>CM075943.1:55305024-55622614 GCA_038030265.1 Corythucha ciliata
CACTCAACTCCTGCTTCGCCCTTTTTTTTTGAATGGCTTCAAAACGCCATAAATGCGGCGATGGTTGATGGAAGCGGTGGTGGGCGGGAGGCAAACTTTTCTTTTCTCTTTCTGTACAACCCTTTTCGTCTGGTAATAAAAGTAAAGGGTTAAACTCTTCACCGCCCCGCACCCATGACCTAGTAACCATTCAAGTAAGTTCTCATACCGCTGAAAATAATAAAAATAAATAAGGGAACTGCTACTATGCTATTGGTAAAGTGGCAGCAAGTGTTAGGTGTCTTGAGGGGGTGGGAGGGGGTTCGATGATGAACAAGGAGTGGAGAGAAGTTAGTTAAAAAGAGTTTTTCACTGCGCCAATTTCCTCTCCCTCTCCCACCATTTCCACACAATTATGAAATAAACGTTAAAAAAGAGGAACTTTAATTGTGGAAATTTGCTTAAAACAAAAGGATGGAACGTTGTTGAGGGAAAATGTGATGGTTTGATGAGTGAGAACGTGGGATGATGATGATGGGCAGGGCAAGGAGTTCCTTAATGAAAATGTCAGAAACTTTCACAGTTTCAAAGTCTGGAAACAGGGAATAATAGTATAATCACTAATGGGGGGGGGGGGTATTGGAACAGTGCGAGAACCTATTAAAAGCACTATGCTGCATTTAAAATACATAGTTGAAGGTTGAAATAAAAATACCGAGATTACCCTGTGACTTTCTATTGAAACTTCCTTTATGCGGGTCACCACAACAATCCCAGGACGTTCATTTTGTTTGGTGGGAAGGGGTGGCTCGGGCAGATGAACACCCCAATCACCAAGAACAACAACAGTTGTAAGTAAGGTTAAGATTTTATATATGAACAACCTAAATCAACACATTCAGCGTCGTCCGGAAAACTATTTTCACAGCGAAAAACTACCAACTTCACTGCTGGAAGACTATTTTTCCTACATGATATGGGGAATTATTTATGCTGAAGTGAATACTTGCTGGCTGGTGAAAAGGTGTGGCAGAATTGTTGAGAAAAACTTCTTGTTCGGACGATTTATAGTAAAAACCTTTCCCGAGAAAACAAGAACTGTAGAGATGGAAAGTTAAAAAAAAAAAATAGAGGGAGATATCATTCAATTTCCTCTTATTTTCAACCTTTCACCCTCCTCTTCAACCCTTCACCCTTTTTCGGTCGGTACATTTTATTCTCCTTTCTTTTCTATTTATATCTTTCTACTATTTTCTTTTTCCTTACCTGACAAGAATGAAGTTATTCCAGCGAAAACGAGACTGATTCCAGAGGTAAACCCTCCAAAGGAGGAAACTGATTGACCTGAGAAAATTATTGCTCCGAGCAATTGCAACCCAATTTCACAACTCTTGGTGGTAGTCATTCCCCCGAATAAAAAAGAGAGAGAGAAAAAATCTCAGAGCGCGGATTTTTAGGGTATAGCAGAGGGGGACTCAACACCACAAACGCTCACTGTTCCCCGAAACGGGGAACTTATCGCTTCTTTTTTTTTTTTTTTTTTTTTAACGCGTATCGATCGCTAATTTCAAACTCTTTTTATGGCTTCGTTACCCTCATTTGAATGTTACTTTCTTGTTAACTCAATTACGATCAATCCTATCCATGAACGCCCATTTTTCAGCTGACAGCGGTCATCTCAGTTACTATTCACGCTCCTCACATTAAAGATACGGGAGAAAGTCTTGTGATACGCATGAAAGCAGCCGCTGCACTCAGCATTAACTCTTTTTCTCGGAATATTACCTTTCAACGTGAAATAAAGGCAAACAGACTCAACTACCCCCCCCCCCCCGGGAGACCACAGACAATCACACGTCACTAAACATCGACCAATTCATTCACTCCTCGTTCTGGTAGTGGTGTCTTGAGTATAGTGAATTGTGAGTGGTGAAGAGGGTAGTTGAAAAGGCTCAAAAGAGAGCAAAAAAGTAAGGGAGAGATTGCGGTTTGAAGCCTCTCGGCAAACCACACCGCGTAAATACATCAACACCGGCGGCAAAACACTATACAGTTGAACGGAAATGCAATTAGCGAGATTGCCGTGTAAGAAAATTGTGCTATAACACGAGAATGGCCCCCATTATGGCGGAAAAAAAAAAAAGAGCGGGAGATGGTTCTGCAGTGGCAGACAGACAAGTGAACGTTGGTAAAAGTGTGGGTGGTGGTGGGGTTCAAAGTAATTTTGACAAAGGATCGATGAAAGGCACTCAAGAAAATAATTTCAAGAACAAAAAAAAACTTTTTTTTTGCTTTATGACCTCAGATGACTCCTGCTATACCTTTGGTTTCTGTTTGATCTAGATCACTGAAGCAATCAGTCCCCCCTCTACCGCACACACACAATATCTGATCGTACTTTCTTCCTAAAACAATCATAGCAAAGAAAATTTGATGAGATTATCCCCGGCGTATAGTATAAGAATACAACACAAGCCACGCCCTCACAGAAACGCAGATTCAATTGTTGAGACAACCGGAAAGAAGAGAACAAACCACGTCATGCTTGTGCTAATAACACAAGCCTTTATTTTTCCACGGAAAACCCCACCAGTGTTCAAGACTCCGCAGTGGTGGACCCACGGAACGGGGAAAAAGGGAAATGTTTCCCTCTCGAACCCGAAGAATCCAAAAATACAAGTTAAAATGACGCCACATCATACAAATTTAGGAAACGGAGACCAGATTCACATAGTCCCCCCCCCCCCGTGCACAAAAATCCTGTGCTCTGCTCGTGAATTCGCAGTTTCGTGGTTCAGCGAGTATCTGGGGAGCCAAAATAGTCCGTTTTGGAGACAAACGCAGTAGCGTACCACCAAAAAAAAAAAGAAAAAGAAAAGAAACGCTACAAGAGGGGGCCCCAGAAAAGCTTACAGATGGAAAAACGAAGATTTTTAAGTTCTACACTTGAACGTTTGGACCATCGTCAGTCTGTCCGACCTGGAGAATGGAACGTTGCAAATGCTCAGCCATTGGCGTAGCCAGAATTAGGGTGCGCGGGTGGGGACTGTTGGACTGTGTTGGTGTCTTTGGTTAATTCTGAGTAATACTGTAATTTCCATTATCTGTAGGCGAATTAAATAAAGACGCCCAATACGCAATGTCTGGAAAACTTATGGCTGTGTTTGCAGGCGTCTTTGTAGTTTTGGTGAGTGCATTTTCTTTGTGGTGAATTTGGCAGCTGTTATTTAAGAATTTTCAACTTTAAAGGCCATGGTTGGGTCGATCCAGAATTTTGATCCTCCGATTCACTTATTTCGACGTGCTAGAGATTATCCGTTCTCGTACGGACCGCGGAAGTCACCGGAGTAGTCGACAGTGGACTTTGAGTCGCCAAAAAAATTTGAAAAATAATGAATAACGCTTTAGTGCGTGACGGTGTAGGTTAATTATTCATTGGGTCACAAGCACAACTGTTTTCTAATTACTCCACGGATGATATGGAACAATAATACACAAATACAACATGATTTTTGCACAAGATGTGACGTTTTTATCGGAAGTATAACGCCTCGTAAGATCCCGTTCACGTGCTCTGTGCTACCTGGATAAATGCTTGCGGGCCCTGAAAACAGTCCAAAAAGGCCAAAATTACAGGGATTATCCCTTCACAGCTCGTCTGAAAGAAAATCTATTCAAATTTTCGGATTTCCCTGTCGTGAAACTTCAGTTTCATCCAATTTTACATTTTAGACGGTAGCTTTTCGCGGTTGGGGCCCCTAATGCACCGCTTGGAGCCGATCCACAGCCCCCGCTCCCCCAACCACTCACCCACCACTATCATCACTGTGATTTTCAAGGCACGTGCTCTTGAGTCTCCTGAAAGTGTGCGACAACGACAAGACACCCTGCCTATCCCCCGCCCTACGGGTCACGCAGTCGTCTGAAAGACTGTTATAGCTGGTCTAGGGCAGTTGACGACAAGTCCAAAGGTACTCTCAAGACCTACGTGTCGCGCAGGAAATAGCCTAACATTCGATATAGTTTTTAAGGACTGGCTGGATGGCTGCGCTGTTGGGGACACAAATCGGAGTGGCTGACATCTAGTGTTATCAGTGAAAAGCTCCAGGAAGCATATAAGTAGAGATACTATAGATACAGGTAAAAGCAATGTTTGATAAGACTGACGCCATTTCTGTTCTGGATAAGAAAACCGCTAAAAAGAAGTATATTTTAAAAATTTGTTTTTCTGTGTTTCACAAATTCTTTTAGTCAGCGTGTAGTATAGAAAAGACACGTGCATTAACGGCACGAGGAATATTGTTGTTCCAAACTTTTCTTGCGCTAGGTGAGTGTTATTGTAAGAAATAACTTTATTTTATAGAATTCAAGGGTTGCAGTTCAGCTACTTTGATGTTTAATTCGAATCATGTTTCATGTTAAACTTTGAAGGGCTTTGGACGCTCCAACAACTTACTCGTAATGCATTCGTATTCGATAGTAAATAATGTTTCTTTCGACCCTACATCCAACCATCATTGATTACAAATTTTCGGGCACATCCATAACGGCGTAGCCAGACCTTGTTCCAGGGGTGGGGCTTCTCAGGAGCCAGATGTCAGATGCATCATAACATGGTACGTGTGTAACGTACATTACAATGTTGCAACATAATCCTGCCTATTGCATTCAGAGAATAGTTCCAGCGTGAGGGCTAGGGTTGCCAGATACCCGAGGATCTATGTTCGGATTGGGCCCAAATGGTCGTGTAATAGCCATTTACTGCTGTGTGAAACTGTCAGTTTTTCGGGTGAATTAGCCGGTTTTTGAAAAATCACGATTCCGGGGTTCCTGCTCTGTTCCAGGGATAAAACTGCTGTTTTTGGTAAGTGAATTTCTGATTTTAGAAACAGCTTTTCTGACGTTGTTTATGGTTTATGAACATGAATGGACATTTCCATGATGAATAGCCAGTTTGAGGAGCCTATAAATGTTGCCGAACCTAGTTAGTTTACGTGGTGACAAAAAGTCAAGTTTTTTGACATTAGTGTCCTTCTCTGTGGGGAAATTGACAGCTTTTATACGTTAGAAGGCTTATACCAACAGCTTTGAGTACGGTGGTCTCTAACCGAGTTTTGTGTTCCGTGAGAAAAATAACCTTTTTTTTTTTTTTTTTGTTTTTTTTTTTTTCTTTCTTCAGTAAATTAACGACCTCGAAAACCGGCTTATAAGATTATTTCTTTTCAGCTAATTTACTTTTTCCAAAAGGGAATTCATACTAAATTGACTAAATTGAAAGATCATGACTAAATTGGATTAATTGCCAGAAATTCAACTGATAAATTAGGTTCACAGACTTTCTTCAGGTAGATTAATGGTTGGTTGGTGGTCAGTTGTCTCACTGGATTCGCTTTTAAGTATAGGGGAGGGCAACATCCCCCTCTGGCTATGCCCGTGTATCGTTCTACAACTAATCAGTCATACGAACTGTTTTTTCTTATACCTACTCCATCCGAATGATTCGGAACATTTATATGCCTTTTAACTTGAACTTTGAACCCACCCTACCCCATCGCGTTCAAAGTCACCCAGTCAGTGGGTATCCGGACAAATGGGTGGGCCGGGAATTTACTCTGAAAATTCCCCGCCTCATTTGCAGAGATCCTGCTCCTGACAAATTGGGGATCCACCATAGAGATAATGTAACTTATATGTAGGGGCGGACTGAGGTGTCGAGGCGCAGGGGGGGACCTTGATTAAGGGGGCGCCGGTTGCATGAGCTTCAGTTTGCGACTGATAACGCAGTGGCGTAGAGTTTGGGGGGTATAGGTTAGGGAATACATAGCCATAAATTGGCGACTTTTCTCACTTTTAACCTCAAAGTTGCCTTCAGAAGCCGCGAATTGGCGTATTTTCAATTTTATATGCAAATTGAAATTTTTCACAATTTTAGCCACAAACAGGGGTGGGCAAATTACAGCTTTTTGAGTAAATAATTACAAATTACTTCCAAAAAAGAGGATTAATTACAAATTACCAATTACTTTTCACTTCCACGAATAATTACAAATTACAATTACTGTAATTGAATTACTTTTTCAATTACCAATACCCAAGAGCTGGATTTATGGAACACGCAAGCGTCTTGCTCTTGTTCACTGTCATTTTTTTAGTGCGTCCAGCCAACAATCGAACGTCAAAACAGATCTTTGAGATAGGAAGCAGGAACAGCATAGCCCCAAGATGCCAAGCGCGTCGAATGAGTAGGGTAGCGAAATGTCCGGGGTCAAATTTGCTAATTTGGCTAATTTTGCCCCACATCCCGGCCTGCGAACTGTCACGGGGAATCCCGGATAGTCCTAGTCCCGGATTCTTTATGTGTTTCTTTGAAATAGTGCATGCGATACCTAACTCTCAAAGAGCTTTGCAATGGCAGCTTCATGTGGTTCGATATTTTTGTGCTTTGAGAATTTTGTGGTTAGAGCTATTTTGATTGGAGTTTCTTGTGGTTCAAGCTTTTTGTGGTGTCAGCTTTCTGTGGCTCGAGCTTTTTGTGTTTGGGGCAGGGGTGTAGGTACGGGGGATATCGGGGATAGATTCCCCCCCCCCCAGAGCCACAAGTATACGAACGAAGGAGCACTAGTACCATAACGAAGAGCCCCATAAAATCTTCATGAGCGTTTCACGTTGAAGTTAGATTTGGCAGATTTTCTGGACTTGAAGCAGCCCGAAAAAATCCGAGTACGTCCAGCTTTATCCTTGGACTTCAGACCCAACGCAGTAGTGTACCCAGGTACAGGGGGGGGGGATTCACCCCGGACCCTCTATCAGACAAAAATCGGTAATATTCGTGGCTATAGCTGCTAAAAAGCGCTGATTCGTGGTCTCGCGATGCAACTTCCAGACTAAAATTAAGAAAAAAATCGCTGATTAGCGGTACAGGGAGGCCATTCTACGAATAAATTGTGGAAATCAACGCAAAAGTGTTATATTTGGGCAAGCCAATATTGACAAATAAAAGACGCTTTCAGGTTAAAATTGGACAAAAATGGCAAATTCACAACTGAAATGGCGTAAAATCGCCCATTCGCGTATGAAAAAGGGAATAGAATGGCCGCAAAATTAGCACAAAACGCTATTTCACAGCTGAAATTGGGAAAAATCGCTAATTGGCAATTTGCAGATATAAATTTATGGAAAAACGTTAATTCACGGATACGAATGAAGAAAATCACTAATTCGCTGCAAAAATTGAAAAAGTCACCAATTAGCGCAGCTGAAATTAAGAAAAACTTTCATTTTCAGTTCAAATTGTGGAAAAGTGCTAATTCTCAGTTAAAAATGGAAAAAATTGCTAATTTGCAGCTTAAATTGAGTCAAACGCCAATTCTTGGCAAAAATTGACAAAACTCGGTAGGTAATGCACGGGTTGGAGACGCTACCACGCTGCTAAAATTTAGAAAAAGCGAAAATTCGCAGCTAAAATTGTGAAACATCACTAATTCTCGAATTAAGTGTCTTGAAATTTATAATTTAAAATTATGATTTTTTGACAGAAATGGATGGATAGATGTACATTTTTTGGTTTGAAAAAAAATTTACATTTATAATTTAAATTCGCACCTTCTGAAGGCATTTTTGTGGCTAAAATTAAGAAAAATGGCAAATTCATGCATGGCTATAGAATAATGTTAAAAAATACGCTAACTCACGGATAGAACGTTATACGGATAAAAGTTATACAGGGTGTAACGGGAAAATGGGGCATAATTGAAATGGGTGATTCTACATCACATGTGGGTCCAAAATGACTATATGGACCATGGTCCGAATATTAACCGTTTCCGAGAAAAATTTTTCTGATTGTCAGTGCATCAGGCGTTTTTTTTCGAAACTCGGTCGGTATCTTAGCAACCATTGATCCTGGGGAAATTTCAAGGACACTGTTGGAAAGAGCACAAACTTTTCTTCAAGATAATTGTAAAGTTGAGGTAGTTCGTGAAATTTGGACACCCTTAACGCTCGGCTGAATAGCCGCTTCCTTGAATTTCTCTATTCTTACTTGTCATTCAGCCAGCTGCCATTTTACTGACAGCTCTCGGACGAAGATGTTAAATGTTATAAAATAAGCTAATTCACGGCTAGAAGTGAAAAGAAGCAATAATCTATACCTATAAAAGTTATGTAGTTTTGCTAATGCGGTGGTAAAACGTGAAAAACCGCTAATTTGCGGGTAATATAAAATGAAATAATCAGCCTGGTCAAAATATGAAAAAGGTTAATTTTAAGCCTAAAAATTGAGAAAATTGCTAATTTGCGGCTAAAAATGGAAAAAATCGCCAATTTACAGCTGAAATTGCGCCAAACGCCAATTTGTAACTGAAATTGAGGAAATTCGCTAATTCACAGGTTTGAAACGCTACGACGCGCCGCCGCTACAATTGAAAAAAAAAACGCTGATTCGCGGTTGAAATTGAGAAAAATTCTTATTTGCACCAAAAACTGAATATACGCGTATTTGCGGATTCTGAAGGCAAGTTTTCAGGCTGAAATTGAAAAAGATGCCAATAGGTGAAGAAACCGCTAATGCGCGAGTAAACAGAAAAATCGCCCATACATTGCGTATGGTGGACCAAAAAAATCCTAATTCGTGAAAAGTCCCCCTATTTTGCGGCTAATATTGAGGAAAACACTTAAGAAAAACGTAAATTTCCAGCTGAAACTGAGAAAAGTGCTAATCCCCTGGTAAAAAAATTAACAAATCGGTAATATGATGCTAAAAATTGAGGAAAACGCCAAAACTCGTGGATAATTAAGAGACATCGCTCACGGGATAAAAACGATACTTTGCTGCTAAAGTTGAGAAAATGCGCAAATCCATGGCTACGGGAGGGGGTGGGGCAAAACCGCTAATCTGCGGCTGAAATTGAGAAGAACGATACACTCGGCCAAAATTGAGAAAATCGCTAATTTGCGGGTAGAGTCCAAAAATCGCCCTTAACTGAGAGATTGAGGCTATGATTAGGCCAGCAAGATGTCCAGAGAGTGTGCTGGCTGGGTGGAATGATGACTAAAATGTGAAATTACCCCTCCTCTCACCCTTACGAGGTTTCAATCTGATCCCCCCCCTAGGACAAATTCCTACCTACGCCACTGGTTTGTGGTTTGAAACTTTTGTACTGTTTTTCTCAAATTTCAAATAGGCAACCCTAAGCTCGAGGATATCGCTCGTGTCATAATTGCTTTGAAACTCTTATTTTTCAGAGAATTTCATGCAAAAACTCCTCCAAAAGCTCCAAGTAAGGCGCGAAATAGTACCCGCTGAGTTTTCGAAGTAATATTGGCTCTGAAGATGGAAATGTAAAAAATTGGTAATTGTTAATTACAAATTACTTCGAAAAAGTGCTTTTAATTATAAATTACGAATTACAATGGCGTGTTGTTATCAATTAAAAATTACCAATTACTAATTGTAATTGAATTACGTAATTCAATTACTGCCCACCCCTGGCCACGAATTTGTGATTTTCCTCAATTTTACCCGCGAATTGTCGATTTTTCTTAATTTTAGCAGCGTAGTAGCGTTTCTAACCCGTGAATTAGCAAATTTTCTCAATTTTGGCCACGAATTGGCGTTTTTCGCAATTTTAGCTGCAAATCGGTTTATTTTTTAATTTTTAGCTGAAAATTAGAATTTTTTTTACATTTTAGCAACGCGCCATATTTCGTTACTTTTAGCTATAGATCAGCGCTTCTTCTCAGTTCAAGCCGCGAATCAGAGGTGTTTTTTAGCATTTTTAGCCATGAATATGCCGTTTTTCTCAATTAGCCAGTTTGCCTTCAGAAGGCACGAGGGCGAGAATTTAAGTTACAAATTTTACCACAATTCTGTCCGCGAATTGGTGATTTTCCTTAAGTTTAGACGAAAACTGGCACTTTTTCTCAATTATAGCAGCGCAGTAGCGCTTCTAGCCCGTGAATTCGCGAATTTTCTCAATTTTAGCCACGAATTGGCGTTTTCCGCAATTTTAGCCGCATATTAGCCATTTTTTCCATTTTATGTATTTAATTTAGGAATTTTACCACAATTTTGTCCGCGAATTGGTAAGCACAGATATTCGTTTTTAATCCATTATTTATGATAATCTGACGATGGTCTGAGAGGGGCGCCACGCCCAAGGGGCGCGGGGGTGGTTTGGACACCCACTGTCCAAGGGGCAAGTCTGCCACTGCTTATATATGTATAATATTATCTCTATGGGGCCCACCAATTTGTCAGAACTATAATCGGAAAAATTGGTGGCCACCGATTGGTCCCAATAGGCCAGCCGTTCGCTCCTCTCAAGGCGGGGTTTCCGAATCATTTCTCCTGAGCTTATAGGCACGTCATTTGGAACAGGGTTTTCTCTGAGCGTTCGTTATTGTACACCCTGTAGATTATGATTTTATTAGTTTATTCTAATTCGAATTATTTTCCATACCGGGTGATTCTGGACAAGATGACCGAACTGTTTATGATTTTTTTCGGAAATAGGTACACTATTATTAGAGAGTGTCGACCGACCCGGGGACTTCGGGAAACCCGGGAAAAGTCCGGGAATTCTCAATGGTCGGGAAATATCCGGGAATCGCCTCTTGCTTGATTTGAAAATGAATGAGAAGGAGAATGGAACGATCACCATCCCGATCAATGTAAGTATAGGAAATATCATTTAATTTTACAGAACAGACCCATTGAAAACCAATCAAGGCTAAGATTGTGTGTAGGCTGTAGTTGTAGTGCGGAACTTAACGTCATCAACCCTGCAAACAATTATTAAACGATGACACTTTGATAGATTGTTCTATAGAACTGTAAGATAATGTTAAGACCAGTTACCCTTCTGTTACCATATGCAATCACAGCCCACCGCCCCCACCGGTGGCGGATCTAGGCCTATAGGCGGGTACATCAGACCTGAACGCCGGGGGCGAATTCCAAGCTGTTTGCAGGGGCAATTCGCTCCATTCCAGTTTGTAGGGTCCGCATTACTATTTCAGTATGAATAATTCAATACAGTTGCAGACTTGCGATGACTAGGCTGGCCGGTTATAGCCAATGGAAAGGGCGTGGACGGTAGATAAGTATCAAGTGGCGGAACTGCCTCCGTACCGTGAAGAACTCCACTGGGCCACTAATCGTAAGTATAAATTAACGCCTCCGCCTAAATAGTCAAGTTAGGGAAAATATGTGAAAAGAACTTACTTCGCAAAGGCGTGAATATTTCGTGGGCTTCCAGCCGCCTCCTCGCCGGCAGTTGGCTTGCCACTTTTTTCTTCTCTCCGCCTCCGTGGGAAAAATAAAAAGTCGGTGGCCCGAAAGAGTGCTGTTGGTATAGTTAAATGCTGCACACCCGACCATTTCTATAAGTATTCGCTGAATGATCGTTCAATAAGAAAGAAATGAGAAACACCGAAATCCAATTTCAACCAACACCAAAGATAGTACTCAGGGGGCCTATTCTCTAACAACAAGCAATATTTTTTTCGCCAGCCATGTGTTTATTTCATTCATTTGTTTGAAGAAAATCAATGAAATAAACATATGACTTCGAAAAAGCTATTGCTTCGGAGTTAGAGAATAAGCCCCCTGGGGGCCTATTCTCTAACAACAAGCAATATTTTTTTCGCCAGCCATGTGTTTATTTCATTCATTTGTTTGAAGAAAATCAATGAAATAAACATATGACTTCGAAAAAGCTATTGCTTCGGAGTTAGAGAATAGGCCCCCTGATACGTTATCCAGAACAAAAATGGTGGAGCCCGGGAAAACCTTTATCAAACATCGCCTCTACTCGTCTTTATAGTATCCTTAATATAAGACATGATAAATCATTCAGAATGTCGTGATTGTTTGGCTTAAAAGGACATACTGTACGCGATAGTATGGTAAGATGATTTTTTATTTTTTTAATTAATGTAAGAATTACTCACTGAATAAGCGTATGACCGTTCATAATTGTTAAAACCTATTATTTCTTAATCTTGTTAACTACTCCAACAGCCATTTCTTAGTACTTCCAAAATAAGGGCGATTTACCGAGTAGGTACTACTCGTTTCAATACTCTATTATCCACTACACGAAATGATTTATTTCAGATGGGCTTGGATATTGTTAATCTGCCCAGTGATTTTCATTATTCAACTCAATCAGTATTCAACTGTGACATTATTCAACTGTATTATATTCAACTGTGACATTATTCAACTCTTATCATCAATTCAACTAATCAATCGGTGTGGCCTCTGCGGGCAGCAATAATGCTGCACCATAGGCTCGCGTGCTTGTGTCAAAAGGTGGTCCACCGGAACCTCCCTGACATGTTTGGCCCTCCCAAACATTGGACCTGAGAATTCGCAGGAACCAATTCTGCTTATTTACCGCCTTCAATCACGAAATTTCTCAGGAATCTCTCATTCGAGACCTATATTATGCAGCTGCAGCTGTGGGGTTTCTGCGGGGGGAACGTTTTCCTTTTGTACAGCCATGGATGTCATGGTTTTGTCAAAGCCGTACCGTACAAGTGTGAATTGGCCTAATTGTGGTTCGAACGGGTTAAAGTCACAACATTTGGAATTTGGACGATCCACACAAGTAAGTTTCAAGGAAAGTTTGAGCGTGTGGACGGGGCTTAAAACATAGGATTTGCTCACAAACACAGAGCCGTATGAATAACAAAGAGCATGAACTTATACTTCAATTATGCTCATCTGTTTATGAATGAAAACGACGATTTTTATTTACAGTCACCCAGAATTTACGACTACGAGCACTTCTGTTTTCAAAATCATGCTGATATCATAAAGCACTGCCGATCCAAACACCAAGTCAAACTGTCAAAATAATTTGAATTGAAGCATAACATCACTCAGAAAAATAAGAAAAATGTTATTATGGATATGTTCGATTGTAGTACCATTCGTTGACCGACATTGCAACAAAGCCGTTAACAACCACGATATCTACAAATTAGCCAATTTGTGCAATTGCTGTACGTAGATCTACAATCAAGCCCATTTCAAGAAACACTGATAAGAGTTGAATAACGTTACAGTTAAATAAAAAAAAGTTGAATAACAAACAGTTGAATATCAAAAAGTTGAATGCCATTACGCACTCAATCTGCCAGTGATTATCCGCTGGATTGGCGATTTCCAGCCACCACCACCATTGATTAAGGGATCTGTTGTTATCAAAGCGAAACATGTTGAGCGTGACGTTGTCGGAGAAGATGACAATTCCCTTGAATTTTTCGCCCAATGCCTTCCAACGTTTGTCTTAGAAAGCCAACCTCATTTTCGAATACAAAAAATTCATTGTGATAGTGACAAGTGACAGGCGCAATTAAAAAATGCACGTGCACCTAGGCACGTCAGGAAGTTTTTCTTTCAACTTTATTGTACATAGGTACATTACAATTGTGCGAGCCATTTTTAGGAACATGGAGCACGTAAGACAAGAAAGTGCATGATGCCAACTTCATGGATTATTTCGCCCTTTTGAAGGAAAAATTTCCAGGGTGTTTGCTCATTTGTAAAGAGCAATTTATCGGATTTCGCTCCTTCAAAAAAATAAACGGATTTTACCATTGCAAAGCCCAAATTTTGCGGACTATTTGGCTCTTACAGAACCAAATTTCACGGTTTTTGCTCACTCAAAAGGCCAATTACGAAAAATTGACTCTCTAAAAAGCCAATTTTGCGGGATTGGCTCAGGAAATAATCCAATCTAATTGGTTTGGGCTGTGACCGTCAAAAATGAAATTCTTGGATTTGGGCTGTTTCACAGTTAAAATCTCGAGGATTTGACACTCCTACTGAATATAATTTCAACCAAGGTTTTGGCTAATTGGAGGACTAATATAATTTCGCTCCCTAGAAAATAAACTATCTTTCGAATTGGCTTTGCCAAAACCCAAATATCACGAATCATGCTCGTCAGGAATCACTATCTTGCGCAGTTGGCTCCCTAAAAGGAGGCCGTCTTATGGATTTCACACGTTTAAATTCAAATTTGTAGGGGTGTTGGCTAATTTTAAAGAGCTATTACGCCGATCCGGCTATCTTAAAACACTTGACCGTTTTTAAGACTGACCGCGGGACTTGACCGCTCTCTCATGGATACATGAAAAAATCTCAAGTTTTGTTTCAAGTGTTACTTCCAAACAGTTATTGTTTTTCTGTCCAAGGTTTGCCCCAAAGGTCTGCCGGGACCAGGGGGGTGATACTGTAATTTGCAAAATTTACGTGTCGTAACTGGAAAGGAGGGGGGAGAGGATGTACCACGTTGCCTTGGTTTTTCCACTCTATTGTTTAAAATTTGTTATTTTTTCTTCGAGACCACACATTCTCGCATGAAAATTCCGCAGTTTCATTCACTAGGTTTCGTAAAAACCATGACAACGGGGTACCTCCCCTCGCCCTTCTTCCATTTTACGACACGTAAATTTTCCAAGTTACAGAATCACCCCCCTGGAAAGAGAGGAAGTAGAAGACATTTTCAAATGCACCTGAACTCATCGAATTCCTTGTTGAAGGAGCTGGAGAATTATTTTTTCTTTCTCCTGTACAGGTGTATGTACCCAGAAGGAAATGAACTCTTATGAGGAGGACGTCGTATTAACTGAAGCGATGCGGTAGGGATTGTGCTAAAAACCAGTCAATACTTATCAGGCCTCAACCACAGAATGATTCAAAAGTCGCCGACTTCGAATTTCAGCGAGCAACGCATATAATTTGTATACCTACGCCCGTGGAAGCAGAAACTGTCCCCTTTTCTAGCGAAGGCTTCTTAGAATAAATACTCTTCTGAAGATAGGGAAACGCGTTCCTGGTTATTGCAAAGACACATTGATTTACTTCTAATTAAGCAAGTTGGAAATGTTCGGAGGAAACCCGCACGAATTTCGACACTTCTTTCCCGATCCTCAATTTTAATTTCGCTGGTTTTGCCATAATTTTTTCAGGGGGAATACAATGGAAAGAAACATTGGGATTCCGCTCGTTATTTGGACATTGAGAGACACAACACACGAAGTGGGTTTTTGGGGGCTCCCTCTAAGCGCGAATAATTGTGGTCCACTTCCTCGACCGCCAGCAGTCGTTTAATCTATAAATTAATTACATACATTGAGAACTGAGCTAAATTAAGGCCTGGTCACACCTATCATGCACGCTTCCGATCCGACACCGATCATGCATTTTTTGATAGGTGTGAGGACCGTAATAGGCGTTAATACCGAATAATTCACGGCTATTACGCTTCTCAGCCCTCTCAAATTGCATTTCCAACCCAAATATAGTCTAACCGTTACGAGGGTTTCCACAGTCTCCGGTCCGACATGCATGATCGGTGTCGGATCGGAAGCGTGCTTGATAGGTGTGACCTGGCCTTTACCATGCCAAACTATTGCCTTATCAACTGTTTATATGCCTTTCAGACGACATTTTGAAACGATCGTACCGCTCTCTATAGTTCGTTTGAGTTACCAATTTGCACGTGTGGCAACTGTTACACAAGGGAGGGAGGGTTGCTCTAGGTCAACCTGATGCTAGGGAGGGAAAGCTAAAAACTTCATCAGGGGGGGGGGGGAGTTCTTGATCGGTGTGTGCACTAGGTGGACACCGGAAGAAGGAATATAATCCAGGACATGTATATTCAGTGGCGGATTTACGGGGTGGGTTTTGGGGGTTTAACCCCCCCCCCCCTAAAAAGATGGCATCCGCCAACAATTTTTTGATGGTCATTCCATAGATATCTTCTATTACATTTCATCGACCAAAACACGACTGTTGAAGGGGGATCTGCACAGAATGATAATTTCTCGACGAAGAGGCGTTCTGGTGATCGTGAGGCCACCATTCCATGGGGGGGGGGGGCACCAAAAAGCATTAATAGATGGAAAAAAAAATGGATTTTTAGGTTTCAAAGCGATGCTTAGCTGCAAATATTGAGAACAAGCGATCATTTGCCGCTTAAATAAGGAAAAATACACTAATTCGAGATATCTGAAGGCAACTTCGCGGACAAAACAGAGAAAATACGGCAATTCCAAATTCCTATAGGCCTTTAAGACGGAAGAAATTGAGAAAGCGTTCTAATGTGCTACTCATTGGGAAAGTACGCGGGAGAACGTTGAAAAAAAGGGCTAAAGTATCAAATAGCGGCTTTTGCGGTAGCAGAAAAGCGTTGACTCGTAGTAGAAAACGAAAATAAATCACTAATTTGTGTCTGAAAATGAAAAGAAAAAAAAACACACTAACATGTGGCGAAAATGGAGAAAAAGCTGCAGTCCATCGCTCGCCTGGCTCAACTATTATTTTTTGAAAACGCCTCGAGGCAGCAACAGAAAAAAGCGCATTTGAAAAAAATTGCTAATTCACGGCTAAAATTGAGAAAGCCACCTAATTCGAGGCGAAAAACGCTCATTCGTAACTAAAATGGAGAAATAAGCCAATTCGCGGAACAATTTGAGAAAATTGGCTAAAATTGGGGAAACGCGGTAATACGTGACTAAAATTGAGAAATAATTCGCGACTAAAAATGACAAAAAGCGCTTAGATCGATGCAAAAATTGAGAATAAATCTAATTCACGGATACACGTGATAGAAAAGCCGCTTATTCATAGCTAAAACTGAGACAAACCGCTAATTCCCGCCTAAAATTGATGTCAGACGCTCATTTGCAGCTAAAATAAAGATAGTTAAATATTTAATTGTGGCAGAAAGCGCTTATCAGCAGCTAAAATGGAGAAATACGCTACATCTTTGGCACAAACAAGCGCTAATGTGAAGCTAAAATTGAAGAAACGCTAATTTTAAGATACGTTTGGTAATTCCGCTTGTTCACGGCTAAAAATGATACAAACGCTAATTCCCGGCTAAAATTGGGAAATTGCGTTGATTCACGGCCAATATTACAAAAGGCGCTCATTCGCGGAGCTCAAATGGGAGATAAACGCTAATTCACGAATTTTTTGAAAATACTCCAGTTCGAAGCTGAAATTGATTAAAAGCGGTGATTCAGACGTAAAATTAATGAATAATAATTCACGGTTAAGTGCATTGATAAACACACCCTAAGAAATTAAGAAAAACGCTAAAAATAGAGGAATAAAACGTTAACGCGTGGCTAAAACTGAGACAAACCGCTAATTTCCGTCTGAAATGTACAGGAAGAGCTCATTCGCCGCTAAAAATTGAGTGAGTTCGCGGCTAAAGTGGGCAAGAAGCGCTTATTTGCCGCTGAAACGGAGAAAAACGATAAATCGCGGATCAATTAGTGAAAATCCACTAAGTCACGGCTAAAATTGAAGAAATGCGGGGATTCGCGTCAGAAATGAAGAAAGAATTCGCGTCTAAAATTGAGAAAAATATGTTAGATCTTGGCGAAAATTGGGGAAAATCGCTAATTCATGGTTAAAGTTGAGAAAAAGCCAATTATTCGTTCCTCAGGCATGTTTGCGGCTGAAACTCAGAAAAAAAGAGAGAGATTTATGGTAGAACCCCTCCCAAGATAAAATCCTAGATCCACCACTGTGTACATTGCACACAATAAGGCTAGGAACTTAAATGGGGGGAGGGGCGAGGTATATTTTGTCCACCCTGATAACAAGGAGGAAATTTCTTTATATTACCGCCCCTAAGAAGGTGGGGGCAGTACATTTTGTTCATTTCGATCACATCAATGTGACACTGATGCATCAGGCGACGTTTTCGAAGGCTCCTCCCCGTGACAAAACCACTCAACGCCGTGGGGGGGGGGGCGCAGCCATGAATTACAAGTTTCGTGGGATACATACATAATAGAAAATAAATTTGAAGTTCCAGGGCAACATACTCGTAGACAACGATATTGAAAGTTTCGGTGAATAATCAGCCGCGAAATTGTGAGTTTCAAGCTTAGCCCTAAAAAGCCACAAAATTGAATATTTCGGAGGATAATTAGACGTGAAATTGCCTTTTCCACGGGAGCAATAGCCGCAAACTTCCGGTTTTGAATATTCACCGGCAATGAAATTGCGAGTTCGGATCGATAAGCGACCTAGAAATTGTAAGTTGCTGAAGAAATTTGCAGCAAAATTACAGTTAGAAGGGGGTGACAAAAATGCCACTAAACTGAAGTTTCAGGGTTGCGTTGCAAGTGCAAAATTGTGCGATATTTAGCTCTTTCTAACCCCAAATTTCGGGAATCTAGATCTTTGAGGAACCTCAATAAATTACTAAACTTTTCCGGGTTTGCTCCCTGCGCCAAATCAGCAGATTCGTTCAGTAGCGTACCGAGGTAGTGGCGAGTATTGGGTGGACCGGCGCCGCCGAAATTACTTTATTTTAGCTATAAAAAGGGCTCTTTACTCCGCGAGAGCACTCTAGCTCACTTCATAGCAAACATATGTAAAAAGAACTGACCCGTGGAATATAATTGGGAAAACACTAATTCACGGGTCCAGCAGAGTGGCCGAGTTCGTTAGGGCGTCGACTCTCATGTCCAGTTTATCGTCTGCTGCGTGGGTTCGATTCCCGCTACAGGCTGGATTATTTGAACAAAAAATGATATCTCGCACGTTTAAATAAGTAAAGAGTGGGCTTTTGCCCTCGTCCGCGACACCTGTTGATAGTTGGACGTGTAAAGCCCCGTTGGATTACCACCAATTCACGGCTGAAATTGGGAAAAATCGCTAATTACAGACCAAAATTATATAAAAACCCTAATTTACGGCTTGAGACAAAAAGATTACTCGCGATTGAAAATGTAGAAAAAACAATATAATTTGAGGATGATATTGAGGAACAGTGCTTAAATTCGTGAATAAAATGTAGAAAAAGTGTTTCACGGTTAAAATTGAGAAAAGCACTAATTCGCGGGTAAAATTCATAAAAAGGACCGATTCCGGGAGAAAAACGCTAATTCGCGACCAAAATTAAGTAAACACCAAATCGCGACTCTGATGAAGGAATCTTCTTGACCAAAATTTGGAAAAGGCGCTAAACTAATAGCCAAAATGGAAAAAGCCGCTAATTCGCGGCTAATATTAAGAAACATCGCACATTCACGGGGAAAATCGTTAGTTCGCGGCTAAAGTTGAGGAAAACGCTAATTCATTACTTTGAAATGAAAACGATAATTCGCGGCTGAAATTGAGAAAAACTCAAATATCCAGGTGAAATAGAGAAAAATACGCTAATTCCTGGTCATAAGGGAGAAAAACGCTAATTAGCGGTTAAAATTGAGAGAATGCCACTTCGCGGCCTTCTAGTGAATGCAGCATTAAGGCTAAATAATTGAAAAGCGCTAATTCGTGACTGAGAATGAAACAAACCCACTAATTCGCAGCTAAAATGAAGAAAACGATAATTCGCTATTCCGCTACTGAAATGGAGAAAAATGTCCAATTCACGGCTTAGATTTAAGAAAAAGTGCTTACTCGCGGCTTTAAACTGAGAAAAAGCGGTAATCTGCGAATAAGATGTGGAAAAAGCCCTGATTTGCGGCTGAAAATTAGAATGAGCCATAATTTAACGCTACGTGGTGTTGGCACTGAAATCTCCAGGTTTTCTACACTTGTGTATCACTAGCGAAAAAATGAAAGTACCTACTATTCATTAACGTTGTTTTTCTCTATTTTCCATCTTATAAGCCTTTAATACATGTGTTAATTGGGGGGGGGGGGATTTCGTGTCCGGCGATCAGAGGGGGATAGACGCCGCTGATGTGCGGCCCACGAAAGCGTTTTTATGAAAGTTCGAATGCCGCTAGTAGCTAGCTAGAAATGCTAGTAGCGCGTTTGGTCAGCCGTGATGCCGGCTAGAGCGAACTGAACTTCAGCCTGGGCGAACCATAACGCGGGCTTGTCCGCCCAAAACGGTGGAAGCTTGGCCGAAACTCTGTAAACTGCTTCTGGTAGATCAGGTGCTGGAGCTGGAGCAAAAGCTTCATTTGGGGCGGCCTGCATTTCGATCTCGAAATGCAAGCCTTCTCTTCTCCTCCTCGGGAAGCAACAGGAAAAACGTGGATAAATGCAAACAAAATTTGTTAAATCCGAACGGTTCCCAAATTCTAATGCAAACTCTCATTGTTGAAGTTCGAGGAGAAAAAGGGGAGGTACAAGCTAGACTGTTATTCGATTCCGAGTCACTATGATTGAACTTGATGGCACCGCATCAAGACTGGGGGGTGGTGAAGGGTGAAACGGCGGTCTTCGAATCGTAACCAGCTAAATTTTCTACGAAACTCGAGAAAAAAGATCATAGATGGTGAAATGTTTTCTTTTATTATTATTCCAAGAACGAAGGAAAACATTATCCGACTCGAACGGCATCCCTGCCCGAACTTCAATTTCATTGCACATTATCTAGGCGAAGGGGCATAAAGTCACCACTGACGCGTAAAATAATAAAAACAAAGCGGAATTTCGGAAAAGTGGGGATAGTCATTTCGATCAGAAATGAGTTGCCCCTTCACTGGTTTTTCTCTGTCCAGTCGCTTTTTATACACCCTGTATAAGTAGCAAATCGTTTTCTCTTTTAAATGAGCGCTTACTCGGTTTTCCAACTTGATTAGGACCGGAGATATCGTTAAAAGAGTGCAAAGCATTAGTATAAAACGCCCATCTAGGTGAACTAACAAATACTGTGGTTCTTCAAACAAGAATTACTCTCTTCAAACTTTATGGCAATTTTAGTATGATATAAAGCTATCACAGATTTTTATCTGTGATCGAACAAAAATGCAGTATTCTCTCAAAATCAAATTTGAAAACCTCAAATCTTAGTCCAGTCAAATCGTATAAAAAAAATACCATACGTGGACAAAAATCTCGTCTTTGATTTTTTCACTTTATTCTTTGTTTTTTGTGGTGAGGCACACGAATCTGAAGAGATCCTTGATTGAACCAGAGATATCTTTAAAAGTGTACCAAACTTTTGTCTAAAACGTCGGTTTTGGCTATGTCCGTATCAGAGTCAATTTTCATTCTTATGTCAAATAACTAGGCAAGAATTAGTTTCATTGAGGTCCAACCATTGGTTGATTTTGCGTGAAATGACCCAGTAGGAAAATGCTAAGTTGGCTAAAAAAAAAAACAGACAAATAGCTGGTTCACGGCAGGGGCGTAGGCAGGGGACTCATCGATGATGAGTCCCCAGAAACAGAACTCGGTAGTTCACCCATGCGGAACCCTTAACTTACGGTAACTGCTGGTAGGAAACTGGCGGTAATTTAGTCCACCAAACTGGACTCGTCTGTTGCACAGACGAATGGCTTCTTGTCAGCTTACATAATAATAAGATATTTAATTAGTATTAGTGTCAAGTTATAAGCTCATGATCTTGGGAAAGGGCAGCTTTTATGAGATTATTTTCACAGAGCTTTGGCTTTTTACGTGTTTTTAAATTTGAAATTAGTTGTTTCTGCCTGTGAAATTAGTCATTTCAATGAGCCAACCATACGATATTGGGTTTTCTGCACACCCAAAACCCACGAAATACAGGGTGGTCGGTTTTGGCATGTACAAAAAAAATTGGGTGAAATTAGACTTCAGTTGTGATCAAAAATGCCCCATCGACAATGGTCCGAAAATCAAAACTCTTCGAGATATCATTTTATTAATTATTTTTAAGGCTTAAGTCACTTTTCTCGACAAAATGCGAGTTGTTCGCTTCCGAGTGAATGTTTTGCAACTTTTGACGACGGATTTGGAAAGAACACACTTTTTTCTGTCGGGATGAGCTATTTTACAATAATTTGATCGCTTTCGATGGCCTTAACAGCCATTCAAACTAGGGAAAATCAGGAATTTTTCATTTTTCAAAAAAATTAAACCCCAACTATTTCACGCTAAATTTCTCCATATCGGCTTTCCAAGGTCAGAAAAGCGGGAAATCCCCACGAAATTAGCATCTAAGTGAGCCAAGGCATGCAAAATTGGTTCTATATTAAGCAAAATCCCACGAAATTTGAGTTTTAATTAGCAAAATCAGCAATCTTGATGACAAAAATTTAATTTCACTTCGATTATGCTTTCGAAAATGCTTTGATTAGTGAGCTAATACCGCGTAATTGTAATTGGGGTCGAAGCAAAAATGTTCATCTCCCTGGTAAGAGAGGGGTGGGGTAGATTGCACACCGCAATCTACCTAAAAGCAGTCCCAGACACCGACTAAAAAACTTCGTTTCGTCCCGGAAGCGTCTCTTCCAGAGAACAAAACATCGAAGGTCAACAAAAATGTTGAAGAAAAAAAAAAAGATTGAAACCAATAAAGCCGGAACGGCGGACTACGGACCCCTTGCGTCCAAGCCAGATATGGACGACGAAGACTACGTAGCAGCTGAATTCACTTTTCTTCAAAGTTTAGCCGTGACTCCCGAATCCAGGCAAACTATTGAGTTGAATACAAGAAATAAGGCTGCAAATTATTTGATTTGGAAGGAGGAAAGGAGAAAGAGGCTGACAGTTTCAAACTTCGGAAGAGTATGCAAGATGAAGCAAACGACAAACACATATCGATTAGTAAGCCAACTGCTCTATTCCGACGTTTCGACGAAGGCCATGCAATATGGCCTTATGCATGAAGAAGAAGCCCTTCAAGAATTGGGTCGTGTTCTCAATGTCGAGATTCGGCCGAGTGGTCTTCTTGTTGACGTCAAGTTACCTTTTTTAGCTGCTACTCCTGATGGAGTTTTTGATGATCAGTTCATTGTGGAAATCAAATGTCCATTTTCGTGCCGCTATTTGACACCGGAAGACGGTGTTAAGCAAGGAAAAGGCACTATTTGGAGAAAGAATGGTGAACTTAATCGTGGACACAATTATTACTACCAGGTGATTATACATATTTCAGGGTCTTGCTTTTTACTATTCCGAGGAGTTTCAATGAAGACGAAACTTCAATCTTTCTTCAAAATGTTCAGCTCAAGAACTTGGGGATTATAACTCCCTAATCTGAGCCAATCTATCTAGTGATTTCTTTCTGCAGGTACAAGGACAGCTACACATTGCTGACAAAAATTTCTGCATATTTGCGATCTGGACACCGGTGCACCCTCATATCAAATATGAGAAAATAGAAAAAGATGACGATTTCTGGAAGCAAAAAATGGAACCAAGGCTTGTCGATTTTTATAAAAATAGCATTCTTCCCGAATTGGTTGATCCGAGGAGAAGCAGATCCTTGCCAATGAGAAATATTTTTTTTAAAGACATAAGATTACTGTTTATTTGCTTTTTAAATTCTGTGATAATGGTTTTAAAACGATTTTAATTTCTTATTCAATATACCCGTTATTTTTGGACATCACAGAAAACGCGAGTCCCTTGTGCTCTCGAGTCCGCAGTTATTGCAATTATCTGCTGCGACCGCCTACTGGAAATTCCCCGAGGTAACATTTGGAAAAAATACCTAAAGTAACCCCGCCCCATTTTCACGTGTCAAGCTCAGGTATTAGGATACTGTATACAATTTGGAATCAAGGGGTATTTAGTTCACCAGTCAAGTACTTTTATCTGGACATCATTCGGAAGTCGATGAAAGGGTACCCCGCATTAAGGGGGGTCAAAAGTCTCTTAACCGGGATTTTTTCGGAAGCAGGCGGTAATCATTTGGGACCAAAAAAGAAAAATTTTTATCGAAGCGCGTTTGTCCAAAATGGAATTTCTTACCGAATTATCGTCAAAAAACGTCGTTTTTTGCCATTTTTTATTATTTATTTTCCCCGAAAACAGATTTGCACGAATCTCGTTCCCACTCTCAAATTCAGCTTTAATACTAACAGTAGACACAAAAGAAAAATTTTTGGGTCATTTAAAAGGCTGTTCATTGATCGAAAATCGCCAAAAGAGGCCAAAAATGCCCGTTTTACGCCGATTTTAGGAATTTAAAAAAAACATGCAGGCTGGATATTTTTACCTTATAGTAGTCTACTTTCATCAATTTTTTGCAGAATTTCATCTTTGGTGTGTCATCGTCAAAAAATCGAAAAACTAGAAAAGGGCCACATTACGGGGTACTTATACGCTGCTGTTCCAGATCTTCTTTTACCTGTCGTCTAATACTTCATTTTGGAAACGTATAAAAACTAGAATTTTTTGGTACAATGGTATTTTCAATCCGATGAATACAGATCGAGATATTTGCAGTTGAATCCACTAGGTAAGAGTGAAGCTGTCATTTACAGCATAGAAATGCATAGAGGGATGTTATTCGTAGGAAACGCTGATCAAGGAGGAAAGTGATTCAATAATTGTAACTATTTACGATACATAGGTAATTGTAGTGGTTTTACTTTCATAATTGATAAGAAAATACCATTCAAAATATCATTCTTGTTCTTGGTTTAATTTTAAGTTTTTAGTGGGGGAGGGGGGCAAACTTCAGACCCAGTTCAGCCGTTTTCATACTTTCTGTAGCATGGCCCCATCGTGTAAAAATAAAAACCTTCCTAAAATTGCTATACTTGCCCCTTGGTAATCCGTATGCACATTTATAGTTCTTTTACTTTATGATTACTTTTGCAATAATAGTGTTGTGCGTAGATTATAATAAAAATAAATCCCAACTGCGATACGTTTTTTAGTATTTTGTCTTGATAACTTTAGTCACTCTCTTTACATGAATTTCATAGACTATACGAGGGCATTTTTCATATGAATTATGAAAAACTACTATACCTGTCATGCATAGTAAACAAACTTACAATTACTGAACCATTTTCCTCCTTGATGAACGATTCCTACGAAAAACATTTCCCTATGCATTTCCATGCTGTAAATGAGAGCTTCACTCTTACCTGGTGGATGCAACTCAAATATGTCGATCTCTTTTCACCAGATTAAAATGACCATTGTACGAAAAAATTCCAGTTTTTATACGTTTCCAAAATAAAATATTAGACGACAGGTAAAAGAAGATCATGGACATGGAAGAGCAGCGTATATGTGCCCCATTTGTGGCCCTTTTCCAGTTATTCGATTGTTTGACGATGATGCACCAAAGATAAAATTCTGAAAAATTCATGAAAGTAGACTGCTATAAGGTAAATCCAAGATAAAAATGTCCAGCCTGCATGTTTTTTTAAATTCCTAAAATCGGCGGAAAATGGGCATTTTTGAACTTTTTGAGCGATTTTAGATCAATGAACAGCCTTTTTAATGACCCCAAATTTTTTTTTTGTCTACTAGTAGTATTGAAGCTGAATTTGGGAGTAGGAACGGGATTCGTGCGAATCTGTTTTCGGGAAAAATAAATAATAAATAATGGCCAAAAAACGACGTTTTTGACGATAATTCGGTAAGAAAACCCATTTTGGACAAACGCGCTTCGGTAAACATTTTCTTTTTTGGTCCCAAATGATTACAGTTTGCCCTCATTATCCCGCTATTATTTTCGAGTATCTTCCCACTTTCCACCAGCTGAAACCATTGTGTTATAGTAAAGAGAATCCTTTTCGTGCATAATCCTCCTCTCTTCTTTTCGTTGCTTGCTCCAAGATGAAGTAGGACTGAATGAGGCTGTGTGGTCAACTCACCCTTTTTTCATTATAGTTTCTGATCAACGTACTCGAAAACTGACAGAATTTATTCACACTGAGAAAATAAACCTGATTTTAGAGGGTTGTATTTCGGTACCTAATAGGACAAAAATATGTTTGACCAGTGCACTTTGAAGGAAATGTTGTGCTCTTCATCATTTACTGCAAACATACACCCCCGAATGAAACCCCAAAATTTCATCGACTTCTGAATTGTGTCCAGGTATACTTCTAAAAATGTATACCTGACTGCTGGGCTCATTGAAGGCATAGCCAATTTCTATCAAAACAACTAATAACTCCACATTTGCTTCAGTAATTAATGTATGACCTTCGGACGACACAGGCAGGACGCAGGAGGGGAAGAGTACTAAATGGATTCGAGGAAAAAATGGAAAATTTCGAATCAACTACTTTCAAACATTTTTTTTAGTGGTCTTATTAACAAATAAATTGTAATAAATGCATCTCATCGTGTTTATGGTTTACCAAGCTTTCAGAAAAAAATCATTTTACTTCCTGATTGTCATTTTTAGTAGTAATCGTGAGTCAAATTAGAGGATAAGAGAGTGCAGGCAGTAAGAAGAAAAGGCATGGGGGCGCACGAAAGCAACGAACCACCCGTTCTGATCCCCTCGGCCCCCTTGCTAGCCACACACACTCCATCAACCCAACTTGAGTTCAAAATGAAGAAGTTCATAAAGCAGCCGCACGGTTCCCGAGCGCGCCTCTTCCCTACCCGACAATTTTAATTACCGTAATTCCAATAAATCTCGAAATTGGTCCGGAGTTCTTGCAATTTTTTTCACCTAAAATTCGAAGAAGACCCAAAAGAATGTGGCACCATGCATTTTTTTGGGAAAATGCAGTTGAAAGCATTCTTTTCTTACAATGTAAGTTATATATATAAAAATTTATAAATAAATTCAACAAAAACTCTATAGTGCCACATTCTACAGAACATCAGAAATTTTTTGCAAAAAAAATGGTATTGATCGGAGAAGTACAAGCCGAGATTTTTTGGAAGGCGATTTGAGGTAGGAAAGTAGAGCCTTAAACCCATCGGTCTGCATCGGACATGTGGAGACTTGATGTTATAGGAGTCGAGGACCCTGCACAAGGCAAATCACAGGAAGAGCTTGCAGCTGAGGCTCAGAGATATTTCGAGCAAAACTTAAAAATTCTGGACAACGGACGCTACGAAGTCCGACTACCGTGGTTAGACGGTCATCCACCCTTACCGTCAAACTTCGACATCGCTAAGCTCAGACTTGATTCAACTATTAAGAAACTCCAATCAGTGGGAAAATTCAATTTATACCAAGACGTTTTGATGGAGTGGCTCACGGACGGTGCGATTGAGTAGGTGACGCTTGAGAAAAAAGACTACGGCCATTATCTACCCCATCGACCGGTCTACAAAGAAAATAGCACAACAGCAGGAAGAACGGTATTTGACGCTTCAGCACATGGAATTTCGCATGGATCTATCACTGGAAAAACAAGAAAAGAACACCAGGCATACTGTCTGCGACAGAAATCGATCAGAGCGAAGAAGGTCTTTTGAAACTAATTCAATCTGAGTCATTTGACGGTTTGCACGACAAAAAACTTAAACGACTAAAACCTATGTGTGATGTCAAAGGAATTATACGAATCAAAACAAAAATCATGAATCGCAAAGACGACGATTCATTCAAGTTTCCTACTGTGTTGCCTTCAGATCATCCGTTAATACCTAAAATTGTTGAGTATATTCACGCAGAAAAAACCACGACGTGTCAGGACAGACCCTGTTGTCCTTACCTAGAGAAAGGTATTGGATCTTGCGCAGTAGGAGGGTAACTCGTCAAGTAGTAAATAAATGCGTCATCTGCCGGAGGTATGAGGCCAAACAGCTAGACATAGAAGTTCCGGCACTCCCTGAAGAGCGAGTCAGGGACGCAAATGTTTTTGAAATCTCTGGCTGTGACTTTGCTGGACCGTTACGTTGCCGTGAGGGCAAAGTGTGAATTGCGGTTTTCACTTGTGCAGTCTACAGAGCTGTTCATTTCGACGTAGTAACGTCACTGTCAACTTATGGTTTCATGATGGTGTTCAGGAGGTTTGTAGCACGTCGTAGTCGTCCGAAAATTATGTACAGTGACAGTGGAACTAACTTCAGGGGTATGAGTACCTCGTTGGGAACTGTCGACTGGGAAAAAGTTGCGCGTCACACCTGCGTCGAAAGAATTGAATTGAGATTTTCGCCACCATCCACTCCATGGTGGGGCGGATTCTGGGAAAGGATGGTGGGCCTCTTGAAAACCCGGCTTCGTAAAACACTGGGGAACAGCTCTCTGACTCGAGAGGAACTCTACACAGTTCTGGCTGATTGTGAAGCACTAGTCAATTCGAGGCCGATCACTTACTATTCCGAAGATCCTAACGAGACTATACCAATCAGTCCTATGATGTTCCTACGGGATTTAACACAGAGTGGACTTCCAGATTGTGACGCAATTGAGTCAACCCATTTCGAGAAAAGAGTGAGGTATCGTCAAAGAGTCAGAGACGACCTGAAGAGACGGTTCAGATCTGAATACCTGGGCCAAATGATCCTGAAAAAAGAAAAATCAGCGAATACCCGACCCCCTGTTGTGGGCGAAGTAGTATTCATCGGCTCCGAAAATAAGAAACGTCGCGATTGGCCCATCGCCGTAGTCGAGAATGTGGTGCCCGGAAATGATGGTAGATCTCGAGTGGTACACGTTAGAACTTCGGAGGGGAGCCTATGTCGCTCAATCAAGCGAGTTTATCCACTTGAGGTATTCTACGATGAAGGAGATGTCAAGCAGGACAAATTTTAATCAGAACGCACAGAAGACTCAGAAGACCTCACACCTAAAAATGAAAACGAGCAATTCGGTCGATCGACCGAACAGATTTGTGAAACGCGACGTTGTGACGAAATGCCGGAGAAAAGTGAATTTGCCTGTGAGATACCAATAATTGTCTCTTGTTGAGTGCGTCGGATTCTGAAACTCCTCCGTACTCAAGGTGGGAGTATGTTGGGAAAATCATAATAATATGTTCTTCTATTATAGTTATGTAGTAGCCTCAGACACCTGATTTTGACTTTCTTGTTAGAAAAACTAAAAAGGAGTTTTTTACCCCTCGAGTTTTTTTTTTCAAGTTCATTTTTCCTTCCCAAATTAAATACTCCGTCGAATTACGACAAGGTTCTTCTCTTTTTTCTATTCTTCGTTTATTTTTTATTTTATTTTTTTTTAAAAACACTTTTATTCTCTCTTTTAAAAAGAGAGTGGTCCTCCACTTTTGATTTTTTTTTTTTTTTTTTTTTCTCAAACCATAACAATCCATCTTGTTATAAGCCTTTTTTTCAATCTCAAATCGAGCTTGGGCCGATTCCTCGGGCGCATCTCTTTGACGGGCGAGAACAGGTTCCGGGTATTCGCCGTTTACAATTTCGAACAAGCCGGCAGCTTTCAATGTGACCGAGACCTGAAACTTCCATACCGCCCAGTTTTCTGGATTCTCCAATTTTTTAATTTTGACCGAGAGATCCGTGTCGTTCATGTCCAAGACCGAGTTTTAAATACTTCTGTTTAACCGACTTTCTTTCTTTAATTTTACGAGGTTCGACGATCCTTCAAACCAAGCTGCGGCCCATAACCTGTTGGCGAAGCGCAGGCGATGAAGAAGTTTTATTTTAACTAAATCGCAGAGAAAGAAAAAAAAAGGTTCTTTTATATTTAGACGACAAAAAACGTAAAACGTATTTTTTAGAACAATAACATGTGACGCAGAATATTTTCAAGTTAACCATCTTCAACAGGAACCGGCGCCGGCGCGTCCCAGGCTTGGATCAACTCAACCATTGCCTTTAGAAATTAAAAACTATTGAACACCGTAAAAACAGAGAAAAACAAAATGCTCTCACCAGAACCACAACGACGCCTACAATCATGACCATAAGTTTTCCAGTCATTGCTTATTGAGTGCCTTCGAATTATTTAAGTCAGAACCAATGATGCTTTTGTTCAGCCCTTTTTATATTACATGATGTTCTCAGATCTCGGAAAAACTAGGCGCTATTCTTAACAGTGAGGGATACTCTGTGAGCTATTCCAACGGTAGTGACTTGAGATCATTGCTGTCGAGACCAAAGGATCCCGTCAATCAGAAGGAGAAAAATGGGATTTACAGATTGACATGTGGTGGCTGTCACGCAGCAACATATTGTGGACGAACTTCCCGAGCGTTCGAGGTGCGATGGAAAGAGCACGTCAGGAGTAAGAACTCCAAGTTCAACGAGCATGTGAGCCAGTGTGGACTAAATGCCACTCACGAAGCCCAAGTGATCTTTCCAACAAATAGAAGAGGCCATTTTTTGGAATCCTTAGAGGACTACATATTCGGCAAGAAGTGGATCACCAAGGGACGCTTTGCCTCAACGAAAGGCAAGAAGGAAGCAATTCACCGTTCGCGTCGATTCCTCCCCTCTTACCGCGTGGAGATCCCCCCGCTACTGAAATTTGACGTGTCTTGTGACCTTTGTTATCTTTAAGTTACTTTTAAAAAATTAATTCAGTAGTCGTTTCACAGTGGTTGTGACTAGTGTGTATCCGCACAAAAAACGGAGATAAATGTTTAAAGTTCATTTGCGAAATGTAAGTTTTGCCTACTACACCTGACTCCAATTCAATTTATTTATTCAATGTAGCTTATTTATAGTTTTTTTTTTAATGCAAATTTGTTGTACTTTAAAAGATTGTACCGCTGATGATGACCCGGCGAGGGTTGAAAATTGATTTCGGTGACGAGAATAAAGTGTGGAGAGACTAAGTATTGCTTTGGAATTCCCTTTTTATATTACCCAGCAGGTTCACACAGACAGTTAGTCGTTGGATAATTGGAAGCACAATTCAAGGCGGCTTTTAATTATAATAGTTCTTAATTATAGTGCATTTATAGTTTTCCTGCGAGGTTATATACATTTAAACGTTTCCTAACTGCCGTCAACTATCTTAATTAAGTCCTAGATAAATATAAGTTAACTATTTGTAATAAACTTATTTCAAATAGCAAAACTATTTTTATTAGGGTTAATTAAGATAGTTGACGGCTGTTGGGAAACGTTTAAATGTATAACCTCGTAGGAAAACTAAAAATGCTGAAATCACATGCAGGCATTTGACGAATGGAATGAAGGCCAAAACCCTAAAAATCATATATAATTATCAGCTGTAGCTGTAGGAGCCTACATTGTCTGTCTTCCCTCGTTGAAGCAGGGGCGGGTCCAGGTCTGAATCCTAGGGGGGGGGGGATGCAGATAACCCCCCTCATCCTTTTACACCAACACCCTCATGTTACATCATTGCAACGATTCCAAACGTAATAAAATTTTGGGGCGATGTTTCAAAACAAATAACTCAAATAAGGATGTACAAAAATTGTAGAAAACACACAAAAAAGTGAACAAAAGTAGCTTGCGATGAAAAGTAGGGTACAATAGTAGGACGCCATAAAACAAGTTAACAACGACTAATCGTTGATCAGTATAATGTTAAAATTAGGTCAGTACCGGCAACGTGCCTGGACCATGGTCCCATGGGAACTCTGCTCCGAACATGTTCCAAACACCTTGCTGGAACAGACCTATTGTTGTTTACTAGTTTGAATGAATCCAATCCGCGTAATTAGATTTTAAAAGTCCGCAAAAGTTGGTTGGATGGTTAATTCAGGAATTTGGTTTTTGAAAGAGATACTCTTATTAGTTACAATTAATATTTTGAATTAGCCAATTAATCTGCGAAACTGATTTTATTAGTGACGAACCCCGCAAAATTTATTTTTCAAAAGCGTGAAAATCCGCGAAAATGGGGTACGAATAACAAAAATCTGTTGAATTGGATTTTTTAGGTTCCAAATTTGAAACATCTTGTTATGGAAGAGAGAAATTCTAGGTTGAAAACGCCAAAATTGCAAACTTTCAGCAAAAATCAGTTTATTCGAACTAAGTGAACCTGGGAAACTAATTTTGAAAATAGCTGAAGCCACGAAACCAGGCAAAAAAATCCCCAAAAATTCGGCTTTGAAGGACCCATGTCCCCGAAATTGGGTTCTATAGAAGCCCAGTCCGCAAAATGTTTTAATGGTTTATGAAAGAGCAAAATTCACAAAAATTGGTTTTTAAAAGTACAAAAATCAACGAAATCGGGGCATGAAATTACAGAAATCCAAGAAATTAGGTTTTCAAAGTGCCCAATTTGAAACGTTTGGTTATGGAAGAGCTAAAATGGTGATTGAAAAAACCGAAATCGAAAAAATTTGTTTTTTCGTCGTTCGTTTTTTGCCAAGTTATTTTCTCCTGAGTTTGACCTGTCGTGAAACCAAAATTTCATAGGAGCCCCGCCCACCGAAGTTTCATAGAAGCCCGGCCCACAAAATTGGGTTTTGAATGAGCGAAAGTCTACAAAACTGATTTTTGAAAGAGCGAACCAACGAATAAATTGGGGTTTTCAAGTAGAAAATCCCAGGAACTTTGGATTTGAATGAGACGAATCCGCAAAATTTCGTTTTGAAAAAACAAAAATCGGCGAAATAGGGTTCGCAGAGTTAAAATGGCGAAATTTGGTTTCGTAAAGTTCCAAACGCGCGTGATTGTCCAATTTTTTTGTTCTGACGGTCGAATGTTCTAGTTTGTGGGATGATTGTCAGATGCTAAGCCCCACAGCTTGATGTCGGGACTATGCGTTACAACTTGAGATCGAAAAGTGGGACAGTAAAGAGGACAATTTTGACATCTCCCCGGACACCTGAAAAATAATCCGAGATGCTCTAAAAACTAGGACACGTCAGGCAAATTTCGGCTTTTCGTGATGAACGCAAATGAAGCTGGGGGTTTGGACCCAACAGAAAATTGTGAAAATTGCCACAGCACTACGATCTTCGGCTCAACTTGGCAAGACCGAGGAAACCGTGTTGATGTTTGAACTGGGCAGTGGCGCGGCGACAAGCCCCAATTTAATTTCCTCAGGCCCTGCTTTGCCTTCACGGCTCTCTTCAGTCCTAGAGGTGAGAAACCTGGACCATCCAGATTCGGGTTTCAGAGCTTGCGGATTCCAGTAAAATCTGCAACATGACTTGTGGGGACAAGTACTAGTAATTTTGAGTAACTATCACGTAAAGTGCTAGTAAAAGTTACTGATATGGAATAGCGGTATGCGTGTCAATTTACAGCTCTCTATCGTCATTTCACATATGGAATCCGCAAGCTTTTATCGGAATCCGCAAATTAGTACGTCCCTTACATTAGTGCGAGTTGTTACCTCGAGTGGTTACCTCACATTTTGCCGCCCAGGGCTATAGGATAGCCCCGGTAGTCCCCCCCTCCCATACGATCCGGCCCTGCCTATTTCTAATACATAATACTTCATGAAGCTATCTATCTACCCGGCCTGTGATGAGAAAAAAAGAAAAGCAATTAAAACCAAAATTCAAACCCTCCGCCAGCGCAAGAAAACATTAGGAATCTTGGGAATCTTCAGCAATCCGACAGACAAAAAGGTCAAAAATAAAACAAATTAATAAAATCAAATCTGTCGTGCAAGAAAACCACTTCGAAAAGTTGATATAGTTTCAACGTCAGAAATTCAGGTTCTGTGGCGTAGATAGCGATATACAGGACGTTGCCGCGAAAAGATTTTTGCAGGGTCCGCGAAAAGATTTTTAGATGAGCCAACCCAATTAGGCTTTTGAAAGAGACAAAACTCACGAAACTTGACTTTTGTTGGGGCCAAATCCGCGAAATAAATTTTCAAGAAGTGAATGAGACCCGTCTCATCACATCTCTGTATGTCACCACCTTTCCCACGAATAAAGTTGGATTTCGTCGACCATCCCCCTCCCCGTAAACGGACGATTTAAACCCAGAATTCGGATATCAAAGCGAACAGTCGTGTAGAAACCGACTCTTGGGGCTTTTTGTCCGGCTTAGTCTGGCGTTGTTATAACGCTTAGCGACGATCCTGCTGATAAATGTAAATCCCCGCGAGTCATAGATTGATCACCTGTCACGTAATTTACCCAATTAAACGGGCAAAACGATGTGAAAGAGGCACTTGATTGAGAGAATTGACGTCTTTAAGGAAAATTTTAAATGAAATCGTGAGAAAATTAAATCGCACTTTAATTATACACACCTTTTATTATAATTAAAAGTATTATCTAGTCCTAAATTGCTTTTCTAATTATCCAAGGACAAATTAAACTGCACAAGAAGGCTCATACCCATCAGGACGGGTATATAAAAAAGGCGTGTACAGTAGCGATTTCAGTCTTACTAGGAATTAATTGAAGACACTTAATAAGCAATGTCTGGAAAACTTATGGCTGTGTTTGCAGGCGTCTTGATAGTTTTGGTGAGTGCATTTTCTTTGTGGTGAATTTGGCAGCTGTTATTCAAGAATTTTCAACTTTAAAGGCCATGGTTGGGTCGATCCAGTGTTTTGATCACTTTCGACATGCTAGAGATTATCCGTACTCGTCCGCACCGCGGGAGTAACCCGAGTAATCGACGGTGGACTTCGAGTCGCCAAAAAAATTTGAAAAATAATGAATAACGCTTTAATGCGTGACGGTGTAGGTTAATTATTCATTGGGTCACAAGCACAACTGTTTTCTAATTACTCCACGGATGATATGGAACAATAATACACAAATACAACATGATTTTTGCACAAGTTGTGACGTTTTTATCGGAATTATAACACCTCGTAAGATCCCGTTCACGTTCTCTGTGCTACCGTGGATAAATGCTTGCGGGCACTGAAAACAGTCCAAAAAGGCCGAAATTACAGGGATTATCCCTTCACAGCTCGTCTGAAAGAAAATCTATTCAAATTTTCGGATTTCCCTGTCGTGAAACTTCAGTTTCATCCAATTTTACATTTCAGATAGTAGCTTTTCGCGGTTGGGGCCCCTAATGCACCGCTTGGAGCCGATCCGCAGCCCCCGCTCCCCCAACCACTCACCCACCACTATCACCACTGTGATTTTCAAGGCACGTGCTCTTGGGTCTCCTGAAAGTGTGCGACAACGACAAGGCACCCTGCCTATCCCCCGCCCCACGCAGTCGTCTGAAAGACGGTTATAGCTGGTCTAGGGCAGTTGACGACAAGTCCAAAGGTACTCTCAAGACCTACGTGTCGCGCAGGAAATTGCCTAAAATTCGATGTAGTTTTTAAGGACTGGCTGGATGGCTGCGTTATTTGGACGTGCGGCAACTCTTACACAAGGGAGCGAGGGTTGCTCTTGGTCAACCTGATGCTAGGGGGGGAAAGCTCAAAACTTCATCAGGGGGGGGGGGGAGTTCTTGATCGGTGTGTGCACTAGGTGGACACCGGATGGGGGAACATAATCCAGGACATGTATATTCAGTGGTGGGTTTTGGGGGTTTAACCCCCCCCCCCCCTAAAAAGATGGCATCCGCCAAAAATTTGTTGATGGTCATTCCATAGATATCTTCTATTACATTTCATCGACCAAAGGGCGACTGTTGAAGGGGGATCTGCACAGAATGATAATTTCTCGACGAAGAGGCGTTCTGGTGATCGTGAGGCCACCATTCATTGGTGGGAGGGGGGGGGGGCACCAAAAAGCATTGATAGATGGAAAAAAAATGGATTTTTAGGTTTCAAAGCGATGCTTAGCTGCAAATATTGAGAACACCAATTCGAGATATCTGAAGGCAACTTCGCGGACAAAACAGAGAAAATACGGCAATTCCGAATTCCTATAGGCCTTTAAGACGGAAGAAATTGAGGAAGCGCTCTAATGTGCTACTCTTTGGGATAGTACGCGGGAGAACGTTGAAAAAAAGGGCTAAAGTATCAAATAGCGGCTTTTGCGGTAGCAGAAAAGCGTTGACTCGTAGTAGAAAACGAAAATAAATCACTAATTTGTGTCTGAAAATGAAAAGAAAAAAAAAAAAAAACACACACACACTAACATGTGGCGAAAATGGAGAAAAAGCTGCAGTCCATCGCTCGCCTGGCTCAACTATTATATTTTGAAAACGCCTCGAGGCAGCAACAGAAAAAAGCGCATTTGAAAAAAATTGCTAATTCACGGCTAAAATTGAGAAAGCCACCTAATTCGAGGCTAAAACCGCTCATTCGTAACTAAAATGGAGAAATAAGCCAATTCGCGGAACAATTTGAGAAAATTGGCTAAAATTGGGGAAACGCGGTAATACGTGACTAAAATTGAGAAATAATTCGCGACTAAAATTGAGAAATAATTCGAGACTAAAAATGACAAAAAGCGCTTAGATCGATGCAAAAATTGAGAAAAAAGCTAATTCACGGATACACGTGATAGAAAAGCCGCTTATTCATGGCTAAAACTGAGACAAACCGCTAATTCTCGCTTAAAATTGATGTCAGACGCTCATTTGCAGCTAAAATAAAGATAATGAAATATTTAATTGTGGCAGAAAGCGCTTATCAGCAGCTAAAATGGAGAAATACGCTACATCTTTGGCACAAACAAGCGCTAATGTGAAGCTAAAATTGAAGAAACGCTAATTCTAAGATACGTTTGGTAATTCCACTTGTTCACGGCTAAAAATGATACAAACGCTAATTCCCGGCTAAAATTGGGAAATTGCGTTGATTCACGGCCAATATTACAAAAGGCGCTCATTCGCGGAGCTCAAATGGGAGATAAACGCAATAATTCACGAATTTTTTGAAAATCTTCCAGTTCGAAGCTGAAATTGATTAAAAGCGGTGATTCAGACGTAAAATTAATGAATAATAATTCACGGTTAAATGCATTGATAAACGCACCCTAAGAAGTGAAGAAAAACGCTAAAAATAGAGGAATAAAACGTTAACGCGTGGCTAAAACTAAAACGAGGAGGAAATTGCTTTATACTACCGCCCCTAAGAAGGTGGGGGCAATACATTTTGTTCATTTCGATCACATCAATGTGACACTGATGCATCAGGCGACGTTTTCGAAGGCTCCTTCCCGTGACAAAACCACTCAACGCCGTGGGGGGGGGGGGCGCAGCCATGAATTACAAGTTTCGTGGGATACATACATAATAGAAAATAAATTTGAAGTTTCAGGGCAACATACTCGTAGACAACGATATTGAAAGTTTCGGTGAATAATCAGCCGCAAAATTGTGAGTTTCAAGCTTAGCCCTAAAAAGCCACAAAATTGAATATTTCGGAGGATAATTAGACGTGAAATTGCATTTTCCACGGGAGCAATAGCCGCAAACTTCCGGTTTTGAATATTCACCGGCAATGAAATTGCGAGTTCGCATCGATAAACGGCCTAGAAATTACAGCAAAATTACAGTTAGAAGGGGGGTCGACAAAATGCCACTAAATTGAAGTTTTAGGGTTGCGTTGCAAGTGCAAAATTGTGCGATGTTTAGCTCTTTCTAACCCCAAATTTCGGGAATCTAGATATTTGAGGAACCTCGATTAATTATTAACTTTTCGGGGTTTGCTCCCTGCGCCACATCAGCAGATTCGTTCAGTAGCGTACCGAGGTAGTGGCGAGTATTGGGTGGACCGGCGCCGCCGAATTTACTTTATTTTAGCTATAAAAAGGGCTCTACACTCCGCGAGAGCACTCTAGCTCACTTCATAGCAAACATCTGTAAAAAGAACTGATCCGTGGAATGTAATTGGGAAAACACTAATTCACGGGCCCAGCAGAGTGGCCGAGGTCGTTAGGGCGTCGACTCTCATGTCCAGTTAATCGTCTGCTGCGTGGGTTCGATTCCCACTACAGGCTGGATTATTTGAACAAAAAATGATATCTCGCACGTTTAAATAAGTAAAGAATGGGCTTTTGCCCTCGTCCACGACACCTGTTGATAGTTGGACGTGTAAAGCCCCGTTGGATTACCACCAATTCAAGGCTGAAATTGGGCAAAATCGCTAATTACAGACCAAAATTAGAAAAACCCCTAATTTACGACTTGAGACAAAAAGATTACTCGCGATTGAAAATGTAGAAAAATCAATATAATTCGAGGATGATATTGAGGAAAAGTGCTTAAATTCGTGAATGAAATGTAGAAAAATTGTTTCACGGTTAAAATTGAGAAAAGCGCTAATTCGCGGGTAAAATTCATAAAAAGGACCGATTCCGAGAGAAAAACGCTAATTCGCGACCAAAATTAAGTAAACGCCAAATCGCGACTCTGATGAAGGAATCTTCTTGGCCAAAATCTGGAAAAGGCGCTAAACTAATTGCCAAGAATGGAAAAAGCCGCTAATTCGCGGCTAATATTAAGAAACATCGCACATTCACGGGAAAAATCGCTAGTTCGCGGCTAAAGTTGAGAAAAATGCTAATTCATTACTTTGAAATGAAAACGATAATTTGCGGCTGAAATTGAGAAAAACTCAAATATCCAGATGAAATAGAGAAAAATACGCTAATTCCTGGTCATTCGGTTGGGGGCTTAAAAACTCTGTTAGATGATGTCAAAGAGTTTAAAAAAAGTGTCATCTTTATGAGTGATAAGTTTGACTCGTTTGAGAGCGATGTTAAAAAAGTGAAGGAGTGTTTGCGGGACTTTGAACTGAAGACTGTTTCGAATGAAAAAAAAGTGTCGGAACTCCAAAAAAGAGTCGATTTCCTCGAGCAACAGGCTTTAAAGAAAAATTTAGAAATAAAAGGGATACCGGTAACAGCGAATGAGTCATGCGATTCAATTGTCGGAGACGTACTTAAAGCGTTGAAAGTGGAAGCCACCGTCTGTGATGCTTTCCGAACAGGAGTTGCTGACGCTAATTTAAAACGCGAGAGACGTATTATTGTCAAGTTTGCAACTGAGAAGGACAAGATAAAAGTTGTTGGTGAAGCGAAAAAGTTAAAGTTAAAAGCAAACGACCTAATTCCTTCTTGGCCGGACACTCCGATTTACATCAATGACCATTTGACCCCGAACGTGATGAATCTGCTGTATAAAACAAAAGTATTCGCGCGCGAAAATGGTTTTAAGTTTGTCTGGTGCCGGAACTTTAAAGTTTTTCTGCGTAAAGACACTGACTCTAAAAGGCTTCTTATTTCTAGGGAGGAGGATCTTGCTGTTCTTAAATAGGTGTTCCCTTGTTTTGTTAATTTGCTTTATCTAGTGTAATTAGTCGATTAATTTTTGTTCCCTTTTGTTATGGATGAATTTAGTGAGTTTTTAGATGATACATGCAGTATTAGTTCTATTAATTGCGGGGATCTTCATGTTGCAGAACACCACCTGTCGAGTTTTGATGGTCTTAAACTGTGTGCTATTAATATTCGAAGTTTAAAGAAACATTTTGATTCTTTTTTGTTATTTTTATCAGCTTTTAAGGTCGATTTTGATATAATAGTACTAGGTGAAACATGGAATTTGGATCAACTTAATTTTACTATTCCGGGATTTGTTGAATATAAAAGTAATGATTGTCTGAATAAATCTGAGGGAGTCTCTGTTTATTTTAATGAACGTCGGATTGGGTGTATTGAGTTGAGGGACGTTCAACTTGGTTGTAACTCTATTTTTGGGGAGTTCAATTTTAAGGGTTTCAGGTATGCTATAACTGCCTTTTACAGGTCCCCCAGTAGATGTGTTCTTGACTTTTTAGCTAATTTAGACGATCATTTCTTGCGTTCTGGTGTTGGTTGTAGGGTTCACTTTCTAGTTGGTGATGTAAATATTGATTTGTTAAATCCTTCATCTAATTCTAATGAATACTGTAACATTTTAGCAAAGGCTGGTTTTGTTTCTGTAATAAATCTACCTACTAGAGTGGCCGATAGAACCAAGTCATGCATCGACCACATTTTTGTGAAAGGGGTTAATCCTGGTAATAGTGTGGGAATTGTCTATGATGCGGATATTACGGACCATTTCATGTGCCTAGGGAGCCTGCGATAGATAGTTCCCCGAGTGTTGGCTCGCAAAGTAAAGATAATGTAAGGGGTAGAAATAGAAAGTTTGTGTATAGAGATGTAGTCAACTATGATAAACTGGAATCCGTACTGAAAGAGGAAAATTGGGAATCCGTTTATAAGAACACGTATGACGTGAACAAAGCACTAGATCAGTTTGTAAATAAGTTGGAAAATATGGTTAGTTCTTGTTCAATTAATCAAGTGTTCAAGGTTAAAAATAAACACACGAAATTAACTCATTGGATAACTAAAGGATTGGTCAATTCAATCCGTTCTAGGGATCGGATGAGGAGAAAACTTCGTTCTGAACCATATAATTTAGCGCTGAAAACCCGTTTCGTTAGGTATAGAAACCTTTTAAACTTGTTACTCAAAAAAGCCAAAGTGATGCACTTCAGAAGTAAAATTTTAGAGGGGAAAGGGAACCCTAAAAATGTTTGGAATGTTATTAATGAATTAGTACCCGGGGGTAACTTAACCCTTTAAGTCTTGGAGCGTCGTATTCTGGACACCTGCTTTATACCCCGGGAGTACCCCTCGACATTTTTTCAAAAATCGCGTCAGAAGTCATTCAAATTGACTCTAATACACTCTGTGACCCATGAAAAACGAAGTTTTATGCCATAAATTCATTAACAAAGTTTGCAGAGAGAATTTAATGGTGTTCGCTACACGAGACACATATCATGCAGTCCAAAAAAATTAAGCATTTTGAATTAATTTGTCTTCAACTTGTTAACACTTGACCAAAAATATACTAAAATAAGGTGATTGTCCAAACAATGAAACATAAATTAGCGACATATTAATTGAACATTTTGGCATTACAAACAAACAAATGCGTCTAGGAAAATGTAGTAAACTCTTAGTGGGCCCTACTCGGGACACCTTTCACCCAAACCACGTGGAAGGTGTGCTTCATATTGGACACTAAGCGTTCGATACTTGAAAAATCTAACGGTGTCTAAAGTAACTTGATTTACCACGAAATTTTTTCTTGGCCGAACTTAATTAGCTCCTTACCAGCATATCAATCCATTAAAACCCTTTTCAGCATGCGATATCCATTCGTTAAAGATCAATTAACTCGTTCACATGACATTAGGAAGAGATAAAGTATAAAAAAGGGTATGCGCGGTGGAGCAGTTTTTCATTTTTCAGCAAGAAGTTAAGGGTTAACAATCCATAATTGCACTTTGTGGGGCACTCAGTTTAAGAATATGAAGTATAAATTACCAGTTATCCGCGAAAAATTGGAAGAATCTCACTGCCAGTTCCGCCGAGCTCATTGACATTAACTTCCTGAACTAAACAAACACTGAAAACCACAACAAAATGGCGTCGAAGACCCCGAAAGTGTTCCCTATGTTGGACACAAAGCACAAAAAGCCGGGAAAAACGTGTCCTACCACTATCAGTTGGAGTTTATTCAACTCATAAACGTATTCTAACCAGCTCCGATTCAAAAGCCAGGTCATTTCATCTATGGCGCAGTCTCCAACTAGGTGTCCAATATGAGGTACACAAAACGTCCAGACCCAAAACTCATTTGGACCCCCGGTACCTTAAAGGGTTAAATAACGAAATAACTTGACTTTTCTAGTTTACAGACAAAACCGGACTGAACTTTTTATTATTAAAATCCAAACATAAACATGTATTATTTTAGAAAGATACTTCACAACATTACACTTCTTCCTCTTCAAGCTCTTCAACTTCCTAGGAACGACAACAGTTGATTTAAATGTCTTTTGCATATTTGTCCAGAGTCATCGAGCTTCACCAAATAGGTTCTGTCTCCTAGCGCTTTGATCACTACAGCTTTCTTCCACTTCTTCCTTTCCGAATTTTGATGATAGACTCGAGCCATAACTTTTTCTCCGACTTGAAATAAACGTATTCTTTTAGTGCATTTCATTCTGAAAAATGCACTATTGGTCTCGTCGTGATGGTGGCAAACATGGGTCATGTCATGTTTTTTTCACGTTTCAGAACCTCTAGAACACGAATTCAGTGGTCTCCAGGATTCATATATATATATATGGCCGTTTCCTTGTTAGCACGATAACTCTCGTAGAAATTAATTTAGCGGAACGCGATTTGGCACAAAAATCAGTTGTCATAAGACACCGGTCGGTATTGCATTTGGGCCAAATCGGTCAAGGTGGAGGGGGGGGGGGAAATTAGGGGTTGAAATGGTCAAAAAATCAGTATAAATCACCAGTTGATTCTAGAAGCATCATATTCGGTACGTATACTCCATGTAAGAGTAGCCTTTGATTCCCATTTTAATTTTTTGAAAAAGTCGAAGGGGAGGGGGTGTTGCCCCCGGAGTGGAAGTAAGTGTGTGGTCTTGTTAGCACGATATCTCTCAAAGAAATCAGTTTTGCGGAACGCGCTTTCACACAAAAATCAGAAGCCATAAGACCCCGGTCGGTATTGCATTTGGGCCAAATCGGTTGAGCTGGAGGGGGGGAAATTAGGGGTTGAAATGGTCAAAAAATCACTATACATCACCAGTTGATTCTAGAAGCATCATATTCGGTACGTATACTCCATGATAGAGTAGCCTTTGATTCCCATTTTAATGTTTTGAAAAAGTCGAAGGGGAGGGGGTGTTGTCCCTGGAGTGGAAGTAAGCATGTGGTCTTGTTAGCACGATAACTCTCGAAGAAATCAATTTAGCGGAACGCGCTTTGACACAAAAATCAGTAGTCATAAGACCCAGGTCGGTATTGCATTTGGGCGAAATCTGTCAAGGTGGAGGGGGGAAAATAGGGGTTAAATTGTCAATAAATCACTGTAAATCACCAGTTGATTCTAGAAGCATCATATTCGGTACGCATACTCCGTGATAGAGTAGCCTTTGATTCCCATTTTAATGTTTTGAAAAAGTCGACGGGGAGGGGGTGTTGCCCCTGGAGTGGAAGTAAGCATGTGGTCTTGTTAGCACGATAACTCTCGAAGAAATCAATTTAGCGGAACGCGCTTTGACACAAAAATCAGTAGTCGTAAGACCCAGGTCGGTATTGCATTTGGGCGAAATCTGTCAAGGTGGAGGGGGGAAAATAGGGGTTAAATTGTCAATAAATCACTGTAATTCACTAGTTGATTCTAGAAGCATTAGATTCTCTATACTCCATGTTACAGTAGCCTTTGATTCCCATTTTAATTTTTCGAAAAAGTCAAGGTGGTGGGGGTGGTCCTTCCGGTGTGGAAGTGCAAAAATAGCGTTGAACTTCACTAGTTCATCTTAGCGCTCTAAAATTCGACTCAATAATTTAATGTAACGAAAGCCCTGGGTCCCATTGAGATTTATTGAATACTTTGATGGGGGAGGGTGAAATGGGGGATGAAATTTCAAAAAGAAAAAGCTTAAATTCACACGTTTAGGTATCATAAAATACGGCACAAAAATTTAATATTACAAAGCCCTTGGAAAACTACCGAAACTTTTCGACATTTTGAAGAGAGGGTGGTGAAAATAGAGGAAGAAGTTCGGCTTAATGAAACAAATAATGGTATCAAAATTATTACTTCTGGGACGGCTTAGGGTATCCGTATACATAATGAAATGCACTCTTTCCGACCGCCAGCTGCCGGAGCGAAATTTTTTGTTTTTTGAACACTTTCGTTTTGAACATCCGGTTCTTTTGGTTTGCAGATCAAATCCAGTCGTGAATTAATCTCTCTGCCCAGCATCAAAAATGCTGGAGTCTTTCCTGTAGATTGGTGGACCGAGATTCTATAATAAAAAAGATAGCGTTGAATAGCATTTCCCAAAGTTGAACTTATTTTGTCATTTAAACATTTTTGTATGCCTTTTTTAGCCGACTTCACACTATTCTCAGCTAGTCCATTCGTTGCTGGATGATAAGGAGGTGAAGTTTTGTGACGAATCCCGTTCCTTAGACAGAAATCCTGAAATTGCGACGATACAAACTGTGGCCCGTTGTCACTCACGATTTCCTTGGGCAGACCAAAACGAGAAAACATGTCATTCAACTTTTGAATCGTTGCTTCTGCATCTGTCCTATTCATTTCATAAATTTCAGGCCACTTACTGTAGGCATCTGTAATAACCAAACACATTTTTGATTTAATGGGTCCGAAAAAATCCACATGAATCCTATCCATAGGCCTGTTCGTAACAGCCCACTGTTTTACTTGAATTTTCGGTGGATTACTTCTAAGCTCCATGCAGCACACGCAACTTTTAACCATTCTTTCGAGCGTCCAATGTCGGCCACCAAAAATATGAACGAGCTCTAGCCTTCATTTTGCTCATTCCTAAATGTGATGCGTGAAGCTCATTGAGTAGGCTGCGCTGAAGATTGTTGGGAATGACAATTCTGTATCCCCACATAACTACTCCATTCTCGACATAAAGGTCTTCCCTCCTTCGAAAATAAGGAATCATACATCTTTCCACCAAGTTTGGCCAGCCTTCTTGAACGAATTTAAACACTTTCGCTAGAACCGTATCCTTCTCTGTTTCTTTTTGGATGTTCTTGAAATTAATTGGAAGTTTTTGCTCCACTTCATGCATTTGTACGTAATCCATGCCTTGTTCCGTGGCCTTGGTCGGCTGTGTCCCACTGGGCAGTCTCGAAAATCCATCAGCAACGTTTCTTGAGCTTGGAATATACTTAATTGAATAGTTGAAACGGGATACAAAGAGCGCCCATCGCTGAATCCTTCCTGCAGCCATTTCCGGCAAACCACGATGTTCTCCAAAAAGAGCCAAAAGTGGTTTATGGTCCGTGAACAATTCAAAGTTCATCCCCATTAAATACTGGTATAACTTATTTAGAGGCCAATAAATAGCGAGAGCTTCTTTATGGACCATAGAATAATTTTGTTCAGCTTTGGACAGTACCCTCGAAATAAACATGACTGGTCTATCCGATCCATCCCGTGTCTCCTGCATAAGCACCGCTCCGATTCCTATTTTAGATGCATCACAAAAAAGTTTGGTCGGTCGAAGAGGATCAAAATGAGCCAAACACTCTTCTGATAACACCTTCAATTTAGCCGTATTAAAAGCGTTTTCACATTTCTTATTCCACACAAACGGATTACCCTTCTTCAGCAAATTATACATAGGATAAAGAATTTCCGACAGATTTTTAATAAAACGACCATAATAATTTACCATTCCCACAAAAGCTTTTACCTCGGTAGTGTTTGTTGGCCTCTTAACGTCGCGAAGGCTCTTTGTTTTTTCCGAATCTTTTTTAATTCCCTGAGCACTTATTATATGGCCTAAATAACTAACTTCTTTTTGAAAAAATTTACATTTTTCTAAATTTAGTCGGAATCCAGCTTTGCAAAGTCGATCAAATACAGCTGATAATTTTTTTACGTGGTCGTCCCGTGAATTCCCGGTTACTATCAAGTCATCTAGAAAGTTAACAACGCCAGGAATACCTTGAATACATTTTTCTACTATTTTTTGAAACAGTGCTACAGCTGGTTTTGTCCCGAACGGAAGTCTGTTCACCTTAAAAATGCCTCTGTGCGTCGACCATGCCAATAAATGTTTTGTTTCCTCTTCTAATTCCAAATGGTTGTACGCTTTTTGAAAATCTAGCTTCGTGAATTCAGTCCCCCCTTTTAAAGCCAGCATTAACTCTTCTAGTCTCGGTAAAGGATGCTTAATATCTTCTAAATACTTGTTCACAGTCAGCTTATAATTAGCGCACAACCGAATAGATCCATTCGGCTTCAAAATTGGAACCAAGGGAGTTCCCCATTCGCTAGTATCTATTTTTGAAATCATACCAGACGCTTCCAGTTCATCCAGTTCAATGTTTACTTTTTCTTGAAATGCAAACGGAATCGGCCTTGGCTTGAAAAATCTTGGTTTGGCGTTTTCCTTTACGTTTAGTTTAATTGTTTCGTACCGATAGCGGCCCACTCCCGGTTGAAATAAATCCTTGTACTGTTTAAATAAATTATTTAAATCGTCATAAGCATTAACAATTACTTTATTCAAATGAATTAAACTTATTCCACTGAGCGTTAAACCACTCACGCCCCAGAAGAGCTCTCGATGCGTTCCGAACCACAAACAGTCTTCCGATAAAACGTTTTCTTTCGAATTCTGCCTCTGCTTGAATCACTCCGACTGGGTACACAATTTCTCCTCCAAAACCCCTTAAACGGACCGGCGTTGGTTCCATTTTCAGCTCAGGAAATTTCTTCTTGTACACACCAAGAGGAATAATCGAAACTCCTGCACCCGTGTCTAGTTCCATGCTTATCGAATGAGACGCGAACTTCGCCGATACTATTATAGGCTCCGCACAAGCCGTTACAACCGAAAACATCTCCACTATGTCGATTTCTTCCTCCACAGACTGTACTTTCTGGTCCTTGTGACAAACTGCCATCAAATGCCCCTTTTCATGACATTTTCTGCACGTATAATTTTTGAATTTGCAGCTATGAGACTCATGATTTTCTTTCCCACAGTGTTTACATTTTCTGGTATTTCTTCCTCCAAATGCCGATGAAGTATTGAATACTGTCGCCTCTTCCAGCTGATTTTTTTCACCTTCTTCTTTCGAGCTCGCTTCTTTCTTTAGGCTAGTTCGTAGAAATCCAACAGCGTCTTCTTTTTTGGGTCTTCTTCACAAAGACGGTCCAGAATCCCACCGTCAAGCAACCCACATACAAATTTATACTTTAAAAATTCCTCTAGTTGTTCCCCGAATTTACAAGGAATTGACGTCTTCATCACCTTCCGAAACCAGCTCGACACTGATTCACCTGACAGTTGCCTGAGGCCATGAAAAACGCGTCTTTTCCTCAACAACGACACTCTCGACTCAAACTGTGTGGATAAAAGAGTACAGATTTCGGAAAAACTCAACTCTGCCGGTTTTTTAGGGTCGCAGATGTCGCGAAGAAGAGCGTAAGCTTCATTGCCCATGACGGTAACTAAAATAGGGACTTTCTTTTCTTCACTGGTAGCATTCATAACGAAAAATTGTTCTAGTCTCTCTTGATAAAGCGACCAGTCCTCGGAAACATCGAACTCCTTCAACAACGCCACGTTAGTCACACCGTTGGTCTCCTCCTTAGTTACAACGTCATCTGTCCTGACTGGTTGTTCTCGAAAACTTCTTTTCTTCCCGAGTACCATTCTACAGCTTAATTTTTAATCCTGTCGCCACTGAAATAACTTGACTTTTCTAGTTTACAGACAAAACCCGACTGAACTTTTTATTATTAAAATCCAAACATAAACATGTGTTATTTTAGAAAGATACTTCACAACATTACAAATAATAGCGAGGTAGATGAAATTCTAACTGATTCGGGCCTAATTGTTAATGACGCTGAAAAGATTGCTGACTGCTTCAACTGCTATTTTTCGGAAGTGGGGAGACAGTGTAAGGAAGGTATTGACGTTCCTGACGTTGAAAGAATCAATATGGTTAATGAAAGGTGTGATCCTAGGATCGTCAGGGAATCTATTTTCCTTTCGCCAGTTACTCCTCAAGAAGTCCTTAGCTACATGATTAAAATAAAAAAGACAAGCAGCTGTGTAATTGGTAATCTAAAGAACGTCGTTCTCAGACAAATTGCATCTTTTATTTGTGCTCCCATCGCCCATTTGTTCAACTTAGGCTTTTCGACTGGGACTTTTCCTGATATTTTCAAGAAAACTGTCATTATACCTGTCCATAAGGGTGGAGATACTAAACTCCTAAGCAATTATAGACCTATAGCACTGACATCTGCTTTAGCTAAAGTATTTGAAAAATGTATTAAAACTCGACTTTGTGATTTCCTGGATAAACATGAAATTTTTTTCACCAAACCAATATGGGTTTAGAAAAAGACGTAGTACTGAGCATGCTCTGTTTAATTAACACAATTCAATTCTAGATAAATTGGATAATGGGATGCATGTACTGGGTGTTTTTCTTGACGTTAAAAAAGCGTTTGACACTATTGACCATGAGTTGTTAGTGAGTAAATTACTTAATTGTGGAATTCGTGGGGTGACTCTTGACATTCTATGGTCGTTTTTGAAAGACAGACCATGTGTCACTAGGATAGGGGATAAGTATAGTAGGGAAGTAATATTAAAGTGTGGCGTGCCGCAGGGCTCAGTCTTGGGTCCTTTGTTGTTCCTGATCTTTGTGAACGATTTGCTGAACCTAAAACTCTCGGGTGAGATTCAGGCATTTGCAGATGATACCTGTCTCATTTTTAGTCATTCGAATTGGGATCATTTGGTTAATCTTGCTAGTAGTGAATTACAAGTCGTAAAGACGTGGTATGATAACAATCTGCTTAGCTTGAATTTAGCAAAGACGGCGGCAATTCGTTTTTCTTTTAAAAAAAGTGCGTAATCCAATCGCTACTTCTTTTAAAATACATAAGTATGTGTGTACTGCGGGTCAGAATTTACAGTGTGACTGTCAAGACGTAAGATACACTTTTGAACATAAATATTTGGAATCCTATTCGATTGTAATTTGAAATTTAAAAACCATGTTTCTAACTTAGTTTCTCGTATGCGTAAGTTATTTTATAGATTTAGAATTCTTCGTTCCGTTTTACCCTTAGACCTTTTGAAATCTGTTTATTTTGCTTTGGTTGAATCAATTTTATGTTACGGTGTGGTGATTTGGGGGTCCACTGTGAAATCCCATCTAAAATCTGTCCGGTCTGCTCAAAATACCCTTATTAAGATCATTTTGTGTAAGCCTAGGCGGTTCACGACTTCTTTAATTTTCAATGAATTTGGGGTTTTAAATTTGAAACAGCTTTTTCTTTTGAATTCGGTGTTGAGTCTTCTCTATCTTAACTTAGACAAATGTAAATCTAACAGTCGTTTTGGCACCAGGGCGGTGTCTCAATGTGATTTGAATTTGCCGACTATCCATACGGAAACACGTAGGCGTTCAGCATTGTTTTCTGGAATCAAGTTTTGTTATGATAATAAAATTAATTTGAGGAACTTTAAATCTAGGAAAGCTTTGAGAACCTTTCTTCGGGGTGTTCTACAAAATTTTCAGTGATGTGTTGGTGCAAAGATGTCTGGCTATATGTTATTCTCTCCTTTTTGTATTAACTTCGTGATTTTTATTGGTTATATTTAGGCTAATAGTATGTAGTCTAAAATTTGGTTTTTATTTCAGTAGTGTACATGCTCGTTCTAGGCTATAAAGAGTGCTAGGCCCCTTGGCACAAGCTTTTAGCTTTTAAAGGGGCTGGCCAATTATCTGTCTCTTATTGAAGTATTTGTAATTACTAGTGTATCTGGCAAAAATAAATAAATAATAAATTTCCATAAGGGAGAAAAACGCTAATTAGCGGTTAAAATTGAGGGAATGCCAATTCGCGGCCTTCTAGTGAATGCAACTTTAAGGCTAAATAATGGAAAAGCGCTAATTCGTGACTGAGAATGAAACAAACCCACTATTCGCAGCTAAAATGAAGAAAACGCTAATTCGCTATTCCGCTACTGAGATGGAGAAAAATGTCCAATTCACGGCTTAGATTTAAGAAAAAGTGCTTATTCGCGGCTTTAAACTGAGAAAAAGCGCTAATCTGCGAATAGGGTGTGGAAAAAGCCCTGATTCGCGGCTGAAAATTAAAATGAGCAATAATTTAACGCTACGTGGTGTTGGCACTGAAATCTCCAGGTTTTCTACACTTGTGCATCACTAGCGAAAAAATGAAAGTACCTACTATTCATTAACGTTGTTTTTCTCTGTTATTTTCCATCTTAAAAGCCTTTGATACATGTGTTAATAAGGGGGGGGGGGATTTCGCGTCCAGCGATCAGGGGGGGATAGACGCCGCTGATGTGCGGCCCACGAAAGCGTTTTTCTGAAAGCTCGAATTCAGAAAATTTGCGCCGTCTGGGTTCTAGAGGCAACTTTGCAGCTAAAATATATTTTTAAAAAAAATGTCCTCATCCCCAATTTCGTTAGGTCTTGGAGCAGCTAAAATTGAGAAGTCACACACATCATGTGCTATTCCTGGGGCAAGTACGCGGCTAAATGTTTCAAAAAAGCACTAATAGCGTTCCCCATTTGCACAAAGTTCTGCAACGGGGCTATTGATTTCCACCCGTCTTCTCAACTAACATATGATTTAATTCAGTGAAGACGGGTGGAAATGAACTGCCCAAATGCAGAATTTTGTGCAAATGGGGAACGCTATAATATTCTTGGCTAGTACAGCTATGGCTAATATAGCGCTTGTCCACGGTTTCTCGACGCAACATCCAGATCAACATTTTAAAAAAGAATGGTGAGTAAACAAATACAATTATCCGCGGCGTACAGCATATTTTACGGGTAAAACAATTAAAGCAAAACACCAATTCATGGCAACGAACTTGCACATTTTTCAAGCACTGGTGTTTCTTGAAGAGGGTTCTTAATGAAGACGATTGATCACATTAAAAATTGAAATTAATCAAGGGATTTTTAAAAAAAAAATGTTTGAGTGGGGGGTTTGATGACGTCAAAGGGCTGTTGATGAAATGGATGGTGTTGAGAAGAGAAGGGGAGACGAGTTTTCTGGGGGTCAATTGATCTTGTTATTCGTAAACAAAACATTTTAGAGTTCCCTCAAACGCTTCACAACTGCACATTGACGTCATTTCCCTTCGCACCATTCATCCCCTCCTGAAAAACTTTGATATGTAAAAATCACCAGACGCACCAATCGGCCTACAACTACCGTTGATATCCTTCTGTCCCATGTGCCAATTCACCGGTATACTTTTCTCCCAAATCGGCGCATGCAAGTTCCCCATTGAAACCCGACGAGCCGCGTCGTGATGCCGCGTATGTGTGCACCGAGCACCGTGCCAAATTCGGGGCTAAAATTGAGAAAAATGGCTTATTCCCAGCTGAAATGAAAATGGAAAATCGCTAAGACACGGCTGAAATTGAGAAAAATCACTAATTAGTGGTTTTAAATTGGTGTGTTTTCTCAACTTCAGCCGCGAACGAGCGCTTTTTCAAAACTTTAAGCCGTGAATATAGACGTTTTTCCTCAATTTTAGCTACGAATTGGCATTATTAACTTCAGTTTTTACGTCAAGGGAATGTTGTTTTTTTTTTTTTTTTTTTAATTTCGCAGACAAGCGAGCGTTTCATCTCAGTTATATTTATGTAGTCATGAATTCACACTATTTTATCTGTGAATTCGCGATTTATCCCCATTTTAGCCGGGAATTATCGGGCTTTCTCATTTTCAGTTGCGAATTGGCGACTTTTCTCAATTTCAGCCGACACGTTTTCTCAATTTGAGTTGCGAATTAGAGATTTTCCTTAATTTAAACCCTAACATAGCGGTTTGCGGAACTGCAAATTACTACTTTTTCTCTATTTAGGCCGGGAAGTTGCCTGGAGAGACCGCCAATTGGTTTTTTTCCTACATCCCCCCCCCCCAAAGCTTTTGTAAAAAATGTGTGAGTTGATTTTAGGGTCAGCAGCCGCACTTGAGGATGTAATGATGTAAATAAGGCTTGATAAGAGTTAGGGAGACTAGAGTGTAGGATTCAGGTGACTATAGATAGGATAACGCGCGCAAAACCAGAAGAGGGGGGAGTGTTTTTTACCAGCGTCCCTCTTACCCTATTAACGTACTTTGACCGGTGGTCATTTACCGAACTTTGGACTAAAATTTTTACTGTTTAAATTTTAACTTAAGATTCCAACTGAAACTAAATGAGCTCTCGCTTTTGAGAAAATCTGTTTTCCTACTTGCTTTACTTTTAACTAGTGGAATAAGCAAAGAAGATTGGTTTATCGAGCAAAACTATTTTTAATAACCGAGTTCAATAATCCGGCCCGGAGGACCAAATTTGTTCTTTTAACGAGCAATGGACTGTATGGGAAAAATTGGTGTGGAAAGGATCTGAGAAAGTTATCGAGATTACCTCTAATTTGACTTGGTGACTTGGCTTCGTTCGCGCGAGCAAGTCCGTTACCGTCGATATTTCGGCACTACACACTACACTTTTCTGTCGAACTCCCTTTTTAGGTGTTGGTGTGGGTGGAGGGGAAAGCTGGGGTAGGGCTTGGGATTGGGCACCCCTCGTTTCATCCACAAGGCTTTATACTGGCCTTTGCACAGTGGTAGACCAGGTGGACGCACTATTTTACTCGTTAACCTCCTGCTGATTTTGAAAGACTGAGGTAATTATTAATCTCTACGTAGGAGGGCGATTTTGGATAGCAGAGAACGTAATTCTGATGTAAAAATATAAAACTGTAATCGTAAAATGACAATTAAATTATGATAAAATGTAGTTAAATAAGATAGACGATATTGTCGCAGACCATAATTTGGTTATCGTCACTCATTCGCCGGGTGGCCGCCTTGAATTCAGACGGAGTGAACGGCGTTGAGCCTGCGATCTCATTGATCATTTTCGTCATTCTGTCCAAATTGACGCTCTGAACTGTAAGCTGTTGCCAGACCTCCGCAGCCGCTTTTTTGAACTCTTGAAAACGTTCCTCCGTGATTTCACCATTGCCCACGTCATCGTCGACTGACATCGCCTCTGGAGCCGCCGCGGTGGGATGACTGAAAATGGACTCAGAGTCGCTTATGGGATGGGCATCGTCGTTGGGATCGGCGACTCTTCTCTAAAAAAATATCGAACGATTTGTTTAGGAAACTTCCCCTCTCTCCCACCACTTATGAACCATAATTTAGACCGGAATACTAAACTCGAACTCGTCGGCCAGTCGCCGGCTCATCCTCATTGTCACTTTCACTACCAGACTCATCGTCAGAGTCACGCTTCCTCCTTTTTCGCTGTTTCTCCAAGACCTGTTACAAAGCTCACGGTTAATTTAAAATGCTCCTCAACAAATTTTTAAGCGCCCTCACTTTTTTAAAGTAAGCAAACTGAACGAGTTCAATAGCGGCCTCAGCGTCTTTCCTCTCGATTTTAGTGGACAGGCGCGCTTTGGCATGGCCCGTCGAAAGACGAATAAGCGTTTCAAGAGTACGCGCTGTCACCGGTTGAGTCTTTGAGAGACGGAAAAAAAACACACACACACAAAAACCGGGAGATTACCAGAAAAAGTTTTTGATGGTGGAAAGGGGGTGAAATTTTACCCGAGCCTGTCCATCTTGAACGGCGTCCTGAGATCTAAGGCGAGCGTATTCCTCGGCCAACGACTCCGACGCTTCGTCCGTTAAAATTGGTTTGAGTGATTTGGCCACATTCAGATAGAGTTTCATGAATTTAACGGTCAGAATGTTCCTTTTAGAGTGGGGAAGGGTGAAAGGGGGCGTAATCCCCGTAAAACGATTGACGAATGTGACTTTAATTAAACGGACGGATACTTACGATTTTTTTCGAGCCGCGCCGTGTAGTAGAGGGTCGTATTTTTCGAAAACTTGTAGTTCTTCGTTCTCGTCCTCTTGATCAAGGTTTTTTGTCGTTAGTATGTCAACAGATGAACTTAGCGGGAGGACTTCGCCGTCTTGTTCATTTGGGTCCCTGAGTGTGTACGACGCATTATTTTTTTTTCATTTGGGATAAGAAGGATGGTGGGGGTTACCTGTAGCGAAGCATTCTAATGACGTGATCCGCAATCATACTGTCAACATCTTGGTTAATCGTGTCCAGGAGAACGAAAATCAAGTCAAAACGAGACAACAGAGAGTCTTGCATGCCAATATTTTCCATTGGAGTTCTGTAAGGGTCGTACTACGGTTGGTTGAAATAAAAATCAATTAATTTACAAGGCTCGAAATTTCTACTGACGAAAACTGACTCACCCTGCCGTACAGTGGATTGCCGGCCGCTAACACGCTGCATCTAGCGTTCAGACGCGCTTGAATCCCGGCCTTTGATATGGTCACACGACCCTGTTCCATCACCTCGTGAATTGCCGTTCTATCAATGTCCGACATTTTGTCAAACTCGTCGATGCAGACGATACCTCTGTCCGCGAGTACCATAGCACCCGCTTCCAAACTAAACAAAATTGTGGGTTGTGGGGTGGGGGGGGGGGTTAAACGTGTTAGTCTTAGTCACCCGTTATAAGTTTCAAACGTCAAGCGTACCATCTTTCACCAGTGTCTCGATCAACCCCAACAGCAGCAGTCAACCCAACGCCCGAGCACCCACGACCGGTGGTCGATATGGCACGTGGTGCCGTTGTCAGGACGTAGCGGAGTAATTGCGACTTTGCAACGCTCGGATCTCCAATTAAAAGGATGTTTATGTCTCTGAAAAAAAAAAAATAATAATTGCGCGTTGTTTAAACACACTCATACGAAGAAAAAAAAAACTAACCCTCGAAGCCGAGTACCATTCGCAAGTATCTTCTCAACTCCACCCAAAAGAAGACAGAGTATGCCTTTTTTAACGTACTCGTGACCACAAATCGACGGAGCGAGGGACTGGCTCAAAATATCAAAAATATTTGGTCTTTTGGCCAATTTTCGACACAGTTTGAGATCATCACGTGAAAACAACAGCTTGATGTCCTTGCTCATAACTGTTATGTGGCACGCGATTAGAACACTCCTATAGATCGGATTCAAACGATTTTTAATTCAGTCTCATAATTGTCTGATTGGGAATGGAGGGGGTTGGGGGTGATACCTGAAGACGCAAGTCGTGTAACCGTTTTTCGCGGACGGTAAACTTCTGTAAACGCCAACAATTTGAACTCGGTCGCCCAATTGGCAACGGTCCGCCAGGTCGTGATCGCAGACTATTTCTACTGACCGCGGTAACTGACCTGAAACAAATTGTCAAATTAACAGCCAGCCACTCGAATTATTTGAGTCAGGCATACCTCGTGGTGCCTTTTCTGGCATTTCTTGAGCGACTATTATCTGTTGATTCTTGAAAACGGACAGTCCAAATTCGGTTTCTAGCAGATTGCCGTCAATATCCTTTTTTTTTAAAAACACCATCGTATTTTAAAGGCTTCGGGGAGTCTAAAGCGAAATATTATGGCATACCTTAGTTGGATACGCGGAGACATTTGATGCGACCCCAGAGAAATTCAATGAATAAGGGTCGGAATATTTTCTCTCAGACCTTTTGTCAGTGGCCGGACAATAGTGAACGCTTTTAACCAACTTTGCTTTAACGAGTGAACCTGATAAGTAGCAACGCCAATAACTTAATTAGCGATTTTTTGAATGTTGGGGGGAGGGGGGCTAAAGCCCCTAACGTCCAAACCTACGACATTGCAACAGAATACGCACATCGTGTAATAATACCCTCTAAGCACACTAAATTGTTCATGAAACTCGCTCGCAGAGTTCTAGGATTGACATGCCTCGAACCGAAACTTCCCTCGAGACCGATGAAAAATTCGTCTTTCTCGTAAGTTGGATCCACCGATCCAACGAATTCTTTCAAAGCGTTTTGAAACGCCACAATTTCCTCGGCCCCGTGCTTGAGAAGCCTTGAAAACCGACCGGCAAAACGTACAAAATAAAGACTCTGAAATGTTCGACAGTAATAAGGGCTAGGACTACCTGGCAGCTCTCTCCGGTTTCTTTTTCCGTAAATCGTTTATATTGACGATTAGTCTGGACTTTTTCTCTGTGATCATCTCTTTGACTTGATTCAAATAATACCCTTCGTCTTCCTAATGGTCAAAAAAGCGTCATTTTTCACTAAAACTAACGAAACACCCACAAAGGAAATTACCTCATCATCAAGGAACGTGAGGTACTCTCTTTGAAAATCGAGTAACTGTTGGTCTATATCTCCCTCAATCATTACGCTGGTAATAAATCACTCAAAAACTTCCGAATACTTGCACTAAAACTTTGCGATGAATAATGAATACCTCCGGCTCGCGCGAAACAGCAACAGGTCCAAGGAGAATCGGATAAGCTCAATGATAACGCTTATATGGGCGGGAAACTTTTATTTTAGTTCCCCACTTTTTTTTTTCTTTTCTTTTCGTTGTTCAGAGAATGAAAAGTTTTCAAGTCCTTTAATAATTTGTTGAAGCTGTTTTATAATTTGCTCAGAAATAACGAAAACGTCGGCGGAGAAAAATTAAAACTATTCAAAGACGACGCGACACCTGTTGAGGGAGCACAATTTGCCTGGACTCCTAACAAGTGGCGGGAACGGGAAATCTTGTTTTTGATAGGCGGGGGGTGGAGGAATCTGCCTTTGTCGAAACGTGGTTGAAACTTCCAGCGTACCGCTAGTACAAAATAAAACAGTAAAGTAAGTTTCTTGGGCCAAATCGACTGGCAGATATACAAAGAGGGGTGCTATAATGGGGCGATCGCCCCGTCTCTCCACGTATTTTGGAACACCCAACTGATTTGTTTGGTGAAAATTATGGTCAGGAGCTACCTATACATAAAATATAACGTCCAGTGACGGTGGAAAGTAGGATTTAGGGCTTCAGGGGGGGGGCGAATATGCTCCCTCAATGGTCTGGTTGGGGAAAACTGACAATTCACGCCATAAAAAATAGCAACCTGGCGATAAACCCTCAACAAGTGGCCAAACGGACCATATAATAGCTGTGATGACAAAACTGACTATGTTCACGCCTCGAAAATGTCTAAACTAAAATGTAGTAGGCCCTAAAAATTGCAAAGCTAAGTATTTGCGTCAAAAATATAGAAAATATGACGATTTGCTCCATGAAAATAGTTAAAACTAACCCTTCGCACCCTACACTAGAATCAGTGGCAGTGGCGTAGGTAGGAATTTGTCCTCTTGGGGGATCAGATTGAAATCTCTTTACAGGGATGCAGTGGCGTAGGTAGGAATTTGTCCTGGGGGGGGGATCAGATTGAAATCTCGTAAGGGTGAGGGGAGGGGGTAATTTCACATTTTAGTCATCATTCCACCCAGCCAGCACACTCATGAATCTGGACATCTTGTTGGCATCATCATAGCCTCAACTTCTCAGTTAGGGGCGATTTTTGGACTCTACCCGCAAATTAGCACTTTTCTCAATTTTGGCCGAGTGTATCGTTCTTCTAAATTTCAGCCGCAGATTAGCGGTTTTGCCCCACCCCCTCCCATAGCCATGAATTTGCGCATTTTCTCAACTTTAGCAGCAAAGTATCGTTTTTATCCGTGAGCGATGTTTCTTAATTAGCCACGAGTTTTGGCTTTTTCCTCAATTTTAGTAGCAAATTAGCGATTTTTTAAATTTTTTACCAGGGGATTAGCACTTTTCTCAGTTTTAGCTGGAAATTATCGTTTTTCTTAAGTGTTTTCCACAATATTAGCCGCAAAATAGGGGGACTTTTCACGAATTAGGATTTTTTTGGTTCACCATACGCAATGCACGAGCCATTTTTCTCAGTTTACTCGCGAATTAGCGGTTTCTTCGCCTATTGCCATAAATTTACGCTTTTTTTCAATTTCAGCCTGAAAAGTTGCGCTTTTTTTCAATTTCAGCCTGAAAAGTTGCGCTTTTTTTAAATTGTAGCGGTGACGCGTCGTAGCGTTTCAAACCTTTGAATTAGCGAATTTTCTCAATTTCAGTCACAAATTGGCGTTTGGCGCAATTTTAGCTGTAGATTGGTGATGTTTTCCATTTTTATATAGCCATGCGTGAATTTGCCATTTTTCTGAATTTTAGCCACAAAAATGCTTTCAGAAGGTGCGAATTTAAATTATAAATGTATTTTTTTTTTTTTTTTTTTTTCAAACCAAAAAATTTACATCTATCCATCCATTTCTGTCAAAAAATCATCATTTTTAAATTATTAATTTCACGACACTTAATTCGAGAATTAGTGATGTTTCTCAATTTTAGTTGCGAATTTTCGCTTTTTCTAAAGTTTTAGCAGAGTGGTAGCGTTTCCAACCCGTGCATTACCTTCTGAGTTTTGTCAATTTTTGCCAAGAATTGGCGTTTGACTCAATTTTAGCAGCAAATTAGCAATTTTTTTCATTTTAAACTGAGAATTAGCACTTTTCCCCAATTTGAACTGAAAATTAATGTTTTTCTTAATTTTAGCTGCGCTATTTGGTGTTTTTTTTTGTTTTTTTTGCCACGAATTAGTGATTTTCTTCATTTTGTATTCGCGAATTAATGTTTTTCCACAACTGTATATCTGCAAATTGCAAATTAGCGATTTTTCCCAATTTCAGCTGTGAAATAGCGTTTTGTGCTAATTTTGCGGCCATTCAGCATCCTATTCCCTTTTTCATACACGAATAGGCGATTTTACGCCATTTCAGTTTCCCCCATTTCAGTGCGCCATTTGCCATTTTTGTCCAATTTTAACCTGAAAGCGTCTTTTATTTGTCAATATTATAATGTGTTTTTTCAGCTTTAACCGAGGGGTTTGCCCAAATCCAACACTTTTGCGTTGATTTCCACAATTTATTTGAAGAATGGCCTCCATGTACCGCGAATCAGCGATTTTTTTCTTAATTTTAGTCTGGAAGTTGCATCGCGAGACCACGAGCAGCTATAGCGAAGAATATTACTGATTTTTGTCTGATAGAGGGTTCGGGGCGAACCCCCCCCCTCCCCGGTCTAAAGTCCAAGGAAAAAGCTGGACGTACTCGGACCTTTTCGGGCTGCTTCAATTCCAGAAAATCTGTTCAACCTAACTTCAATGTGAAACGCTCATTTTTTGCGATTTTATGGGGCTCCTTCGTTCGTATACTTGTAGCTCTGGGGGGGGGGGGGATCTATCCCCCATATCCCCCCCGTACCTACGCCACTGCAGGGATGGCAGGGGGTAATTTCGCCCTAATTCTCTGTATAAACAAGAAATATAATTTTACTTAGCCTTTTCCTTATTTTAGCCACGAATCACCGCTATTTCACCTTTTCTAATCGCTAATTAGAGCTTACGACCAGTTTAAGCCGCGAATTTCTCAATTTTAGCCACGAATGAGTGCTTTTTGTCAACTTTACCAGCAGATTAGCGCCTTTCTCAATTTTGGCCGCGTGTATATCGTTCAGCCGTGCGGATTAGCGGGTTTGACCCCTCCCCTCAACCTTCCATAGCTACTGAATGTGCGCATTTTCCCAACTTTAGCAGCAAAGCAGCGTTTTTATCCCGTGAGCGATGTTTCTTAATTTTCCAAGAGTTTTAGTTTTCCTCAATTTTAGCAGCAAATTAGCGATTTTTTCATTTGTTTAGTAGGGGATTAACACTTTTTTCAGTTTTAGCTGAACATTAACGTTTTTCTTTGTTTTATTCCTCATTAATTAGCCTCGAAATAGAGGGCTTTTCACAAACTAGGATTTTTTTGGTTCAACGTGCGCAATTTTTCTGTTTTACCCGCGAATTAGCCGATTTTTCACCCCCATTGCCATAAATTACCGCTTTTTCTCAAGTTCTGCAAAACTCAGAAGTTGCCATCAGAAGCCGCGAATGGCGTATGATTCAGTTTTGACGCAAATTAGAATTTTTCTCAATTTGAGCTAATTAGAGTTTTACGCAATTTCAGCTGTAAATTGGCGGTGTTTTCCATTTTTAGACGTGAATTAGCATTTTTTCTCAATTTAGCCTCAAAATAACCTTTAAAATCTCTTAATTTGGGCCAGACTAATTATTCGCCCGCAAATTAGCGGGTTTTTCACATTTCAGCACCGTATTAGCAATTTTATGTTACTTTTATGTATAGATTATTGCTTCTTCTTAGTTCTAGCCCGTGAATCAGCGTTGTTTTTACTTTATAGCCGTGCAGGAATTTCCAGTTTTTTTAATTCTAGCCACAAAGTTGCCTTCAGAAGGCGCGAATTTAAATTAGAAATTTCAAATTTCACCACACTTTATCCGAGAATTATTGATGTTCCTGAATTTTAGCAGCGAATTTGCGCTTTTTCTACATTTTAGCAGCGTAGTAGCGTTCTCAACCCTTGCATTATCCGAATTTTCTCGATTTTTGCCAAGAATTGGTCTTTTCCTCTAATTAAGCTGCAAATTAGAAGTTTTTTCCATTTTAGTAGAGAATTGTCACTTCTTCTCAATATGAACCGAAAATTAGCGTTTTTCTTAATTGTATCCGGGATAGTTAGTGATTTTTTCTAGTTGATTTTCTTCATTTGTATCCGCGAATCAACGTTTTCCCTCGACTTTATACCCGCACATTGCTAATTAGCGATTTTTCGCAATTTAAGTTGTGAACTTGCTATTTTTGCCAAATTTTCACCTGAAAGCGTCTTTTTTTGGTCAATATAATACGCGTTGTCTCAATTTTAACCGCGGGGTTGGTCCAAAAACAGCCCTTTTGCGTTTATTTCCACAATTTATTCGTAGAATGGTAACCATGCACCGCGAATCGGCGATTTTTTCTCAATTTTAGTCTGGAAGTTACATTGCGAGACCGTGAATCAGCGCTTTTTCGCAGTTATAGTCACGAATATTAACGGTTTTTTTTTATTTTTTGCTTAAGGACCTAATGAAACTGGGGACACGGTATTTTCTCTTTTTAGCCGTGAATTTTCCTCAAGATAGCGCGAATTTTCTCAATTTGAGCCACCAGATTAGCGCTTTCGGGGGCTCAATCGAATATTTAGCCCACAGTCTTTGCTGATGTCACTTGCGATTGGATAACCTAAAAATCCTCATTTATCCGTATTTAAGCTTTTCGGGGGGGGGGGGCGTCTGATCTGGGCGGTTCCCCCTACCTCGGTAAGCTACTGCGTGGGGTCTGAAGGCCAAGGAAACAGCTGGAAGCACGCGGACTTTTTCAGTCTGCTCAAATAAGTCGAGAAAAGCTGCTAAAACTAACTTCAACGAGAAACGCTCATTTTTGGAGATTCATGATTTGGATTTTATGGTGTTCTTTAGAGTAGAGCGTTGGTGCTAGTGTCCCTTCGTTCGTATACTTGTAACTCTGGGGGGGGGGGGGTCTATCCCCCATATCCCCACACGTACTTATACGCTCCTGATCAGTGACGGATTTACAAGGCGGGTTTTGATGGTTGAGGGAGGGGTGACGCACCATAAGAAGACGGAGTCTACTATAATTGAAGCCAGTCTTTCGGGAGATGTCTTTCATCTTTTTTGCAAAGGACTGTTGAAGGGATAGAGCTCTGAGGAGACGAGCGGTACGACGAGTAAGCGGTAGTGATTCGTTGCCTTTTTTTCTACTAGAGCTCTCCAATAATAAAATAATGGAGGACTAACAGATGAGGTATTTAGAGGCATGAAAAGGACAGAGAACACAAGGGATATTACGTTGCGGAAAAGGTTTGTTTTGGCTTGATTTCAAATATGCCAACTTTTGTTATTAAACAAAAATATTTTAAATAATATTATTATTAAATCATTGGGGTTTTAAATTTTTATTTATTTATTTACATGGAAGGATTGATATATGTCTCATCGAAAAAAATATTTTTGGAAAATGCGAAACTTCCTCATAGTCTATTTTTTTTTTATTTAAATTGCGTTTATTTACAGAGCATACAGAATAATTACAACATGACTTTACAACATGAATTACAACATGATTTTACGAGGATATTGTCTATTTTATAAGGAAATTGTGCGTTTTGTGAGGAAGTCATATGTTTTATGAGGAATTTTTCAATTTTAAGAGGAAATAGTCACTTTTATGACGAAATTGTCAATGTTATGAGGAAAACATCAATTTTGTGAGAAAATTTTCAATTTTACGAAGAAATTGTCAATTTCATGAGGAGACTTTCAACTTTAAGCGCCCCATACACTGTCAGTTTAACTGAAGGCAATCGTGAGGCCGTCGATCGGGGTTACCCACACATTTTCAGTTAATCTGAAGGCCATTAATCTGCAGTCCACCTGCAGTCCGTGAAAACTGAAGGTGTGGGGCCGTAGGACCGGCTAGGATCGGACGTGAGATCGTTGACTGACAGTGTATGATACCCGTCGATTTTGGCCGGACGGTCGCCTCTTGAGGCGACGGCCTGCAGGCAATCGCATAGTGTATGGGGCGCTTTACGAACAGCCAATTTCGGGAAATTGTGTGCCAGTAAACCAATTTCCCTGGGTGGCCTATTTCAGAGACCGATTACGCCGATTAATCGCTCCAACATAAGAACCGTTTTTACTTAATAAAAAATTAATTTTCCGGATTTCGCTCACTAAAAAACCTAATTTTGAGGGTTAAAATAGCAGTGCTGTAGCCGTGGGACATATAAGAGCTTCCCCCTCGACCACTGCGCTGAGTTCACTTCATTCGGCGGGAGGCATATTTTTGCCAAACTAATAGTTCACGTTACACAGGTGGTTGTTGAATATTGTTTTTTCCCACTTTTTCGGCCCTTGGGTTTCCTTAAATTTCTGATGCTTCAATTATCTGAGATTTAGAGCTATATAACTTAGCGCGTCTCGATGGTGTAATGGATAACAATGCTCGCTTCGCAACTCAGCGGGCCTGGGTTCGAATCCAGCCATTGCCCATTACACTATATAAGGCTGCGGCGAGCTGTAACACGGCACATTCGGCTTCGTGTGAGCGTTCCCGGCGGTGTGCGTTCAACAAACCGCGCAACGACCGAAACGCCCGCGTAGTGTACGGGTGTGAAGAGCTAAGTTAGATCTGGGTATGGCTTAGAAGCCCAATGGAGGCTTAGGTGCCTACCGCGGGTTCAAAGCCCGGCGCCCCCAACAACAACAAAAATTGAGCTATAACTTTGCCACTAGCAGATGTGTTACGTGTGGTACGGTAGGTGCTGGGGCCGGATGGAGTCAGAATATGCCCCCCCTTAAGCCGACTCTGGATCCGCGCCTGGGCGTAGCTAGTTCAAAACAGAAGAGTGGACAGCTTTTCGCATTCTCTGCCCTTGATCGAGCCCTGGATGAGCCCTTGAACGTAATCGATCGTCTCATCAATAAACGCGTATTGGATAACGAAAAAGAGAAGGCGGTGGTCAAGGGTTTCATGGGACATCCCAATTTATTGACGCACATAAAAATCACCCGGCACCCCTCGAAAAGTGAAATTTTCCCATTTTTTATGACCCATAATGATAAAATTACATCATCGGCAGGCTACCATCAACAGAACAAGCAAAATCCCAGTATACATATGGTACCTCCCCCAGTGGCGTAGGTAGGAATTTGTCCTGGGGGAGGGGATCAGATTGAAATCTCGTAAGGGTGAGGGGAGGGGGATAATTTCACATTTTAGTCATCATTCCACCCAGCCAGCACACTCGTGAATCTGTACATCTTGCTGGCCTCATCATAGCCTCAACCTCTCAGTTAGGGACGATTTTTGAACTCTACCCGCAAATTAGCGCTTTTTTGGCCGAGTGCATCGTTCTTCTCAATTTCAGCCGCAGATTAGCGGTTTGCCCCCCCCCCCTCTCCCATATCCATGAATTTGCGCATTTTCTCTACTTTAGCAGCAAAGTATCGTTGTATCCCGTGAGCGATATGTTTCTTAATTATCCACGAGTTTTGGCGTTTTCCTCAATTTTTTTACTAGGGGATTAGCACTCCTCTCAGTTTTAGCTGGAAATTAACGTTTTTCTTAAGTGTTTTCCACAATAATAGCCGCAAAAAAGGGGGACTTTTCACGAATTAGAGATTGTTATGGTTCATCATACGCAATGCATGAGCGATTTTTCTCAGTTTACTCGTGAATTAGCGGTTTTTTCGCCTATTTCCATAAATTGGCGTTTTTTTTTGGTTTTTTTCAATTTCAGCCTGTAAAGTTGCCTTCAGAATCCGCAAATTTGCGTACATTCAGTTTTTGGCGCAAATTAGAGTTTTTCTCAATTTCAACCACGAATTAGCGCGTTTTTATTTAATTGTAGCGGCGACGCGTCGTAGAGTTTCAAACCTATGAATTAGCGAATTTTCTCAATTTCAGTCACAAATTGGTGTTTGGCGCAATTTTAGCTGTAAATTGGCGATTTTTTCCATTTTTAGCCGCCAATTAGCAATTTTCTCAATTTTTAGACGTAAAATTAACCTTTTTCTTAATTTTGACAAGGCTGATTATTTTATATTCTAAATATTACCCGCAAATTAGCGGGTTTTCACATTTCACCACCGCATTAGCAAAACTATATAACTTTTGTAGGTATAAATTATTGCTTCTTTTCAGTTCTAGCGGTGAATTAGCGTATTTCTTAACATTAAACTATTGCCATGCATGAATTTGCCATTTTCTGAATTTTAGCCACAACAACGCCTTCAGAAGGTGCGAATTTAAATTATATATGCACATTTCTTTTTTCGAACCAAAAAATTTACATCTACCCATCCATTTCTGTCAAAAAATCATCATTTTTAAATTGTAAATTTCACGACACTTAATTCGACAATTAGTGACGTTTCTCAATTTTAGCAGCGAATTTTTGATTTTTCTAAATTTTAGCAACGTGGCGTTTCCCACCCGTGCATTACCTACCGAGTTTTGTCAATTTTTGCCAAGAATTGGCGTTTGATTCAATTTCAGCTGCAAATTAGCAATTTTTTCCATTTTTATCTGAGAATTAGCACTTTTCCTCAATATGAACTGAAAATTAACGTTTTTCTTAATTTTAGCTGCTCTAATTTGTGATTTTTCCAATTTTTGCCGCGAATTAGTAGTTTTCTTCATTTTGTATCCGCGAATTAACGTTTTTCCACAACTTTATATCTGCAAATTGCAAATCAGCGATTTTTCGCAATTTCAGCTGTGAAATAGCGTTTGTGCTAATTTTGCGGGCCAATCAGCATCCTATTCGATCCCTTTTTCATACTCGCATGGGCGATTTTACGCCATTTCAGTTGTGAATTTGCCATTTTTGTCCAATTTAATCTGAAAGCGTCTTTTATTTGTCAATATTACAGCGTGTTTTCTCAACTTTAACCGCGGGGTTTGCCCAAATACAACACTTTTGCGTTGATTTCCACAAGTTATTCGACGAATGGCCTCCATGTACCGTGAACCAGCGATTTTTTTCCTTAATTTTAGTTTGGAAGTTGCTTCGCGAGACCAATATTACCAATTTTTGTGCGATAGGGGGTCCGGAGTGAACCCCCTCCCCCCGTACTTCGGTACACTAATGCGTTGGGTCTGAAGTCTAAGGAAAAAGCTGGACGTACTCGGACCTTTTCGGGCTGCTATAAGTCCAGAAAATCTGCTAAACCTAACTTCAACGTGAAACGCTCATTTTTGGAGATTTAATGGGGCTCTTCGCTATGGTACTAGTGCTCCTTTGTTCGTATACTTGTAGCTCTGGGGGGGATCTATCCCCCCCCCGTACCTACACCAATAACCTCTCCTGCGCCCAAGTCGGAAATGTCAAACAAAACGCCCGGCACCCCGCAAAAAAATTATTTTTTTTTGTACTTTCCTTCACACGCAGTAACTACTATCCAATAGGCAGTAACGTACTGAGAAATAAGTCAGAAAATTCTAGTACTTGTGGTACCTCCCCCCGCGCCTGAGTCAGAAGATTTTCTGACTTATTTCTCAGTACGCTACTGCCTATTGGGTAGTAGTTACTGCGTGTGTAGGAAAATAATAGTGCGTCAGTAAATTAGGATGTCCCGGGTTTCATCGAGCTTCCGAGGGCGGCCGATCTGGTCCAGTGCATGTCGGCGACCACAAAAAAAGAGTCCCACAACTTGCAATTTATTAGAAATTATAGGGATCGCAACTGGGAATTACGCGGATTTTGAGCCAAGGAAACTTCCAATTTCCAGAGTATTCGTCAGGCTTTTGACACTCTTTTGGTACCGGCAAGCCTGATATCGGTTCCACCGCAACAAAATAGGCCCAGAAACTGACAATTTGCTTGCAATAAAACCCTAAACTGATTGCAATTCCGCTGATATTCAAGACCCAGAAATGTCCATAACTGCAAAGGAAACACGGAAGTAAAAATGCTAATTCGCTGAAATTAGGACGTGAAACTCGCCATGTCGTGAATGTGCAACCACTAGTGAAGCCAAATGATGCAATTTTGGGTGAAGGGAGCATTGTCAGCCTTCGACGTCACACCGTCCGTCGTGGCCGACAAGCCCGTGGCCCAAGACCACAAGAAACAATTGCACACTCTTACAATTTCACGGATATTCCGACCCGAAACTGGCGAAATTAAGACCGCCCGTAACTTATACTTACAGGAGGAGAGATGGAGGGCGCCATCTCTGTGTGGGCCTGAGGCGTTGAGTTTAGTTGGTCTCGAAAGCTCGAAGTACAAGTCGATAATAAAGTGGCCTTTTTTATTTAGTTTTATTGCGATTTTTGGTGTTTTCGGCCAATCCACCATATCACAGTTTTGCTGACATTAAGATTTAAGGCCCAAAACTTGCATTTGTGACAGAATTAAGACAGGGAAGTTGAATATTCGCAAGAATATTCAAAAGTCCAGAAACTTGCAATTTCGTGAATACGACTTAGCCAGGAAACTTATTAAATTTCGCTTAATTAACGACCCAAACTTGCAAACTTATGCTCGGCGCTTAATGTCTTTAGTTTCGTGAATTTGAGGACACCTTTAAATTCGCGAAATTAAAGACCAGGAACTTGGAATTTTGGTCAAATAAAGACCGGAAACTAGTAATTTCAAGGGTATTTAGGCCAGAAACTTGCCGTGTTATTTTCGTAGCTATATTTTCCAGGCTTTGAGGGCAGTGTCCGGCATCCCACGGCCAGTGGCGCATCCAGAGGGGGGGAGGTCCCTCCGGGAGGCCGTTCTTAGCCAAGTTTTTGCTAAATCCTAGCAGTGCAAAGGGCACTCATTACAACACGGGGCCCCCACAGTTGTGGGGTAGGCTGTGGACTGCCAGAATCGCCCACTCCGGAAGGATTTCTAGGTACGCCCCTGCCCACGGGCATTGATGCAAAATCCAGAGACTTTCAAATTCGCGAAATTAAGAAGTGAAACGTGCAACGCGAATTTCCGACAGAAAGCTCCCAATTGCGCTGATATTTGATTACAAAATGTCACTATCTTGCGGTTTTTCGTCTGTCCGCGCTGTCCTGGCTCCACGATCACTTAGGAAAAAAGCCCCGAAGCTTGCAAATTTCCGGATGTTTATACCCTAAACTTGCAATTTCGCGGATATTTAGACCCCGAAACTTACAATTTCGCAAATAAATAGCTCCAAATAATGTAATTTTGTAGCTATTTCTCTCAATTTTAGCTGCGAATGAGCGTTTTTCCTCAATTTCAGCTGTGAATTATCGTTTTTGTCAATTTTAGCCGTGAAGCGACTTGATTGGTGAAAAACGGTCATTTTTTTATCCGTGGAAAATGTGTCTTTCGGGAGGAATTTCGAGATTATTTGGGGTTAAATAAGGGCAAATGTTTAGTTTTAATGCTAATAAGTCAGTTGAAGGGGGAATTTACGTTTTCCGAATGTAGTTGGTTTACGAGATAAAATTAGCTGAAGAAGGGTGGTTCAAGGAAAAAGAGGAGACTTTACCATATTCCTCTGAATTTTCCAATAAATTCATGGAATTCCCGGACTTTTCCCTTTTCAGAAAATTCCCTGGCATTTTCCGGTACGTAAACTCCCCGGATGGCCACTGCCCCACTCCACGATTTCCCCATCGGGTTCACTGGTTGGCACCATTCCAAAACTAAATTTCACCGATTTTGCCCATATATTGAAACCAATTTTGCAATTCAGCAGCAGAAAGATTGCGGGCAATAAAGTGGCAAGTTTCGGGTGCGGGGGGTGGGGGACCTCAATTTTTTGTGTGATCGGGCCTGAGTCACTACTGAGACCTCCGATGCCCGATTGTATCGTTTTGAGAGATTCGCGTTTGTGCGCGATCAACGCTTCACTTGTTGTTTTTTTTTATAGCAGCCCCAAAGTCTGAAAATATGTACCTCCTATAAGACTTTTAATAAGAAAATTATTTAAACAAATCATCAAATTCTGAGCTATTATACAAATTAATCGACATTGACAAATCGAAAAAGAAAGGAACACTGAGTTACACAACGATTGATTCATTGCCTCCCGTAATAATTGTTCTGGTAGAACCTGTTGGGCTGGGCCAATCCACCGCCCTGCCGATACAGGTTCGCCGCCTGTTGCTGGTGGTCATTGTTGACGCCGCCACCGACACCACCACGGTACTCCGTCGCGTCCGGTTGCCGAAGCGTCGGTATGTACGACGCGTTGGTATTTATCGGTCGATAGTAACTGGCGTATTCAGGTCGCATTGGATTGCTACTGTTACTGTTATAGGAGGAGGAGCCACCAAAGTCGTAGCCACCTCCACCGCCGCCGCCGCTTAGTTGAGGATTGCGCGAAGGGTCAACATTCGGATAGTAGGTGGAGGCCGACGAGTTGACGACGGGACCGCTTCCGACTCCACTTGTCGTTGAAGGATGCTGTTGAAAACTGAGACCACCCGAAAAGTCAAACATACCCGGCTGTTTGTTACTGTCCGGTTTGTCGTTCAAAGATTTCAAAAAGCTCATGTACGACTGTTGCATCGAAGCGTTTGACGCGGATCTGTCGGACAATGGTGTTGGACAGTCAGTAGGATTGGGCATGCTGGTACGCGAATTACTGTCTTCGACGGCGTTAAATTGACCACCGTGACTGGAGGGTTGTTCCGTCGGGTCGGACGACGGTTTCATCAATTTCTCCGACGCCGCTTTGTACACATCTTCGAATGAATAGTCGTCGTCATCATCATCGCTAACAATCATTCCTTTACTCGATTTAGTCTTGGCGTCATCTTTGAGAGATGTCGAGTCACTCTGGTTTTCTCGAAGTGGTGAGACTGTGTCACGTGATTTAGGCTCATCGGCAGGCGGTTTCCCTCCGATTGTAACGTATTTCCTCAACCTTTCCACCCTCTCAGGATTACAACTTTCTAGTTTCTTCAACAGTCCAATCAAATCCTGTTGCTCTTCACGAGGAAGCGTACTAAAAAACATAAGTTTATCCTTAAGTACTTCATCCGGAGGGAAAGTTGGTTCGGACGATTTTAAAGGTTTGATAATCTCCGTAGGTTTAGGCTGAGGCGAAGGTTCTTTCTTAGCAGGAGACTCCCTCAATGTGACAGTTTCCGTCTGACTCAACGGAGTTACCCTCTCCGGAGCTTCAACTTTCTCCTCGGCGACCACCACGGGTGCACTGGGTGCCTGTTTGGGCACCTCCTGCCCCGTCATACCCCTAATCATGCTATTCAACAAGTTGTTAATATGAGTGGCGGCAGTCGAGTTGGACATGTCGAGTTGCGAAAAGAACGCTTTAGACGACGTGCTGTTTGTGACGGTTGCGTTAGAAGCTTTGGCAATTCCAACGACGGCGTTGATCAATTCTTCGAGTTCTTCCTGTGAAACGTCCGTCTTACCCTGAGCGATAAGAGCGTTCGCAATTTGCTCAGCGACTGCCATTTTGTCCACCATGCCGATACCAGGAACTTGGACCGGTTCGACGGCGATGGGAGCCGCCAGAGCTGCCAACGGTTTAGCGGCAATCGCACTCGCGAGGGCCGCTTGTTGGAAATCCACCTTGGGCGGGTGATGCAAAAGCATGTTGTCGATACTTTTAATCATGTTTCTACACGAGTTGACCAAATGCTGTTCGACGATTCCCATCAATAAGTTCCCGCGTACTTTCTCTTTGACCGTGTCGAAAAATACGTGAATTTCAGGGTCTTCCAAAAGCGTCATCGACTCAGACGGTTTAACTCGTTCAAGAACCAGCGCCCGAGACAACAACGACATTACTCGGGGTCCCAGTGAGCCTAATTTATTCTCCAAAACCGACATCATCCGAAGACAATGTAAAACAGGTGGCGCCGGATCAAATGAATTTGGTCGCTTTCGAGGTAGGTCGCGATACGGGTGAGCTCCGGCTCCTCCTCCACGTTCACCACCACCGTTCGACGAGTCCCAGGGCGGGGATCTCGATCGTTTCCTGTTGCTCGAAGGAGCCGACAAATCACCACCAGTCAGCCCTTTCCACGTATTACGAAAATCATCCACAGTGACGTCTTCGCGCTCGTCCGACGAAACGGGCGACACGCTCGGCATATGAGAAACCGGCTCTTTGAGTACTTTGGCTTCGACGACGCACTTTTTCTTCAACTCCTCGCTTTTCAGTTTGAACTCGTCGTCATTCAACTCTCTCATTCGTTTACCCCAAAATACGATCCACTCCGGTTTAAAATCGTACGAATTCGGGTCTTTGCCACTCAACTGCACCTCTTTGTAGCGCTTATTCCAAAAAGCTTTCCATTCTTCATTATAAAACGGATGTTTCTCAGGGCGATTCTCGTAGTACTTCAGTTTAGTTTCAAAGTCAAGTTCAAGTTTTTTCAATTCAGCTCGATAATGATCGTATTTCCCACCGTGATCACCTTTCCCGAGTGATTTGTCTCGACTGCGATTCATCCGAGGGCTTCGCCTTCTCCTGAAAAAAACCAACAAGGACCGGAGTCCGTAATAAAAATCTGCTAAAATCCCGTAGGCCTTGAGGAGTCTCACAAGGACATCAGTGGTGGGAGGGGGGTAGCGGAGATGCACAAAACTGCTCAACTGACTACTCGCGGGTTAAAACTAGCTAAAATGGCTATGCCCGCCATATAAACGGCTAAGCTGACGATTCGCGCCTTGTAAGTAGTCGACAAAATGGCAACACCCCTAGTAATGGCTTGACGGACTATTCGTGTCCTTAAAAAAAATGCAAAACTAACCATTTACGCCCAAATAAAGGCTAAACTGACGACTCACTCCTTCAACATGGCTAAATAAACCGACCGTTTGCACTGTAAAATGGGCTAAACTGGCCTGAAAATAGGCACTCTGGCTTTTCACTTCCTAAAAATAGCGAAACAGATTGCAGATTGGGGCATTTGCACCCAAAAATGACCAAGTTGGCTATCCGTGCCTTGAAAATGGCTTTACTGACAATAATTCCTCCCTAAAAATGGCCAAACTGGCCACTCACCATATAAAATTGGCAAACTGGCTACTCACACCATAAAATTGGCAAACTGTTTCTAAGCTACGCGTGTTAGAAATGGCAAAATTGACTGTTCGTGTTTCGAAATTGACCAATCTGACCATTCGCGCCTGGAAAATGGCTGAGCTGAAGATTCGTGCCCTCAAAATAGTTGAACCGATTTTGAAACAAAATGAGTTTGTCCAGTAAAGGCTCGGCCACACATGCGCCAATATTTGGCAAATAATTTGCAACGCATTTTAATTTCCAGATTGTCTGTTTCTAGGTATTAGGCCAATATGGACACGTGTGTGGACAAGGCTTAAGCTCAAGGTTGCACCTCGGGAGATTCCCACTTTTGTCTCAATACGTCAGAAGTCCTACCTGTCTCTTTCTTCGCTCAGTCCCCGTCTCATCCTCTCAGGCGACTCATACCTGGGCCGTCTTGCGCTCTCAAAGTCGTCCATCTCCCTCCTATTCCTCCTGTACCGGTCGTCCTTTCCGTACCGGTCATCTCGGTAGTCGTGTCTTCTTCCTTCGTACCTATAACGACCAACCCCTCAACGATTAATACGAATAAACAAAGATTAGTTTTAAACAGAAACAACTAACCTCCTCGGACTATCGTCTCGTCGATAGTACCGCCCTCTTGAACGCGACCTCGACCTCGACCGTGAACGAGGCGACCGCGAATACCTTCGCCTTCTCGACGAACGATACGGCGAATCGTCTCGATAGCCTCGCCCACCACCTCCTCCGCCGCCACCGGCTCTTCGATCGCGATTCCTCGCCGGACTCCGCCCTCGGGCGCGATTCCTCATCAAAGTCTCCTGTTCAGAGTCCGAAGAAATGATTGCTTCTTCCTGAGGTCCTTCTGTTGCGACGAAGAAAAAAAAAAAAAAAATTGAATCGAGCAGTGAAGGTGATGGTGGAGGGGAATCCTCACCTTGTATGATTATAACGTCATCGTCTTCAGACTCCGGAGCCTTGTCTTCGGTTTTGTTTCCCTCATCATTCCCCTGTTCGGATTTGGTATTACGACCAAAAGATTTTTCCGGTTTGCCAATTTGAAAAGAGAGTTTCTTGTCAGCCTGTGACGAACTCGCGGCTTCAATTTTAGGCCTGTGCGTTAAAAAAAAATTGGTTAAGTGAAAAGAAAATTGCCTTAACTACAGGCTTTTCATACTTTTCCTTAGCCGGTTTCGGTTTACTGGCCGGAGCAGCAGGTTCTTCCTTTTTCACCGGCGATTTTTCCTTTTTCGGCGGCGGACGCTCAGCGTTTTTTACAGGTGCGTTGTATTTAGTAAGAGGTTGCAGCACTTAAACAAACAAACAAAATGTTATGAATTCAAAAACACCAGTTAAACGGAATATCTTACATGATTCCGCTTCTGCGCAGTATTCTTTGATTTTGTCCGCAGTCACAAGATCAACGAATGTCGTTTGAGGGGTTTCACTGCGGAAAATAAAAAATGTACAACCTTCTGTGAGAGGGGGGGGGGGGAGTGAGAGACCTTACCGGAAATGTTCCGAAGCTTCAATTTGTCGAAGAATATCATTTTTCTGCTGAGGGAAAGTTTCCGCGACCGCTATGGTCGGCTTAAGACGGCCATAATGTTTCTCGATTTGAGTGGCGATTTTTCGTACAGCAACGCAAACACCCTTGCGAGTGTCGGAGGAGCGTTGAGTGAAATTGAGAATGTTGCCGGCGGTTCGAAAAAAACAGCTCTGTGCGAGATCGTGACAGCAGGAATAAACACGAATGTCAAGAGTAATGAAAACAAGAATTCTACGCGAAACTTACGATGTACTTAAAATAGTGCTGTTGACTAGTCAGGTGGACCATCACGCTTCGCGGGTCCCCTCGTTTTTCACATAATAAACACGCGTAACGGGGCTCCATCTTTTCTTCACTTGAAATCTATTTTTCAACAAAAGAAAAAGAGGTGAAGTCACTATTTTGTACCAAAAAGCACAGAAAAACGCCGAAATACCAATTCGATTATGTATTCCAAGCCCACAAGAGGGCGTTCCTTGTAATTGTCCAGAGTATCCTGAAGCTGACACCTCTGCTCCACTACGTCTTCCATTCCTGGGGGTACAGGTTCACCTATTTCCACTCCAGTCGTAACATCCCATGATGTAGTTTTATTGTCTGATGTCACGTCAACAAATTTAGGACCAATAATTACATGAGGAAGGTGAAAAAAAAAAAAAAAAAATTGTGTCTCACTCGAATCATCATCATCATCCTTGTTGGATGAATTGTTTTTGTGTGACAAATCTCTTTTGTTCGGAGAATTCTTTTTGTTGAACTCATCTAAATAAATAAAAAATAAAAAAAGAAAAGAAAAATGTATTGCGCTGGACGAAACGAATAAACTCAATTATTTTTTCACCTTCGGACCCGACGAACTTGGTGAAATGCTTCGCGGGGAACTTTGAATTGCGCATATTACTCGCGTGCACAGGATGGGACAAGTGGAGAAGGAACAGCCTCTCGGACTGTATCGTTCGACCGCAGACGTGACACTCCCAGCGAGGGGGTTGTCGGTCGTTGTTCGACGGAATTTCAGTGAATATGTAACCGCGGCGTCCATTGTCCAGGCGAACTGTCTCTTGGAGAGCCTTCTTGATATCGGTGCTCCCCTGCTTCCACAGGAAAAAAAAAGGAAAGCACAAAGAAACAAAATTAATTTCGAAGGACTCAAGAATAAAACCAACAATTTTCAAACATCAATATAAAATGGAATATTATAATCATCAAACAATTTGACAGTAAAGTGAGACGGACAGTCGATGCGCACTATTGTCCCTACAGATCACTGATTTTTGCAAACACTAAACCAACTCACTTTTCTTGCGGATATGTCGTCAGCAGGACTCACGCGAAATTATCAAAAAGGAGGGGGACGTAAGGTTGTAATTAAGCTTTTCTCACATTTCTATATTTTCATCGATTTATCAGAGATTTTTGTTTATCAACGACAAAAAAATTTACTTACCTTCTCTTCGATACCTTCGAATCAAACAAAAAAAAACTAACTCCGAGTCAAAGTTGTTTAAAATATTGGCAAATAAGGAGAAAGGCATTAACCACGACAGTACGCACGCGTCGCTATTCGCACTGAGTATGCGCTTTTCAGAATAGGAAAGAATTAACCCTATCGATATGTTTTACGTTCGTACTCAATCCACTAATATTGGAGATGATGGGGGGGGGGGAATCGAAACAGAGCGCGGCGTTGTCACAAAAATATTCAAAAACAGATATAATACAATGAAAATAAGAACAAATAATTATGAAAAAATACCTGCGAGTATTGCTCCATGATGGACGACGGATGGAGAAATTGTCGTTAAATCTTCAGAAGTCCAGAAGTCACTTTTTTTTTTCACTTTTACAAACCACTTTTTATTTCTGAGGCTTTATTTTTTTAACTGTGAACGTAAAAAAGTAATAATGGAATATTAAAATTTTGAAATCATGTTTTTATTATAGTTGTTCATTAATTAAGTTACATTATAATAGTTCGAGAGCTGGCGACAGTCCCATTCAACCGGAAGAACATAGTCACGAAAGGTGTGCAAAATGATAGCTTACGACCTCCTATTTACGAGTCCTGGAGTCTGCCATGCCGTATCTGGGGCCTAAGGATTTTATAGCTAATAAAAGTCCTTAATTTGGGACATGAATTTAAACGGAAGAACATAGTCCTGAATCTGGTCTCATTCGAAAGGTTGTATGGGGTTGATTACGAATATGAATGTCTGGCGGCGTCTGCCTGGGGCATTTGCCCTCTGTGGCTCGTTAAACTCATGAAATTTGGGAAATTCAAACTAACCGAAAGAACATAGTCCTGAACCTAGTCTCATTCGATAGATTTTATGAAGATGATTACAAATATGGTCGTCTGCCGGTGAATTGGGGTTAATAATTAACCGGAAGAACGAAGTCCGAAAAATGGTCTTATGCATCAGTTTTTATGTAGCTGTATACGAAAATAATCGTCTGCCGGGATCTGTCAGGGGCATTTGCCCTCATCAGTGACCAGACAAATCACACGGAGGGAACATAACTAACCGGAAGATCATAGTCCTGAAACTAGTATCATTCGAAAGGTTTTGTGGGACTGATTACGAATATGATCACCTGCCGGCGTCAGCCTGGCGCATTTGCCTTCAGTGATCAGTCAAACTGCACTGAGGGAAAATAATTAACCGGAAGCTCTTAGTCCTGAAACTGCTGTTATTCGATAGGTTTTTTGGACATGATTGCGAATACGATCGTCTGCCTGGAGCATTTGCTGTCGGTGGCCAGTCAAACTCCCAGGGATATTTATTAACCGGAAGAACGATGTCCCGACCTGACCGGAAGTCGAAATGTTTCGTGTACCTGAATAAAAAAATGATCGTCTGCACACGTCTGCCAGGGGCATTTTCCCTCAGTGAACAGTCAAACAGTGCAAAGGGAAATTGCTTCCCGCCAAGGGAAAATGCCCCGAGCAGACGCCGCAGTCGATCATATTCGTATTGAGGTCCATGAAACCTGTTGAATGAGACCTGTTTCAGGACCATGTTCTTCCGGTTAGTTAATTTCCCTTGGCGCAGTTTGACTGATCGTGGTGGGCAATTGCCCCTGGCAGACGATCATTTTCGTAATCATCTCCATTAAACCTGTCGAATAAGACCAGTTAATACAGGACTATGATCTTCCGGTTAATCATATTTGCTGTGTGCAGTTTGACTGATCACTGAAGGCAAATGCCCCAGGCAGATGGCGTCAGACGATCATATTCGTAATCAGCTCCATAAAACCTTTCGAATGAGACCAGTTTCATGACTATGTTCTTCCGGTTGAATGGGACTGTCACCAGCTCTCGGTCTATAAGGGTAATTGAAAAAAAAAGACAAATGACGATGATCTCCAATATAAATACATCTTGAACATAAAATAAAAAAGAAATAATCAAAGTATAATATCAAGAAAGTTTCAACTTACCATTATTCCTGGTTCTCAAGATTTGAATTTTATTTACTTATTTTTTGAATAACTTGTAATTTATGGTAAAATGAACACACAGAGAATCATCCCGAATTTAAGAACCCGAAAGATCTCATAAATACTCTGTTTTTTAATAAATATGACAAGCTTAAGACTAATCAGTGCGCTATGACAGCATCGTAAACTATGGGGAAGGGGAGGTACAATACTTACGCTTCAAAGAAGTAACCACTGAATTCTTCTTTGAACTACTTACCTTCATGGAAATAATTCATGCGAAATTCAACGAGCCAAATTGATTGAAGTAAATGATCAATTCAATTATACAAAATGAGCAAAACAGTAAATTATTTCATCATTTCGGTTGAGCGAAAATCATCTTGGTACGATGCTACGGAACACCCCAAAAATACGGTTTTCAGGGTTGATTTTCCCAAAATTAACGGCCGTGAGGCTGGAATGCCTCCGATTACTGCACGACAAGATTGCCAGTCACAAAATGAACATTTAAGAGGTTTGAGTGCTTGAAAATTAGCGTGGGCGTTGCCCATAGGAGCGTTTTCAAGAATGCGACCCCCCTCCCACCACGAATTTTAACTTTTATGGTTATGCGTATCAAAATCAGTGTTTTTGAAGGAAACCCGCCTCCCAGCCTCCGAATGATCATTGATGCTATAAGACAAAGCAACAAAAATGAACGTTCGAGTGGTTCTGGCTCCTATTTCAAAGTCGTTCCGGTGAGGGAGGGGGGGTTAAACATAAGCAGTTTAGGTTGCGGAAGGTGACGTTTTAGTGATGGGTTGTTAGTCCCCTGGAGTCGTATAACTCCATGGGACGGTTCCGACCGCATTTCTTCTGAACGATAGGCCTCAAGGAAGGCCCTCATAATGAGCCTCATCTGTTTTGAAGATGTTAACAAAATTAAGAATACTTATCAAACATTGAGCACTTCCCCACCACACATTACTCTGCCAAGAGACATTACTTCATCAAGAGGCCCCTCCAAAATGACTATTTTTGAGACTGAAAGAATCAAAATTTTCGTTTGCGATCAAATAATTGGGCGTCCGAAGTAACGGAAACTACGGCGACTACGGTAAACCGATTAGGGTTGACACGCTCAAAATGATCATCCAGGTTGGAATTCATCTTTTTGATTCAAGAGGTTGAGACTCTCACGATTGAATTGTATGAGGATGAGAACGCCTCAGTCAATGAAACAAAGAACATTTTTAGGTTAAATCATGCATAAATCTGTAGCCGTAGGAGCCTAAATCGTCTGTCTTCCCTCGTTGAGGTTCGTAAAAAAAAAACCGGTTTCGGCTGCTCGCCATCTTCAGCATTTCGTTTCCCAACTGAGTTGGGTTTCAGTTTTGACCGGCCTAGTTTTGGGCCGGTTTTTGACGAACCTCAACGAGGGAAGACAGACGATTTAGGCTCCTACGGCTACACATTTATGCATGATTTAACCACTAACCCTCGTAGTTTAAGCGACTCTACTAACAATTTACATTTTTAGGTTGACCTTGAGACGGTTAACCTCTTAACGTCCTTGAAAGAGCTTAACGCGCTTTTTGAGAGATTCCCCCTTTCCATTTGTCATTATTTGACCACATAGCCCTTCAAAATGATTGTTGATGGCATCAAATTGTGCGTTTACGACGTTGAGATTCCAAAAATCTGGCGTTTATGGATTACCAAAATATAATGGTCGAGTAACGGAAGAGCATTTATGGGGTAGAGGAAGAGAGTTTATAGAATAATGCAAGAGCTTTTTAGGTCGCTCAGAATTAGCGTTTTTAGGCCGATAGGCGCAAAAATGCACTTCTTAAGGTCAAGGCTCTCAAAATGAGCAGGTACGAGGTTTGTATAATCCGTTGGCCGAACTGTAGGCTCGATGTTGGAGTTTTTGGAGGTGTCAAACGACTATCGATGATGGATTTGAGAAGCTGCCTCGCAGTGACGGACGGTAGAGTTGGAGATTTTTTATGTAAATCAAAATGCACACGTTTTGATATTGACAGTGCAGTTCCGACAGACCACTGGACCAACTGGAATGAGAGCCCATCAAGATCTTGGTAGAAGTCGTCCAACAGCATCAAATCTCAACTTTCTCGCGTTCGGTGTCTCGACACATCCCGCCCACCTTACAGCGAAATTCCAAGGGTTCTCCACTTCACTTTCACGGTCAGTCACCGGAATCACAGGCACAACGAAAGCTCCAGACCTTCAAGAGTTCTTTTTAATGCGCTTCCACTAGGGCATACTGTAGTGACTAGTGAAGTGTAGCTAAAGAAAACATCGAAATGGGTGGTATCTCTGTAAGGGATATTAGGGGATTTCAACTGATCTTATTGATCCACCATCCAGACAAACACAAACATTTTTTTATCTATGAACCATTCCGTGTATGCCCTCAGAAGGGGCTCAGCCTTCAGAACTTTCGCCTTGAAAGGCAAAATTAAGATAACTTACTTACCAAAAACCAATTCTTAAGCTAACAGGAAAAGCAACTCGCGGATTCAACGATAGAATTTGAACTACACGTCTCCGAAAGAACCGAACCCCAGCCAACTTCCAAGCCGGGCAATATTCAAGGCCACTGGCAACTTAAATTCTAACGACCTATTTGATAAAACTTGTAAACGAAATATTCACCTAAAATAAGAGGACATCCACCAGAAGTCCAAATACTCAGCCGAGCCTGTCAACGCGATGCTTGGAAAGCCAGCTCGAAGGAGTAGTTACCTAACAACGTACAAACAGTTGGGCAATAAAAATACGATAAAACATGGAAAAAACGCTTATTTGACTTACCTTAGGAAGGGCATTTCGATCATTTTCTTTAATTGCAAAGGCAAAATACACAAAAATGATCTTTCAGAGGCAAATAAACTAAAACAGGCGCAAGGGTCAATGAAATTCCACCTTCAACAAAATTCTTCCGCGACGCAAGTTAACCTTCTTTTGGTGTAACCTTTATTGTAACCAAGCCGCGGTGTGCTGTGTTTTCAAGAAACGTTTGGGTGTCGTTGATATCAATTTCGAGTGTATTTTTTGCCTGTAATTTATTCGTTCAGTTCGATATAATGGACGCGGATTTGTACGATGAGTTTGGTAATTACATCGGCCCCGAGCTTGAGTCCGATGAAGACGATGAGGATGACTTCCGCGACCGGGAACCCGAGGGGAAAGACTACGACGTGAGTTTCCATCTACCAGCGGACCGTTTATGACTTCCGTTTTAATTACGATTCCCCCGAAATTTTAGACCGATGGTGAACAAATGGAAGATGGAACGGAAGAAATGGAAACCAGCTCAATGGCCATTGTTCTTCACGAAGACAAACGCTACTACCCGTCGGCGGCCGAAGTCTATGGCCCCGACGTTGAAACTATAGTGCACGAAGAAGACGAGCAGGCTCTCACTGTTCCTCTGGTGGCACCGGTTAAGCGGAAAAAGTTTCAAGTCCGTGAACAGAATCTTCCGGAGACTGTCTACAACATGGAGTGAGTAACTCCAATTTCCTTAGGTTAAGTGTTTCTGCCGAGACGTTGGGGTCTTTCGCTGTAGCCTCGCCAGTTCAGGCGAATATTTGCGGGGGGGGGGGCAGGTAGTCTGACCTGAGGAGACCGCAATCGTAAATTCAACGTTCCCGGCACCTTGGAACGACGGCCCGATTCGACCGGTGGGTTGACTGCTAAGCTCATGGGCTCGAGCTGAGAGCAACGTCGAACTTACAGTGGAACTCAAACATGGCTTAGCGACCAGATGACTGATTTGGCAGAAGCTCCGTGAAAGAAACCGCGGGTTGAGCTCCTCCATGAAGCTAGAGTGACCAGACGTCCTTTCTTTTACGGACGTATCCTACTTGTAAGACTGTCCGCGCTCATTTATCTGTTGTACGGGGATAGGTCAAAGTTGTCCTACTTTTCGTTTTCCTCTTGTAACGTCTGGTGGTTTATTTCCCAACATCATTTACGTTCATCTTTAAACAAAGCTGCGGTGCTTACAGGGCCGTCTTAACTGAAGTTGGGACCCGGGATACTACGTGGAGGATGGGAGGGGGCACTTCGTGGCTACACTTTTTTTCTTATAGCCGCGAACCAGGGGCGTATAGCCAGAGCGGGGCAGGGGTGGGCAGTTTCCCTCCTCTAGCCTCGAAAACGAAGTGAAGTTCCCTATAATTCAAAATATTTTGTGAGTCAGGCTCACTAATGGTGAATTCCACCACCGGGAGTTTGGATGGAGCTACCAAACTCTAACATTGTTTACATAAATTGTGATGCATTTTTTCGTGTTAATACTGAGTTAACTTAACTCAAACTTTAACTATCGGCGGTGAAATCCGCCATAAGAAACCATGAAACAGTTTATCGGATTTCACTCACTAAAATGGAAAATTTTACCAATTTTCGCAACTGATAAAACAATTTCACGGCATTGCGTGATAAAAAGATACAAATTTCACGGATTTTGTGCACTAAAACCCTATTTTTGCAGGTCTGACTCAATAGAAATTATTTTCGTTGATTTCACGCTCTCTAAAAACCTTTTCGCTGATTTTTCTAACTACGTATTAACCAATTTTCAGGGTTTTGGCTCACGGAAACCCTAATTTCGCGGTTGTTTTATTGCTGAAAATCCAATTTCGCGGCTTTTCGTAGTTAAAAAATCAATTTCTTGAGCTTTTTCTCATTAAAAAAAAATCACTTTTTTCGCAATTTCACTCACTGAGCATGATTATCACACTAATAAAATCATTTTCAAGATTATGCGAAATTATATTTTGTTCATTAAGATTTCTGATTTTTCTCATTGAAACGCATCGTGAGATTTTGCTTGCTATAGAACCAAGTTTGCACGCCTTGGCTCACTAAAATAGGTCCGTTCCATTGTTTCGCGAGTGCAACACGTTTGAAGAAAATCATCTAGTTTCATTCAATTTTTCCGAAAAATTCAATGAAATCACATGGTTTTCTACACTACTGTAGCTAGTGTAAAACAATGGGACGGACGTTAATGCTAGTTTCGTGGGGGCCGTTTTCCGCTGATAAACTAAAACCCCTATTTCGTGGGTTTTGGGCATGCTGAAAACCAAATTTCGAGGGTTTTTACTTTTTAGGCTTGCTGAAGACCCAAATTTAATGGGTTTTGGGTTTGCTGAATACCCAATATCGTATGGGTTGGCTCGTTGAAATGATCAACTTCACAGGCAGAAAAAACTATGTTTTCAAATTCAAACGCCCGTAAAAAGCCAAACCTCCGTGAGAATCCTTATGACCTCCTTCAGTACCAGACATCGTGCGATCTTCTCAGAAAATGCGTTCTTCGCCTGTGAGCTGGTAGAATGCTTGTGTTGAAGACAGACTTGACAGTGTACAGGCCTGCAAGTTCCTGAAAAGGAGCCACCATTCGTCTGTACGACAGAAGAGTCCAGTTTGGGAGACTAGATTGCCACAGTTTCCGTACCAGGACGACGAGTCAAGTTAAGGGTTCTGCGTTGGTAAATTACCGAGATCTTTTTCTGGGGACTTATCACCGAATAGTCCTGCAATAGTCATTGGAATTCATCTGACTTGTGCTCACGTGAAGCTGCCCACCCCTAAATCAAAGGCTGGCTACGCCCCTGCCATGAACCAGCTATATTTCCGCTTTTAGCCAAGAATTAGCGTTTTGTTCTAAATTTTATTCGCTGTAGCAGCTTTTTCAATTTTATCAGTCAATGAGAGTTTTTTCTCAATGAGCGCTTTTCACTCATTTTAGTCGACAATTTTCGATTTTAGCCACGAATTAGCAATTTCTTTCGCTTTAGACATGAATTAGCACTTTATGTCAGACACTGTGTGTTCAAACGGTGACCGTTGGAAACCGTGAGTTTTCTCTGTTTTGGCTGTGAATGAGTGATTGGTCTTAATGCAAGCCGCGAATGAGCACTTAGTCTCGTTTATAGTCGTGAAGTTGCCCCCGGAAACAGCGGATGTCCGATTTCTCAATTTTAGCTATGAATGAGCGCAGTCGATGATGAGTATCTTTGTTCCAATGTTGGGAAAATGAAATCTGAACAATCCGGCGCCCAGGCCCGTCGGACCCCCGCCTAAAGACGGCACTGGGTGCTTAGCCATAACGTCCGGTGTGTGCTGGCGTCCCTGGAACGATAGGCGCAGGGGCTGGGCAGTAATTGAATATTATGTTTGAAAGGCCATGTTGTAGTGGAGTACGAAGGATAATTCCAAAGCAATAATTAGTCTCTCCACAGTTTATTCTCGTCACCGAAATCGATTTTCAACCCTCACCGGGTCATCATCAGCGATACAATATTTCACAAATGAACTTTAAACATTTATCTCCGTTTTTTGTGCGGATACACACTAGTCACAACCACTGTGAAACTTACTGTAGTCATTTGTGAAATATTGTACCGCTGATGATGTCCCGGTGAGGGTTGAAAATCGATTTCGGTGACGAGAATAAACTGTGGAGAGACTAAGTATTGCTTTGGAATTAGTAATTGAATAACATGTAGGTACGTGATTCAATTACGATTAGTATTTGTAATTCGAAGCACTTTTCCGAAGTAATTTGTAATTAACAATTACAAATATTACATTCTGATCTTCAGAGACAATATTATTTCGAAAACGAAGCGGGTATAATTTCTCGCTTTACTTGGAGCATGAAAAAAACAAAAAAAAACATTGGCTTTGAATGAAATTCACTGAAAAATAAAAGCTTCAAAGTAATTATGACATGAGCGATACCCTCGAGCGTAAGTCTGCCTACTCGTTTCGACTTTCGAAGTTTCGAAGACTGACTGGGGTGGTTACAAGTGATCGATGTGGACAGACCAGTTCAATTTCGAAACGATCCACACTCCGAGAAACTTAACGGGCTCCGCAGGCGTCAACTCACGAAGGCCAAAAATTATTTGCTTAGTTTTATTCGAATTAAGACATAGATCGTTTCGTAGCATCCATGATCCAGTCAACTTCAGCTCGGAGCTCATTCGCATTACAAGTGTGTCTAGATCACCGTCACTGATAGTAATCATAGTATCATTAGCGAAAAGTATGACCTTAGTGGTAATCCAGGATGGTAGATCATTGATAAGAACGAGGAACAGAAGTGGTCCAAGGATCGACCCCTGGGGAACTTCATGACGAACATTTCGCGATCCTGATATGTTCTGCCCGAAACACACCTTCTGCGTCCATCCTGTCGAATAATCCCCGATCATCGCCAATGCGAGGTCGTCGAGTCCACAAGCAGCCAGCTTCTGCAAAAGTTTCTCATGCGAGACACAGTCGAAGGCTCAAGAGAGAGATCGCAAAATGTAGCCATTGCATAGTCCTTATTTTCAAAGGCCTCATACACGTGAGCCACCAGGGATATAATAGCCTGCGGAGCCCTTTACGTACACTAACATACCGGTCACACTACGAATTTTATCAAGACTAAAAAAATACACCTGTTGAGTGTGTTCAACGGTGACCGTTGGAAACCGTGAGTTTTCTCTGTTTTGGCTGTGAATGAGTGATTGGTCTTAATGCAAGCCGCGAATGAGCACTTAGTCTCGTTTATAGTTGTGAAGTTGCCCCCGGAAACAGCGGATGTCCGATTTCTCAATTTTAGCTATGAATGAGCGCAGTCGATGATGAGTATCTTTGTTCCAATGTTGGGAAAATGAAATCTGAACAATCCGGGGCCCAGGCCCTTCGGGCCCCCGCCTAAAGATGGCACTGGGTGCTTAGCCATAACGTCCGGTGTGTGCTGGCGTCCCTGGAACGATAGGCGCAGGGGCTGGGCAGTAATTGAATATTATGTTTGAAAGGCCATAATATAGGGTTGTAGTGGAGTACGAAGGATAATTCCAAAGCAATAATTAGTCTCTCCACAGTTTATTCTCGTCACCGAAATCGATTTTCAACCCTCATCGGGTCATCATCAGCGGTACAATATTTCACAAATGAACTTTAAACATTTATCTCCGTTTTTTGTGCGGATACACACTAGTCACAACCACTGTGAAACTTACTGTAGTCATTTGTGAAATTCAATTACAATTTGTAATTGTTTACGGTATGCCGTTGTAATTAGTAATTTGTAATTCGAAGCACTTTTCCGAAGTAATTTGTAATTAACAATTACAATCTTCAGAGACAATATTATTTCGAAAACGAAGCGGGTATAATTTCTCGCTTTACTTGGAGCATGAAAAAAACCAAAAAAAAAAAAACATTGGCTTTGAATGAAATTCACTGAAAAATAAAAGCTTCAAAGTAATTATGACATGAGCGATACCCTCGAGCGTAAGTCTGCCTACTCGTTTCGACTTTCGAAGTTTCGAAGACTGACTGGGGTGGTTACAAGTGATCGATATGGACAGACCAGTTCAATTTCGAAACGATCCACACTCCGAGAAACTTAACGGGCTCCGCAGGCGTCAACTCACGAAGGCCAAAAATTATCTGCTTAGTTTTATTCGAATTAAGACATAGATCGTTTCGTAGCATCCATGATCCAGTCAACTTCAGCTCGGAGCTCATTCGCATTACAAGTGTGTCTAGATCACCGTCACTGATAGTAATCGTAGTATCATTAGCGAAAAGTATGACCTTAGTGGTAATCCAGGATGGTAGATCATTGATAAGAACGAGGAACAGAAGTGGTCCAAGGATCGACCCCTGGGGAACTTCATGACGAACATTTCGCGACCCTGATATGTTCTGCCCGAAACACACCTTCTGCGTCCATCCTGTCGAATAATCCCCGATCATCGCCAATGCGAGGTCGTCGAGTCCACAAGCAGCCAGCTTCTGCAAAAGTTTCTCATGCGAGACACAGTCGAAGGCTCGAGAGAGATCGAAAAATGTAGCCATTGCATAGTCCTTATTTTCAAAGGCCTCATACACGCGAGCCACCAGGGATATAATAGCCTGCGGAGCCCTTTACGTACACTAACATACCGGTCACACTACGAATTTTATCAAGACTAAAAAAATACACCTGTTGAGGACTAACCTTCAGAGTATCATTCTTGCTTGAATCTATTGTAATGCAGCTAACCTCCTCGCTATAAAAATGCTATACGAGAATGGGTCGAAAATGACCCCTTGGGCGTAAATGGGTTAGGTTGTTCATGTGAATTGATCTCAACCAAATCGAAGAGACGAACGATGTACAATGAGCTCCGAGAATGAGAGATCTGAATCTGATAAGGTGAAATGTCCAAGTCCAAGTACATGTTCACCTTAACGAGCTCATATGCTGAGGCTCGTTGTGAATTGAATCCTTACTTCAAGCATTGAGGGGAGCATGCTAGGAGAAACATATTACCCTAAGAAAAGGACATGGGGACCCCAACCTGACCGAAAATACATGAAAAAATAAAAAACATCGAACCTCAAAAAGCTCGAACTACTAGAATCTCCTAGCACAAAAAGTGGAAAAGCTTCGACCACAATCAGCTCTAACCACAAAATACTCAACCAACAAAAAGATAGGACCACATGGAGCTCGCACCCCAAAGCTCTCCGAGAATTATGTATCGCATGCGTGCCTCGATGGTGTAATGGATACAATGCTCGCTTCGCAACCCAGCGGGCCTGGGTTCGAATCCAGCCATTGCCATTGCCCATTACACTGTAAGGCTGCACCCCCGGCTTCGCGTGTGCGTTCCCGGCGACGTGCGTTCAACAAACCGCGCACCGACCGAAGCTTCCGCGTAGTACGGGTGTGAAGTGCACAGTTAGACGCCTGCCGGGTTCAAAGCCCGGCGCCCCCGACAAAAAAAAAAAAAATATATTTATCGCATGCCTGATTTAAAAGAAATGTAGAACAGAATCCGAGACACGTTGCGTCCCGGGATGACCTTACCCGGTCCGCGGGACAAAATTAGCCAAACCAGGACTGTCCCAGATACCCCGTGACGGTTGGCAATCCAAATGAAATGAAGCCCTTGAGGGATGGCTGTGCCTCATTTGTTCAACAATTCGACTAATGAGACTTAATATAAGATTGGCATCTTAAATTGCCATTGGGCACAGTGGCTACTGTGTTTCTACTTAATCCTACCTCAAAGGGCCGCTATAATGTTGGACTGTTGGCTGGACGCACCGAAAAATGACAACGAATGAGAGCATGAAGTTTGTGTGTACCACAACCCTGGCACTCAAGTAATTGGTAATTGAAAAAGTAATTCAATTACTGTAATTGTAATTTGTAATCAATCGTGGAAGTGAAAAGTATTTAGTAACTTGTAATTAATCCTCTTTTTTGGCATTAATTTGTAATTAATTACTCAAAAGGCTGTAACTTGACCACCCCTGGATAGGCGACGCTGTTGTGGGATTTTCTGGGAAGAAAGGGGGGAACATGACGTAATATTTGAACCGAAATCGTTGTTCATGGGGTAAAATTATTATGTGTAGATTCCTCGCCGATATGATGGATACAACTCACCTTATCCGAAATGTTTGCCTCGTCGGACAGTTGCACAGTGGCAAAACCACACTCGTCGACTGTTTCATCAAACAAACCCACCCAGGCTTCAGTAAAATGTCGACAGACGGCAACCTTCGATACACTGACACGTTGTTCACAGAACAAGAGCGTGGTGTTAGCATCAAGGCAACGCCAATCACTCTTTTATTGCCCAATGTGAAGGGAAAATCGTATTTAATGAACATTTTCGACACTCCAGGTAATTTTTTTTTTTAATTTTAATGAATTACCCAACAAACTTGAAAGAGCTTTCTAACGGAATCGATGGTGGATTTCGTAGGGCACGTAAATTTTTCGGATGAAGTAACCGCCGCAATGAGAATGTGCGACGGTGTCGTCGTGTTTGTTGACGCTGCCGAAGGTGTGATGCTTAACACGGACCGGTTAATCAAGCACGCTGTTCAAGTAATTCACCGTCGGGATTTGATTGGTAGACAGCATCCATAATTTTTTTTTTTTTTTTTTTTTTTGTTAGGAGCAAATGGCGTTGACTTTATGTGTCAACAAAATAGACCGCCTAGTTCTGGAATTGAAACTTCCCCCTCAAGACGCCTATTACAAAATCCGCCACATTATTGAAGAAGTCAACGGTCTTATAACGTAAAACTTCATCCCAACGACCCCAGCGTGGCTGAGTTCAACTAATTTTCGTTCTTGTAGGATGTACTCTGAAGAAGGTAAAGCTCAACTGGTGTCCCCCATAACGGGCAACGTTTGCTTCGCTTCTTCGCAGTACAACATTTGTTTCACGCTGAAATCATTCGCCAGCTTGTACTCTCAGACCTACGATGGTGTCAACGTCAAGGAATTCTCCCGTAGGCTTTGGGGAGACATTTATTTCAATTCTAAAACGTAAAAAAATAATTTAAAAATCGTTTGTGTATTACAATTTTACGGCTTTATTTCAACGTTCTGTCTTCCCTATTCAGGCGGAAATTCTCTAAGAAACCAGCCCACGGAAGCGCTCAACGAAGTTTCGTCGAATTCATACTGGAGCCTCTGTATAAAATTTTCGCTCAGGTTGTCGGCGACGTCGATACAACGCTCCCACAAGTTCTCGACGAACTTGGAATTCGTCTGTCCAAAGAAGAGATGAGAATGAACATCAAGCCTCTACTCAGGCTCGTCTTTTCGAGGTTTTTCTGCGATTTGGGTGGATTCGTCGACATGTGCGTTGAACACATACCCTCGCCCTGTGAAAACGCTCGAAATAAAGTCGAATGTATTTACACCGGTCCCACTGACACCAAACTGGTTGAGGACATGTATAAATGCGACGCTGACGTACGTTCCTCCCCCCCCCTCCACTTTCTTTGCTTTGCTTGTCAACTTTTTAAAACTTCAATTTTTTTGTTGCGAATAGGGCCGCCTAATGGTTCACAGCACTAAAATGTACCCGACCGATGATTGCACTTTTTTCCAAGTGTGCGGACGTATTATGTCGGGTACTTTATATGCGGGTCAAGAGGTGCGTGTTCTGGGTGAGAACTATACCCTGCAGGATGAAGAGGATTCAAGGATTCTAACTGTGGGAAGGCTGTGGATTTACGAAGCAAGGTAAATGAGTGGTGGGGGGGAGGAGGGAGTATTGCGTTACTCTTCTGCAATGACTGAGATGTTGGCTGTTCAGGTACAAAGTAGAAGTGAACAGAGTACCAGCGGGAAATTGGGTTCTTATCGAAGGCATTGACCAACCATTGTTAAAACGTCAACAATAACTGATTTAATCACCAACGAAGACGTTTATATTTTCAAGCCATTGAAGTTTAACACGCAGTCTGTCATTAAAATCGCAGGTATTTCTCCGCTTTCCCTCCAAATTTTCCTATAATGCAGCTAATGACAAGGAACTTTTAAGTGGAGCCAGTCAATCCGTCAGAACTACCAAAAATGTTGGACGGACTTCGTAAAGTCAACAAGTCCTATCCACTTCTGGCGACCAAAGTGGAAGAGTCGGGTGAACACGTGGTTCTTGGTACCGGAGAACTTTACTTGGACTGCGTTATGCACGATTTGCGTAACATGTACTCTGAAATAGGTGAGAATAGCGATGCCCCCCCCCCTTCCGTTCTCACTAACTTGAAAAAACAATTTTTTGTATCATTTTAGATATCAAAGTAGCCGATCCCGTGGTGTCTTTCTGTGAAACTGTCGTTGAAACGTCGTCATTGAAGTGTTTCGCCGAAACGCCCAACAAGCGAAATAAAATCACGATGATTTCAGAGCCCCTGGAGAAAGGCTTGGCTGAGGACATTGAAAATCAAGTCGTTAACATAAATTGGAACAGGTAATCATTCCCTTAAATTTAAACGCGCTTTCCGCGTCCTCCGCTCATTCAACGTTCTTACAGGAAACGGCTGGGTGAGTTCTTTCAAACTAAATACGACTGGGATTTACTGGCGGCTCGATCCATTTGGGCTTTTGGACCCGACAGCACGGGACCCAATATTCTGGTCGATGATACGTTACCGTCTGAAGTGGACAAAACTCTTTTGGGTTCAGTGAAGGACTCGATTATTCAGGTAATTATCATTTCTTGTCACTTTGATTGTCAGAAATATTGCTGGGATGGGAAAAGAATTGTAGTAAAGGGCTGAATTGGTGAGGTATACTTCCTAAAACTTATTCTCTTCTTCCCTTGGCTTTCAACCATTTCCGGTAGAAAATATCGCGCTTTTTTTTTTTTGCTTCAGGGTTTTCAATGGGGAACAAGGGAAGGGCCACTCTGCGAGGAACCCATCAGGAACGTTAAATTTAAAATACTTGACGCCGTCATAGCTCCTGAGCCGCTTCACCGGGGAGGAGGTATGTCTCCAAGAAGACGAGGCGAAATACCGGTCGGCTTTAAAATTTGTTTGTATGTTCAGGTCAAATCATTCCCACGGCTAGGCGTGTCGCCTACTCGGCATTTTTAATGGCTACGCCGAGGCTCATGGAGCCCTACCTGTTCGTTGAAGTTCAAGCGCCGGCCGACTGCGTCTCAGCCGTCTACACTGTTCTGGCGAAGCGACGAGGGCACGTGACTCAAGACGCTCCCGTTCCAGGCTCGCCTCTGTATCTCATCAAGGCGTTCATACCGGCCATCGATTCGTTCGGCTTTGAGACTGACCTGCGAACTCACACTCAAGGTCAGGCGTTCTGTCTGTCCGTATTTCACCATTGGCAAATCGTACCGGGTGACCCTCTCGATAAAAGCATCGTCATCCGCCCTCTTGAACCGCAACCTCCGACGCATTTAGCCCGAGAATTTATGATCAAGACGCGACGACGCAAAGGTTTGAGCGAAGACGTGTCGATTAATAAATTTTTCGACGATCCTATGTTGTTGGAACTGGCGCGACAGGACGTTATGTTCAACTATCCGATGTAATAATCTAACATTTTGACGTGTACAAACATTTAGGGTAAGTAATTTTTTTTAAATTAAATTTTTCTTCGTGATATTAGTTGCCAAGTTTATTTCAAGCTATTCGAGAGCTCGAAAGCCCCCCCAAAAAAACGAAATTTTGCTCTAAATTCACTAATCGGTTCCATAACTAATTGTAGAGAGCAGATGAGCCGACAAAAATTAGTCCTTGACTCTAAGAAAACTTGCTTCTACCCACCCCATGCCAATCGTTTAAAATCCGTGATTCTTGCAGTCCCGTTACTCAGCGATTCTTTGCAGCCCCCCCCCCCACCATCCAAGCTCACACACAGCGATGCATTGCAACTTTACCGCTCATTTGTAAAATTATCCGAAATAGCCCTCATTTTTAATAGTCCGTTGAAGCCCCCTTTGAGAAATAGAGTGCCCGTTAAAGGCTGTTGCCATTTTATTGTGAGGCGGTGTACTACATGAAACCCTTGGGGTAGAAACTGACCATTTTGTGATTTTAAGGTTTCGAATTGAGTCCAGGTATGTTTGGGCCCATTTCTCATGTGCCTGGCGAGAGGTTAAAATTGCCCTCTTTTTTTGTCCAGTTTTCGGTCCCAACTTGAAACGTCTGGTGGGTTTCTTGGTTTCTGGTTTTTTGTTCTGGTTGGAAATTGGCTTCTGCATTATTCACTGGACTATTTTTTTTTTTTTTGCCTTTGAATCAGGCTATTCTGCTGTTGACTGTCAAATGTTCTGATTGAAAGATGCAAACGTGTGCGAGGAAGCAGCTATTTTAATGGCAATTTAATAAAAATTGGGGGAAAATAGAAATTGGCCCAACTCAGAGCTCAAGCAGAGCTGCCTCGGGACGTTTTTCGAATACGTATTTATAGCTCGTTTGTTTATTTGTTGTAATCTACCTTCTTTACGGGCGAGGCAAGGCCGAATGGAACGCTCTTTCCACTCGAGACAGTCTGTTAGCTTAATAAGAATTAGAACACCGGAACAGCGTCTTTTTTGAACTGATAGGCGTGTTTCTGACCTTTTTTTCTCTTTTTTTTTTTCAAATACGTTGAATATTCAAAAAACGACGATGGTACATGGATTTACCATTCTCACTCGTTTGCCTACAACAGGACAATAATTATCTCTTCTAACCAGCTTTCCCATGGCTAAACACGTACAATTCATGAACAAAGAACTAGTTTATTTGTGACTCTTGACTCCTCGATTCCTTCCCACCAACGCCCCTTTCGCAGTGGTTTTGCCGGCCTAAAAACGATTTATCGGCTCCACGGCCAAAATACGTATTCGAACGAGCGCGCGTGTATGCTTTTGTATCGAGCTAAAGTGGCCCTAATTGGTGACAATAATTTTTTTTTTTTTTGTAACAAATAAAGAAGCATCTTAAAAATGACGCGAGCCTTTTCCCTACTAATTAAAGAACCGGAAAAGAGAAAGTTTTTTTTTTTTTTTTTTGTTAGGGAAACCACAAATTTGTCACCAATCGTGACGACTTTCAGTGGAGAAAAACAAGCCAGATATAACGATAAAATAACGGGTAGGACGTTAAATAGTGGTATAATTATTTGAATTCCTCTTCTATTCTTATAACAATCTCCGCTTTGAGGCTCGTTTCAGTTTAACGAACGAACTGTGTAATTAAAATCCCTTTAAATCACATAATTATTTGTCAAGTTCTTGGAAAATTGACTGATATGCATCGTTTCTTGAGCATACAATTAGAAAAATTATTGCGTCACTGTTAGGTTCACGAGAATCAATTAAAACCTGTCAACTGCATGGAAAGAGAGAAAGACAAAACAAAATTACATAATATTTAGCCTTAAGATCGGAGCCCTAACAATGCGAGGGGCAGTCGCAGGACTGGTCTCTTTCCATCAGGCAGTCCTATACTTTGCGAAACTGTATCATCGGAGTTTCCTGGAATAATTACTTGTTTATTCAATACATTTTTTTAAATGTATCGATAACCTTTTCGTGATGATTAAAATGACCCTCGAAGTGCATATCTTCCCCCCATGGATTGTGGAGGCCTTTCTCTATAGTTTAGCGTGCCGCGATTTATCTGCCTCAGGATAAAGTCTGAAACCCCTTCACCCCTCCCACTGATTATAAAAAATATGACCTTTTTGGTTTTATTACAAAAATTGAGACGGGAGATCTGTTAAATAGGCCTCTCCCATAAAGATTAAAATTATGTAAAACCTAGAGAATTGTTATATCAAGCGTTTTGGTTTTAGGAATTGCCCAAATCGCGCGCTTGTGAGTTTTTTTTTGCCTTGGAGGGGACGCAAATTTAAACATTTTCGCCATAACGCTCCACAACTATATAAATCGGGACATAAGTTCAAGGAAACTCTTCTGGTCAGCTATTGCTCAGCAACTAGCTTCCTATATTGTTAAGAGAGAACGCGAAGATGATTAATGGTTGACCCATTTCCTGTAGTTTTGTTTTTGTTGTTTTGAACTATGTTTTGCAAGCCTGAGGGTGGCTCCAGATAGGCTACATTATCTAGCTTATGATCATTTTAGTTGAACCCCTCCTTTCTCCTCTGTAAACCCCTAATGTAACTGCGAGCTGTCGATTTCACAGCTGGGGGGTCCTTTCCGGTCATGGAAACGAGTAATTTATCCCCAGAGTCCAATGGTTCTAAATTCATCTCAGAAACGGATGTTCCGACTCATTACCTTCAGCTTTACCGTGGGTCCTACAAAATTAACCTCAAAATCTGTTTTTTCGTACCGTAAAAAATAGCTATACCTGACCGTAAGTTGGAATTTGTTGACAGCGTATACGAACGAGCTTCAAACGAGCATCGTGTGAACAGGGCTTTATATATAAACCTTTTGTTGTGGCTAATCATCAATCCTCCATCAATTTTTCTATCATCAATCATCTTTGAATCATACATTTTTCTCCAATCATCAATCCTCTTTATTTTTGCGATTTACACCTTGATAGAGCTGAAAATGAGACGAGCCCGACCAAAAAGATCGTTGCAACGGTTTGTGTAAGGAATCCAGAAAAAAAGTTTTTTTCTGGAATTTTGTTACTATTTTTTGGATTCCTTGTGCAATTCATTGCACAAAACGTTGCAACGATTTACAAAAAAAAATCCAGAAAAATAGTTTAAAAATTCCAGAGCTTAAAATTATTTTTTCTCAAAACAAAGGTCATGGGTACCTGTTCGCTTTTTCATTGCCAATAAACCTCCAAGTTTCTATTATACAGATTATATTCTGTAGAAAACAATTTTTGAAGTTTTCACTCGTAGACCTCCTGCAATTTCCGTCCAATCGACATCCTCTTGAGGGCAACACGGAAACGGTCTCCCCTCCCAGCTCCGAAGTCATTCCAGCGATCCCCTTGATCCATCTCACAGTAGATAGATCAACCTCTCTGGTCTCTGCTCCTTACCGCAGCCTCCATAGAGTCATAGGTGGTGTTGTCAAAGGCACCACCTATGTCTAGGAAACAGCCCAGTGCAGTTTCTTTCGCCTCCGGACATTTTTCAACCTTACCCACCAGTTCGTTCGGGGAGGTCTCAGTAGATTTACCCGCCTGGTAGGCATGCTGCCCATTCTGGATTGGTTTAGTTTTAAGGCAACTGTCCTTGATATTCAGGCCAATTACCTTTTCCATTGTTTTAAGGAGGAAATACGTGAGGCTTATGGGTCGGTAAGCCTTTGCCTGGGTCGAGGAGTTCGCTCCCGACTTAGGAATAAACACAACCCTGACCTCCCTCCATGCCTTCGGTATGTCGTTCTGAGGCGTGGCTCCAGAACCTCCAGACCACGCTGTAGCATGATCGGGAATATCCCGTCCGGCCCAGGGGATTTATAGGGCTTAAATGAGCCGATAGCCCATTTAATTTTTTCGCGGGCGTAAACAATTTCTTAGATGAACTCCTGTTGGCCGGCAGTCGGTCACCATTTCGCCCTGAACATCTGAGGCCCCTGCATCCCTGGAATCAGGGAAATGACTGTGCAGAAGGACGCCCATTAGATTAGACCAATTTTGCCCGGGCTCTCTTTGGACAGGACCCTGTGCAGTCTGCCCATGACGGACACATCCTCTATCCCCTTACAGAAGGTCCTCCACGTGGCCCGCTTTGCTTTCCTAAGGGCCTTGTTATACTCCGCGAGGGAGCGCCTATAAGCCTGCCACTGCCCACGTGTTCTGGCCCTATTGTAAAGCCTCCTCGTTTCTCTTATTCTGAGCATCTCCTGCTCATTTTTCCACTACGGGACTTTCTTGTTCCCCCTCTTCATCCTAACAGTACAGCTTTCCTCGTACGCACTGAGGATCGCTGAATTGACTGCCACCACCGCCCTATCCAGTTCAGCCTGGCACTGTAGTGTCAAGGTCCATCTCAGACAATTCCTGTTCTAGATGTCCTTTAAAGACCTCCGAGTCCGCGTTCTTAGGATTCCGATAAGCTGTACTTCTGACCCTAGGAAACTAGACCTCAAACGAAATCAGCCTATGGTCTGAAATTGATGTTTCTGACTTGGCACTCCAATCTCTGACACTATTGGCCAAAAACTGGCTGGCCAGAGTAACATCCAGGACCGCACTCTTCGCACTTGTCACGAAAGTAGGGATCGAGCCCTGATTTACCTGATTTAGGGATCTTTACTTCCCCAGATGGTATGGTATTCGCATTACAACCCACAATCAACTGCAGATTCCTCGCACTGCAGCACAGGACCAAACGCTGAAGAAGCTCCTCCGGCGGCGTCACCCTGTGTGGCTGTTCCCGCAGGAAGCGGGCGGAACCCCGCAAAACATCGGCTACCTGATCCAAATCTATCGGCTGCTACCGGGGGCCGGAGGGTGATCCCTCCCTCTTCCTAGCCTTAGTCCGGATGGTCCTCTTGCCGAACCTGTTGTGGACGACGTTATTCCTTTCCAGGCTCTGCGCCGACTATTCATCGATCAGCAGGGTCATCATCAAAGCCGGCGTGCCTTGAGGTACACTCATTGACAGTACCTTCCACTGTCCCACATTTGAGCCCCGATTTTGGCGTACGAGGGACTGAAGGACTTGTTCGTTCCCCAGATCCGCGCACTTCGGGAGAAATGCAACCGCCACTCTGGGCTTGGGCAGGTCACTCCCCTCAGCTACTTTCAACATTGCCCCCTCCCAGGGCACAATACTTTCAACGAGCGACTTTATCCAATCAGCCGTCCCGTCGTCCTCGCAGGTGATGGATAGCCATCCCCTCCTTCGCACCAAACCATCGAACTGGGGCACTACCTCCTCAGCTTTAGGTTCCAGTGCGACAATATGGCAGCTTCAATGTCCCTTTCCAGGGCCTCAAGCTGGTCGTCCAAGAATCCCTGTTCAAGCCAGAGACGTACTTGTCGAAATCAGCGATCTCCTGGTCTCCTGGTGCCGCTGTTGCGGGAACAACGGGTTCGGATGCCGTTCCCTGCTGTCCCACTCAATATTTTTGGTTTGAGAGGGGGGGGGGCGAAAATTTTACTTGTGTGACCAAAAAGTTTATTTCCAGAGTGAATTTACCAGTTTCCTGGAAGTGCTAGTGAGTTACCACTTGCCACTACCTGGAAACCCTAATTTTAAGGGGGGAAACCCACGTAAATTTATTTGTTGAAACTTCATTTCGACCCTTTATGATTACCACGTCCTGAAAGGTCAGTAGCAAGGAAGGGGAAAAAACCAATCCCTGAGGGAAAGCAATAAAAAACGAAAAAATAAATAAAAAAGAAGATTAAGAAAAAGAGATTTGAGCATACTTGACGAGCCCCCAGTTTCGCTTCCCACCTCACTTGCTACAACCGCGGGATTAATACAAATACAAAAAAAGTGTTACGCAACGCATGGCCAACTCACTGTAAGGTCTTTAAAGGCATTGAGACTCCCCCCGCCCCCCGTCAGCACCAGTCAATAGTTTTATGACCCTTATATGGGGTCGTTAAAATTCTCTTGGTAACCACCCCCACTCCTTCCAACTAAACAAAATCCGGTTAATCCTCTAGAGGATATTAAAGCCTTCCCTTGTTCTGATGGTAAATAAATTTGAAATTGTAACAATCATCGCCCACTCCGCCCCTCACCCACCCTATATCATAGTCGCACTCGAGTTGATTTCGGAGGCTTGGCCTCGATAACCTTTTTACATTATCTGCGTGACACAAACATTGCCTCATTAAACTATACGTTTACTCAGTTATTTTTATAGATAGCGGGAGAAAGATAGCGAATTGTGTAAGCTTTTTACTGGAGAGTTTTCCTGACATTTTTTTTCCAAAAACATTGAATAGTGGGAAGCACTCAAAAAAGTATAACACCCGCGCAGACATTTCATCCCAAAATAATATGTCAATAAAATTTCCCGTCCTCAAACCTAAAATAATTCGTTGACGTGTATACAATGAACTCGTTGGCATCCTAAACTGCCGCCCACCATTCGTCATTAAATAAACGATTCGAAATCGATAAAAGTCCAACGCCGATAATAGTTTTGTTTTATTTCTGAATGCTCAACGCTCAAGCTCGTTTGTCCCCTAAATAAACCGTTAGGAAGGAGAGTCGATACACTCCGCCTCCCCCTCATCCAGTCATCACTGTGAGGGAACTCAACGTGATTAAAAGAGGCGCCGTTTTCTTACAGCCGTCAAATTAAAATTAAATTTTCAATCGGCCAGAAAAGAACATTAGGTACCGCATTCTTAATTTATTTTTGGACAAGTTGAAGCTCTGAGTTTCCGAAAAGAAACGTTTTTCAGTCGATGTCCTGGCCTGACGTTAGTTTAAACAATGTTTTACGTAATTTCATATACACCACATAATTAAAAGTGAACTATCAAATAAACGTAAGAAGATAAGATATATAATTGAAGAGCTTGATGAATATACAAAAGAAATTGCTGATGCACGCCACACTTCGTATCTCCTTCAGTCCGTACGAAGTTTAATTGATTGATCCGGAAGAATCGTCATGATTCTTATGAAAGTGTCATTGTCTAAAATCGGATGTTTTCTGTTGACTTTGACTCTCTCACGCATGGCAAAGTGACGAGCCCATTGATGGACTGCGCTGAATAGATTACTGCTGTGAGCAGAGTGTATTAGATGATGTTGCTAAGGAGGCTAGGCTAGCGGACGGACTGGATTTTCAAAATTATATGAGGCGGTGGTGAGGGGAGGATAATAAAATCTGCTCGACTAGTATGATTTACACGCTGTTTACTAACTTTCAAGTACAAAGAAGCGTGACGCATTGATAAGGGCGAATATAATTGCGTTTTGTATATCGTAAATTATTCTTTCCTATATCAGCCAATAAAAATGCAGTCAACTGGTGTAGGTAGTTGCTCGTCAAAAAGTCAAATAAAACATTTTATAGACAAAGCCAAGGCACAACTACTGTCCAGTACGTAAAATTCCATCACCCGGAAAAAGAACAATAAGCGTAAACTATAGCAGACGCAAAAACGCGCCTACAATTTCGTGACATTTCTGCCAATTTATACAATTCGCAAACGCGCCTCGAACTGTACCCTAGAAATGGCCAAATAACTGACGATTCGTGAGCTCTGAAAATATAATGATTCCCGCCATCAGAAGGACTGATTTGAGACCATGGTGATGAAAATGGTGAAACTGTCGAAACTGACCATAGGCGCCCGAAAAATGGCCAATATTGACCATTTATGCCTTTGGCTTGACGGGCTTTGCGTCCTAAAAATGGTTAAATAGGTACTGACTATTTAGTCAGTTTTTAAATTACTGATTACTGACGCCATATTACTGACGCACCTCTTTGCCAAACTGCGACGATTCCAGATGAGTTGAAATTGGCCGAAGGCTAAGCTGATCATTATGTGCAAAATAGTCGAACTGGCGATTCCAGCTCTAAATATGGCCAAAATAACACTGCGCACCCTAAAAATAGCTAAACTGATGATTCGTTCCCTTAAAATTCCTAAACAGATTATTCCTGCCCTGAAAATTACAAAATCGACCAGTCGCAATGCCAAGAATGGCCAAACTGAGCATTCGCGCTTTTGACTTGACATAGTATTCGGCCCCTGTTAATGGAAAAACTGACTATGCGCCCTAAAAATAGCTAAACTGCTATTCACACGGTAGAAATAACCATAATGACAGTTTACGTCGTGAAAATTGCCAAACTGGCTATTCACGCCCTAAAATAAGAAACCTGACCATTCTTGCTCTAGAATGTTATTGGCCAAACGAACAAAATCTTGCCCTACAGAGGCTACAAAATGACGATTTGTGCCTTCAAAATGGCTCTTAAACTGGCTACTGTTGGGCTAAAAAATTGCATGACTGGCTAAACGAGCCATTCGTTCCCGGTGAAAATTACCATTGAGAGATTCTTAAAAGGCCAAATTGAGCCTTCGTGCCTTATAAATAGCTAAACTGCTGATAATTCATGCCCTAAAAATTAACTAAACTGATTTGAGAATAACCGAGCACAGCGGCCGAGCTCAATGGGACCCTTTCCCCCAGCATCCAGTACCATCATCCCAACGCAGTTTTAGTGTCTTGCTTGACGTTTGTCGTGCACTCCTGGCTCTCTCTCTCGATAGGCCCGCAACAAAAAACAATGAAGCACCAACCACATTAGCCACACTACAAAACCATAAAGAAGGCCCAAACACAGCAAAGCTCCCAACCGCAGTAACGCCTCAATCATTGTAAAGCACGTGTCATGAAGAAGGCCCCACCACAGCAAAGGTCCAGCCACAACGAAGGTCCAACCACAGCAATCCATCATCTTATTATAAGCTCTAACCACATTTAGAACCTCCAAACCACAGTTAAGCTCCAACCACAGCAAAGCTTCAACCACAGCGAAGCTCCAACCACAGTAAAGGTCGATCCCAGGGTTTTGGCTTATTGCTTCTTCTACTTCTTCGTTTCCAATAAGTTAAAACCCTAAAAATAAAATATTAATCAAGTTGAAGGGCTCAACAACTAATAATATTAATAATCTTTGTAGCTGATCAACCAATTTCACGGCGTGCCATGATTAAAAGAGACCAATTTCGCGAATCTTGCGCACTAAAAACCCATTTTTGCAGGTCTGACTCACACACACACACACACAAACACATTTTCTCTTATTTCACCCTACAAAAACCGCTTCTCGAATTTTTGTCGCAATAAAACCATTTTCGTGGCTCAGGCTCACTGAAAACCCAGTTTTGCGGTTGTTTCGTTGCTGAAAACCCCAATTTCGCGGCTTTTTTGTTTCTGAAAAACTAATTTTTCGGGGTTGGCTAATTTAAAGTCCAATTTTGTGTATTTTTCTTACCAAAAAAAAAAAAAAAAAAAAAAAAAAAAAAAACATTTTCACATGTCTGGCTCACTAAAAAAAAAAGAAATATCTCGGATTTTCACTGGCTATAACCCCAAACTTTGTATGAAATCCCAATTCGGGGGGGGGGGGGATATAACTCATTCAAAACCACAATTACGTGGTTTTAGCACACTAACGAAAATATCTTCACGATTCTGCCTCATTGAAACGCAAATTTCGTGGGATTTGCTCGCTATAGAACCAATTTTAGGGGGGTCCTAGATCACTAAAACACTAATTTCGCGGTGTCTTCTCACTGAAGGACTGAAATCCCAATTTCACGGGTTTTGGGCTTGCGGAAAACCGAATTTCGTGGGATTACCTCATTGATATGATCCATTTCACATATTGGGCTCATTAAAAAACTGTTTATTTATTTAAATAAACATGCAGTAGGCATTGGAATGCATCTGCATTGTTCTCACGTGATAAGCTGCCCTCCCCTAGATCAAAGCTGGGCACGCCATGCCACTGCCAAGCATTAGCGTTTTTTCCCCAATTTTTTTCTTTCTCAAATTTATTCGCGAATTGGCTTTTTATAATTTTAGCTGTTAATAAGTGTTTTTTTCAATTAGCGTTTTTCACGCATTTTAGTCGACGATATGAGTTTAGCTCGATTTTAGCCACGAATTAGCAATTTCTTTCGGTTTAGCCATGAATTAGCACTTAATTTCACTCCAAGTGGCCGTTGGAAATCATGAATTTTCTCAATTTTGGCTGTGCATGTGCGCCCTCGCATAAAAGGCGGCACTGGTTGGACCACACAGCAATTCCTCCAACTATAATAAGCTCTAACCACAATTAGAACCTCCAAACCACATTTAAGCTCCAACCAAAGTAACTTACCAACCACAGCAAAGTTTCAACCACAGCAAAGGTCCAGCCACAGCAAATGTCCAACCAATGCCACCCCCCTCTTGACAGACCTGCCCTTGCCCAACCACAAAAAAAAAAAAAAATCCTGGCTGCCCTCCCCTGGCCCAATGGCTGGCGACGCGCTTGCCCCCCACCCCCAACAACGCTGTTCGTTACTGCAATACTTCCTCGTTCTATCTCGCTCGCTCTATGAAATGACTTGACTAGATTATTCGTGCACTAAAAAGGGCTATACATGGTGAATTCCAGTCTCACTTACTGAGTCTTTGACTGATTTAATTGAACTAATTAAAACCACCCCACCCTTTTCCAGGAGTGGTAATGTAAAGCTTGCCCCTTTCCGTTCCAAATTCGGTGCAAAATGAAGCTTGCCCCGCACCCTGACAATATTTCACCGTTACAGCCCTGCACACAACTGTCAATAATCGCCATATAACTGTCAATTTAGCCACACACAGTGTCAATTTATAGTCACAAATTGGTCAATTCACACATCGGTCACAACTGTTGTGGCAAATTGACGCAAAAGACACAAAAATTGACTGTAAAGTGCAGGGGCGTAGCCAGCCCGTGATCAAGGGGTGGGCAGCCAGCTAGGCACGGGTTCAAAGTTGGCCGGGGGGGGGGGGCACGTCTTGAGAAAAAATGTTAGAGGATGACATTCAGAAAAGGACATTTTGCGGCTAAGACTGAGGAAAAACACCCATTCACGGATAAAATTGAGTAATAGCGCTGATTCACGTTAAACGTGAGAAATAAATCTCATTATTCGCGGTTAAAATTTAGAAAACATACCAATTTGCAGTTTCCACGATGCAAAGTCCGCGACGAAATTAAGAAAATGCGCTAATTCACGGGTTATAGAGCTCTTTTCACAGCTAAAATGACAAAATAAATTGCCCGTTCAATGTAGAATTGAGAAAAATCACTCATTTGCGGCTAAAATTGGGGAAAAACGCCAGTTCACGGCTAAAATTGAGAAATGGTGCTTACTCACGCAGGTAAAATTGAGAGAAGGCGCCAGATCGTGGTTTCTCAAACAAACATCTCGGTAAACATTGCAAAAAAGTGCTGATTTACCGTTTTTATACATATAGTATATGGCAAGTTTGCGGGTACAATTGAGAAAGAGCGCGTACATTTTTGAAAAAGTGCTTATATTCACGGCTAAAATTAAGGAAAATTGTTCGTTCGCAGGTGAAATTGGTTTCGCGATGCAACCTCCAAGTCAAAATGAATGAAATTGGCTCACATGCGGGTTATGTGGACCTTTTCACTGCTACAATTTGAAGGGGGAAAAAATTGCTCAAGGCAGAATTGGGGAAAAGCACCAATTTGCTGCTAAAATTGAGGGAAAACGAATTGGCAAAATTGTCACCGTTTGTTGTTGATTGATGGAATTGTCGTGGCTAAAATTGAGAAATTGCGTTCATCCACAGGTTAAATTGAGGAAAAACTGGTCTTTTGCGGCTGAAGTTGACAGATCGAACGCACCAATTCGCGGTTAGGCTATGCCCAGTGCTGGCCGCAATTGAAATAATAAATAAAAATACGTAATTTCACGGTTTTTTGAGACATTTCAACGGCTAAAATGAAGAAAATGGGTTATTAATATTATTAGTTTTTAAGCCATACAACTTGAGTAATGTTATGTTTTTAGGGTTTTGGCTTTTTTCTTCTTCTACTTCTTCGTTTCCTGAGCTTTCACCTTCTTTTGCTGAAGGCATCGTCAAAGAACTTTTTTTTTTTTTTTTCAAAAAACATTAATCAAGAAAATGGGTTGTTTGTAGCCTTCTATTTCGAATTTTATGTCGAAAAACTGAAACTTTTCCCCCGGAAAGTGATAACTGTGGAGCTAAACTTTAAATTTTAGACCTGAGACGGTAAACAGAGCTGGCATTTCCTCTCCCAGTCTGGATGGCACAGCGGGCTAAACACGATTTGCTAGCCAAAACACACGAAATTGCGCGTCGTACCTGCGAAAATGGGATTTTAGCGCGAAAAATCAGCAAAATCGGTTTCAAAGTTAAGCCGACCCTCGAAGTCGGTTTGTCAGCAACAAACATCCGCGAATTATTGATTTTTGGTGAAACCGATAAGCGAAAATGTGTTGTTTTTTTAGTGAGAAAAATCCGCAAAATTGGTTTTATGGATCGAAATACAAGACATTTGAGGAAGAAATGTCAGTAAAAGTGATGTGAAGTGATGAAGAAATTGGTGTATGTATTAGTAGGGGAAATTCGAGTAATTGGTTCTGTTGCTGAGCAATTCCTGCGAAAGTTTTAATCATTAAAAAAGTGTTGAATACTAAATTTTTGATGGAATTTGGGGGTGGGCACCTGCCCCACGAAATCTGCGCTTTTGATTCTAGGGGAGGGCAACTGCCCACCCCTGCCCCCCGCTGGCTACGCCCATGGTAAAGTGGCTTTTGAATTAGTCTAAAATATGCTGCGAATTTGGAGTTTTAGAGTGCGAAATCAGAGACATGATTTTGTTATACTGCGAGCCGGATCCGCGAAAATGGTTTTCCGCAGAAATATTGTGTTATTTAGGCAAAATCCGATAAATTGTTCTTTCAGCAACAAAAATTCGAAAAATTGGGTTTTTATCTTGACCTGGGTTATTTTTTTTAGAGTGCGAAATCAATGAAATTGGTTTGTGAATTAGCCAAACCCGCGAAATTGAATTTTTCGGCGAGCTAGACCCACGAATATAGGTTTTTGGCTAGTCGAAACTGCGAAAATGGCTTTTTAGTGCGTAAGAACAGCGACAATGGTCCGCTAAATCGGGGTTTCGGCGACAAAAAAGGGTTTTTATTGAGCAGGCAGTAACGTGAAAATGGCGTTTCCACGAACGAAGCGAAATCTTGAAAATGATTTTTTTGTGTGTGTGAGCAATGTATTGTACTTTTTGTTAGAATCTGTTGGGGTGATGAGACAGCTGTGCCACTACGACTTTTGAGTCTCGGTGATTGCAAACTTTAGCTCATTCGCAGCTAAAATTGAGAAAAGGCTAATTCGCAGTTTCCGGAGACATATTCGTGGCAAAAATTATGAAAATTACGTAATTTTACTCAATTACACACCATCATCTGTCAATTTATCGACAGCATCTGAACTGGCCCGTAAAAACTGTTGAGTTTTCCGTCAAAACTGACTATTCCATCATTCACTTTAGGCGTTTTGCCACCACAGTTTTATTACCTTAAAATGTAGTTAACGGTAGTCCTATAATTACTCACTTTTGTTTAAAATATACTCGACGTCGCTATCACGACCATCGGTAGTTGGCGGGGTGATCACCCCCATATGGTTTTTCCCAAGAACTGCATTAGGCGAGATAATGTATTTTCATCAGATTTCCGCGAAATAAACGAAATTAGTTTCGTTGAGGGGGGAGGGGAGTGTCTGACTGGTAAGTGAATAAACTTAGCCATTATACCATAATAATAGGGGTCACGACGGGCTAACTTGGAAGAAAGAGATTTGTGGGTAAGGGAGTCATCGCTTTGGATCTGAAAATCCGGATCTACGTAGTAAAAGGTGAGAGCACGTGGGTTTTTGAGAAGAATAAACAAAAGAGAGCGATGATTCGATAACTAGGAGTTGAATTTGGGATTAAAGTCTTAAATCAGGTAAAAATGTTTGTAAACTGTACGGCAGGGAAGGATTAAATAGAAATGAAAATGAAAGGTGAGATTTTTTTTTCGAGAAAGTTGCAAGTAAGATGAACATATTCCCAGTAGTATACTAAGAATAGCCTCCTCCTCCCCCTTGCAGATACAACAAACGTTTTTAAAGCATTTTAAACCCCTCCCTTCACTCTCATGACCCCCGTCATTCCTTGGAGGCTCATCATTATAGTTTTTCGGAAAGTTCACCCCCTGCACCCTCGACAAAACTCCCCCACAACAACAAATCTCTACTCTCCCCCCCCCCGCACCGCCGTTCATTATACCATCATGCGCCTTCCCTGATGAGGGGGAAACCCCCTTTTCCAAACAACACCCCCTCCCCGTACGTCATCCTCCTCCACCTCAAACGTCAATGTATTTGGAGAAGCAGAACAAAATACGAAGGCTTGGCCTTTAAAACGCGACGTTCAGCCGCTGTAACTCGACAGTCGATGCTTCGGAGCCTTCGAGTCTACCTCTCCGAGTTTTAGAGGAAAATCGCAATAAATAAAAAAAACAAAACAAAAATAACATTAAATTAAACGTGTCAAGGGTGTCGAAAAAACCGCGAGTGTCGTCCCCCCGTTTGTGTGTTATGAGGAAGGATTTTCAGTCTAGAATAAGGCACACATCGTCAAATCATTTTTCTGAGGGACCTGAATATAATTATAGGTAAGGAATTTTCAAGTTTTTTTTTTATTTTACCTCAAACTAACATTTTTATTGTTATTTTTCAGTTTTTTTTTCAATTAAATTTTAAAACTTCACCATGGATCCTACTAGCGTGTGCATGAATGCCAAAAATGTAAATGGTGCCTGTATGCGGCCAGCCGCTCAAGGTTAGTTTCCCTATTTCTCATTAAACTTCTAGGAAGTTTTTTTTAATACAATTTTTCAATTTTTAATTTCCTTGTTATAAGATTTATTCGGATTTGGGGGTGATGGGAGGGGGTGGAGTGACAGTAAAATATTATTTATGGGTCGGGTGGGGGGGGGAAAGGAGAGGAAAATTAAATTGCGCATAGAAAAAAGAGATGACAAATATTTAAATTCTCCTGGTTTATTGCATCAGCGTTTTTAACTCATTTTCCCAGCACGAAAAAGCGGGACTCGATAATTTTACGTTTAGCCCCTTTTGCCATGACCGTGAATTTTGCAATACTCGTGAACCCCCTACCCGTTCCGTCATCACCCCTTTCCATTAAAAAGTTAATGAACTGCAAAGAAATGAAATTTTGTAATCAATTTCTGTGGCTTTCGTACTAGGACAATTGCAGATACGTCTTTATTAGGAAATTACCGCTCTCCTATGTTGCTCTGTTTACAGTTATAAAATCCATAATAATGTGTTTCCTTTACCTTTGTAAAAAATATGATTATGGAGGCCTTGCTCTAGAAAACTATAGAAAAGTATTATTCAGTAGCCTACGAAAAAAAAAGAGGCCTAAAAGGATCCCCCTGCCCCCACCGGTTCTACCGACTAGAGATTTTTTTGTTTGGACAGTTGAATTGACTGACGAGGCCCAGCTATAGTATTAAGGCCACTCATCATCAGCTGCTTTTCACACGCGTAAGATCTAAACGTACCGAAGCTATTCAATTTCACACCTTCAAGTACCCCTCCACCAACCACCATCTCTACATTCTTCCAAGCCACCTACAGAGTTGACGCAATTTGCCAAGAAAGAAAGGAAAATATACTCCCGTAAAACGTATTCACGTTAAACAAAAATGACTTGTCAGCCCACATAAACTATTTTGGTCCTCGACCAAAATTTCAATTTAAAAAGAAATTTAAAGCGGACTAAACTATAATGTAAATCTTCCCGTTCGTGGAAAGCGGCTATTTTTATTCATTCGAGCAATTCAAAAGTCCCCCCCCCCTCCACTACCAATGAAAGTTGCCGAATCACACAAACCATCGGGGTCCCTATAAATAAAACGTTGAACCGTGCGGTTGGTTGACGTTAATTTTTGATTTAATTTTGCTTTCATCTCCCCCCCCCCACTCCACCAAACCCACCCTTCAGAGGGATTGGAGTTGAAAACAATGATAGCAACGTGGGGTCAAAGTTTTTCTTGTCTTGACCCTCAGTGACAACAACAAGGACAACAACAGCAACAAAACAAAATCAATTTCTGAATGATTTTAAATTTGTCAGTACCAGGAAATGAAACGCGTCTTTCGTATATTTTTAGATTTCTAATTGAGATCAACTCTCAAAGGCTGTGAGATTCTTTAATTAACGGTCTCGCGACTAGAAAAGGAAGCGGGTGCCAGTTTAAATTTGAGTCGTTTTTCTTGGGCCGATATTAATTGGAGGGGGGGTTGGTAATAATTACAAAAAATACGGAATCGGGTCATTATAAACTCAGCGAATGTTTTGTTCTCAGCCGTGTTGAAATACGCCCAGCAAAGCGTTAAAAACTGTGAATTCGAGCGAATTGACAAATGTAAATATTTAGTTCGAAACGCGATCATTTTGGTACGATTTAAAAGAAATAAAAACAAGAAAATGGCGCTCGACGTCATTGGGTCTTACGTAAAATCACTCCGGTCTTTCCTGACTGGAGCATCTGTCCAGGGAATGATCCATGTGGCCTCCGGCGGGGGTTAAACAGAATAAAGAAACAGGGTAGCCTTGAAAAGTTAAGTGCACGCAATTTGCACCACCCTGTCCACCCTTCCTCCTTCCCTGTATCTTTAAGATTCTGAATAAATCCATAAATTAATGGGGGGGCGGAGGGATACTTGAATTTCAAATTTCACGTACATGTTCTCTTGGTTGTTTATAGGTCAGTTTTCCCCCCTGGTCGTTGTTCTTGTCGGACTTCCAGCTCGCGGCAAGACTGTGCTTTCGCACAAACTCGAGCGTTATTTGAACTGGTCGGGTTACCAATCCCGAGGTAATTAAAATAATATAATTTTTGTTTAAAAATCGACCTTGTCTAACAATTTCCCCGCCCTTTTGACAGTCTTCACTTTGTGCTCATATCTGAGGAAACAAATCCCGAGATTCTCCTGCGATTTCGTCTTCGGAAGCGATGAACAGGCGAATGAAATCCGCATGAACTACACTCGCCAAGCCATTAATGACACTCAGGCTTGGCTGGAGCACGGCGGTGAAATCGCTGTAAGAGACCCCCCCCCCCCACCGTCAACTAGCCGGAGAAATCATAGCAGTTTCATTAATTATTACTATTTTTTAAATTCATTTTGTTCTAGATCCTCGACGGAACTCACGCCACGATTGAAATACGTCAGTGCATTCAAAACATTTTCGCCGAACAATGCGGTTTCAAAGTACTTTTCATCGAGTGCATTCTGGACGACCCGAAATTGATCGAGGAAAACATCAAAGTAATTTCTACCCCTCCCCTCATTACCTTTTCATTCATATCTCTAAACCGGGGAACTAGTTTTTTAATTTTATTTCTTGTTTTAACAGGAAACAGCGCAACTGAGCGAGTATTACTCACAAATGGAATTCAACGAAGCGATAAATCACATTCATCACAAAATTGATTTATTCACCGGGTTTTACACGCCTATTTGCCCTAAAACTGAAGCTTCTAGCAGCTACATAAAATTCTATAACGCAGGTGCGTTCTTTTGTGGTAACGCGTAAAAATAACGTCTAAAATTGTGTTATTTATCTTTGAAACAGGAGAAAACATTTCAGTCCACCGATTGAATGGACCGTATCAGACCAAGGTCCTATCCTTCATTTCATGTTTCCGTCCAGTTCAAAAAACCATCTATTTTACCCGAGTAAGCATCAAACTTCAAACCCCCACCTCACCACCCTTACAATCCTTTTTTTTTTTTTTACTTTCTAGCACGGTGAAAGCAAGTTCAACTTTATCGGACGAGTCGGCGGAGACACAAATTTGTCGCCGCGGGGTGAGCGATACGCACAGTTGTTGGCCGCATATTTCAACAATTTGAGCGTACCCAATTTGAGAATTTGGACGAGCGAGAAAAAGCGAACTAAGCAGACGGCTCGTGGCATTCACGCTCAGGTCGAGAGTTTAATTCCACTCAACGAACTAGACGCTGTGAGTATTTTGTTGTTGTTGTTGTTGTTGTTGTTGTTAGAGCGTTGTTGTTGACACTCTAAAATGGTGGCTGGCATCCCCGTGGTGCCCCTCAAATTCTGCAATGATTGGGTAGCTTTTGGAGCTAAGTTACCTGTTTCGGAGCAGAAGAGACATTTTTAGGGGGCAAAACTGCCGATGCTATGCCTCCATGGTCAGCTTTACGCCTGAATTAACCTTTATGATGCCTAAAATAACGATTTTACAGTATTCCTTGTGGAATACACGTAAGAACCTTATGTAGGCCCTTCAAAAATTGGGAGAGCTCACTGAACGAAAGTAGCTAATTTGCTACCAACTCACTGCTGAAATTGAGTAAAATTAGCTAAATCACTAATACGCGGTTAAAATTGAGAAAGATTGCCAATTCGCGGATAAAATGTAGAAAAAACGCTAAAAATTGAGCAAAACGTTAATTCGCAGTTTCTGAAGGCAACTTCGTGGCTAGAATTAAGATAAATAGCTGGTTGGCGACACAAAATGAGAATAAGCCATAATTTAACGCTTCGTAAAAATAATATTTCTTGTTTATTGATGGACTAGGGGCCTCGTAGTGATTTCCGCCTCAGTCTCTGATAGTTGATGGCTACTAGCCATCCCATTGTCACCTGTGATTACCAAGTTTGTCATACAATGCTTGATCTAAATGACGTGAATTCGTGGGTGGGTGGGGGAGGGTTTGAAGGTACAGTGGAAAAGACGACCCTTGAGGTTCTACGACTGTTGATATATATGTTTGTGTTTTCAAGGTCGAATAAAAAAAAAGAAGGGTTGGAGCCCTTTTCCCTCCTTCCCATCACCCGGGAGCCTTTTGTAAATTGATTAAATGAAGACACGACGGGCTCCGGGACCGGGATAACAGTGGGCCCCCTCTTTTACCAAATTTCGCTCACTAAAATACATTTTGAATAATTATGATGTACTAATTTCATGGCTTTTGCGCACTAAAAACCCATTTTTGCAGGTCTGACTCACAAAACAAAAATATATTCACTGATTTCATCCCCTAAAAACCATTTTGCGAATTTTCTCGCTAAAATCCCATTTTCGCTGTTCTGGCTCACAGCAAACCCAATCGCGGTTCAAAGTTCAATTGCTGGAAAACCAACTTTGCGGCTGTTTGGCTGTTTGTTGCTGAAAACCCCTTCGACTCTACGACGGAAGAGTTCAGTTTGGGGGACTAGAATACCGCAGTTACCATCCCAGCCAGGGCCTTCCAGTAAACGAAAATTACAAGCTTAATTCAAGAAATATCACTTTCTGGGGAAAAAATCGCCTGTTATTCGACCGAAATAGAATGCAAAAATACAGTTTCACGACCCTTTAACTGTGCTAATTCTGTTTCTGGGGTCGAATTACGATTTCTCGCGTCAATTTACCTCGCGTTATACTTAATGAACTACCGAGTTCTCTTTCTGGGGACTCACCCCTCAATATAAGCCAGCAATAGGCATTCAGGCTGGCTACGCCTCTGCCATGAACTAGCGATTTTTCCTCTTTTATGCAAGAATTTTCAATTTTGGACGCGAGCTAGATTTTTCCCCTTACCCGCGATTATCGTTTTCTTAACTTTAGGTCAATTAGAGCTTTTCACAAATTTTAGTCGACAATATGTGTTTTTCTCGATTTTAGCCACAAATTAGCAATTTATTTTGCTTTAAACATGACTTAGCACTTTTATCTCAGCAACGAAGTAACCGTTCAAACTGTGAATTTTCTCAATTTTTTGCTGAATAAGTTAGGATGCCCCGCAAATTAACGCTTTTTCAAATTTAGTCGTGAATTAGAGCGTTTCCGAAATTATTTCAACACTTTTTCTACATTTTAGCTGCGAATCATCGATTTTCCAGTTTCAGCAGCGAATTAGCGCTTTTTACTTACATTGCCGGCGAATTTGCAATATTGTATCATTGTATTCACATGTATGTAGCAATGAATTAACACTCTTCTCAGATTTAGCCCCGAATTAGCTCCTCTTCTCAATTTCAGCTTTAAAAGACCCCGTGTCCTCATTATTATTAGCACCAGTTAGCACTTGTTTTTTAATTTTGGCCTTGAAATGTGCGTTTTTTTCACATTTACAGGCATGTGAGTTAGCACTTTTTCCCCCATTTTAGCAGTGAGTTAGCAATTTTTCTCAATGTTAGTGTGCTTCTCGCGTGCGTCAGTTAATTAGGATGCTCTGCAAGTTATCGTTTTCTTCAAATTTAGCCGCGCGTAAGAGCTTTTCGAAATTATTTCACATTTAGTCATTAGATAGCACTTTTTTCTCAATTTTAGCCGCGAATCAGTAATTTTCTCAATTGAAACAGTGAATTAGCGCTTTTTTTCTATACTACCAGCGAATTGGTGATGTATTCACACATGTAGCAATGTATTAGCACATTTTTTCACTTTTAGCGAGAATTAGCATTTCTTAATTTTGGCCACGAATATGCGATTTTATCACACTTACAATTAGCCATGCGAGCTATTAGCGCTTTTTCCTCATTTTAGAAGTTATTTAGCAATTTTAGCAGTAAACCGAGAATTTATGCTGCTAAAATTGAGAAAAACCACTAATTCGTTGATGAAATGGGGAAAGAGCTAACTCCTTGTTAAATGCGAAAACATCCTAAATTAATTTAGAAAAAAAAACAAGTATTTTTTCCCCGTTTTAGCAGCGAATAAACTGTGTATAGCGATGATTTAGCGTTTTTTTCTCAATTTTAACCGTTTTCTCAATTTTAATCAGGGTTTATCACTCATCGCAGGGTTTAGCGCGGATTAGCTGAGGACCCCCCCCCCTCCCATTTAATTTTAGCCATTTCATCCCTTTGTCGTTGCGCTATAAGCTCCGGATCAAAAACAAATACCCTCATAAAAAAAAAAAAAAAATTATCTTGAGTTTGTTCAAAGTTGGTCGCCTATCGATGGAAGACGAGTATCTTTCTTCTAGATATATTAGGGGGAAAAAATATAAAGAATCCGGGCCCCCCCCCCATGACGTGGAGGGCCCGGGAGCCCAGGCCCGTCGGGCCCCCGCCTAATGACGGCACTGAATGAAGGACTATGTTCAGGGGATGTTGACAAGAGGCCTGATCCGCTCCCCCATCCACTCCCGCCAACAAAGAGAATCTTTCAAGTGGCTCAAAGAACCAGTTTTGTTGTATTTTGAATGCGTCTGATGTCAATGCCTTCTTTTTTTATATTTCTATCTCCCCCCCCCCCTCAAAATCCGCCCACTAAATTGATTCGAACAATCTCCGATATGATCTCACTTTTTTAAAAATAAAAATTGGGTTATCTAAAACAAATCGGGCCTGGGAGGGGGGGTGCTAATATAAACAAGAGTTCAGAAGAAATTCGAAGGAAACTAGTTTGTTGGAAGCCGTATAGTGGTTGGTGAAAAATGGGGGGGGGGTGCGTCCTATTTTTAGTGGACGAGCCTTCGCAGGGAAAAACAAAATAGTTGGCCCCCCCGGGGCATACCCGTGGGGATAATTTAATTATTTTTTAATTGTTCCTTTTTTCTCTCGCGGCGTCACTGAAGAAAAATGAAAATAACGCGTAATAACGGCTGTAAATTCGCCGAGTGAAATTAAAAATAAACGCCCATTTACGCGACATTTTTGTATGTCTGGGAACAAACATTATTTTTCTAGTTATTTTTAAATTTGAAATTTGTTTCTCACTGTCTCTAGGGCATTTGCGAGGGAATGATGTACGAAGAAATGAAAGACAAATTCCCCCAGGAGTTTGCCTGGCGTGACCAGGATAAACTTCGTTATCGCTACCCCTGGGGCGAGTCCTACGTCGACGTAATGGCTCGACTGGAACCGGTGCTTCTCGAATTAGAGCGAGAGGATTCAATTCTAGTCGTGAGCCATCAGGCTGTGATCCGGTGCATTATTGGCTACTTCCTCAACACGGAGCCAGGTGAAAACAAATTCATGACCCCTCTTCCCTTCCCCACCATTGTGTTTTTAAGGTTTTTCTTTAAGTTAATAATTTATTAAATTATTGCTTCCATCAATAGACAAATTGCCCTACTTAGACATCCCACTTCACACCGTCATCAAAATGACAACAAAAGGGTACGAGTATCATCTCGAATTTGAAAAATTCGACGTCGAATGTGTCAACACATTCAGGCAGCAGCCCAAGGACGTCGGCGTTTCAACCGACAGATCAATGGAGGAGGTTCTTCTTGAGAGTGCCGAGGGAATGGATTCGATGGACCTTTGGAAAATGGAACAGGCTCTGGTTAATTCATAAATTAAGTTGTAGCGATTGCAAAATTCATTTTTGTTGTTCATAAATTACCCCCACCTTATTATTTGAAAAAAAAAATTGGCTGGACATTTCAAAAATAACCGCTGAAGACTGACGTACACATCAATGAAGTATTGTAATTTTACAATTACAGGCTTATTTTATTCATTTTTAAGCGAGTTAATGGATACCTTCACGGTTATAAGATTATTTACAGTATTTATAACGTTGAAAATTGAGACAATTAATTATGCGTTTGCAATTATTTTTGCATTTTGTTCGGTTAAATTGATATTTTTTGTACGAATTTTTAAGATAAAGCAAAAATTACTTTCTAAATAAACGTGTATTTTTTAGTGAAGATATACAGGCATTGACGGACGTACGTGAAATTGGATTTGAATGAGCCAAAAATCCACGAAATTTCAGTTCTGAAGTGGTGAAACGGTACAAATTGGGATGTCGAATGGCCCAAACCCACGAAAATGTTATTTTGGTGGGGGGGGGGGGTGAGCCAATTCCGCTAAATTTGTTTTTTAAATGGGACAACCCTGCGAAAAGCGTCAGACGCGTGAAATTGCACTTTTAAATGAACCAACGCTGTGAAATTGCTGTTCGAATTGGTCATAAATAGAAGGGTAAATATCAATTTTATTAAGCTCTGTCCACACTAGTAACAAACTGTCATTCCTTTCCTCCAAACCAGTGGCGTAGGTAGGCATTGGTCCTGGGGAGGGGGTCAGATTGAAATCTCGTAAGGGTGAGGGGGGGTAATTTCACATTTTAGTTATCGTTCCACTCCACTCAACCAGCACACTCTTGAATCTGGATTTTGAATCTGGACTTTCTGGAATTTTCGCTTAATTTCTAAATGTTAGCAACGTCGTAGCGTTTCCAACCCGTGCATTAACTACCGAGTTTTGTCAATTTTTGCCAAGAATTGGCGTTTGACTCAATTTAAGCTGCAAATTATCAATTTTTCCTATTTTTAACTGAGAATTTGCACTTTTCCCCAATTTGAACTGAAAATTAACGATTTTATTAATTTTAGCTGCGCTAATTGGTGATTTTTTCAATTTTTGCCGCGAATTAGTGATTTTCTTCATTTTGTATCCGCGAATTAACGTTTTCCCATAACTTTATATCTGCAAATTGCAAATTAGCGGTTGTCCGAATTTCAGCTGTGAAATAGCTTTTTGTGCTAATTTTGCGGCCATTCAGCATCATGTTCCCTTTTTAATTCGCGAATGGCCGCTTTTACGCCTTTTCAGTTGTGAATTTGCCATTTTTTGTCAAATTTTAACCTGAAAGCGTCTTTTATTTGTCAATACTATAGCGTGTTTTCTCAACTTTAACCGCGGGGTTTGCCCAAATACAACACTTTTGCGTTGATTTCCACAATTTATGCGTAGAATGGCCTCCATGTACCGCGAATCAGCGATTTTTTTCTTAATTTTAGTCTGGAAGTTGCATCGCGAGACTATGAATCAGTGCTTTTTAGCAGCTATAGCCACGAATATTACCGATTTTTGTATGATAGAGATTGCGGGGTGAACCCCATCCCCTCGTACATAGGTACACTAATGCGTTGGGTCTGAAGTCTAAGGAAAAAGCTGGACGTACTCGTACCTTTTCGAGCTGCTTTAAGTCCAGATTTATATCCTCGGACGAAGAGAAATGCACGGCGTTCGGCAATTACTTTGCAGATTGCTTCGGGCCAACTGACGTTTATCCAGTAGCAGACAGAGCCATTGTGGACTTTCTCGACAGTTCGATTCACACAGCTGAAGCGGCTCTGCCGTACATCACCCCCAAGGAACTGGAGACTCTCATCCTCCAATTAAAAACCAAAAAAAGCCCCGGCTCGGACGGTATCCCCCCATCAGTGGTAAAAGGTCTCCCAAAGAAAGGAGTTATGAAACTGCTAAGTATTCACAACAGTTGCTTACGTCTCACACACTTCCCAAAAGACTGGAAAGTAGCTGAAATCATAGTCATCCCAAAACCGGGCAAAGACAAGTCAAGCATAAATAACTACCGCCCTATCAGCCTTTTGCCAGTTTTTGGAAAGCTTTACAAAAAATGCCTTAAAGCACGATTAATACCTTTCTACAAAAATATAGCCCCACCTCACCAAAATTCGGATTCACGGAACACCACTCCACAGTCCACCAAGTATATCGACTAGCAAACAGTATCATAAAAGGCTTTGAACAAAAAAAGCATACAGTGTGCGCCCTACTAGACCTTAAACAAGCCTTCGACAACGTATGGCATGCCGGGCTCCTATTCAAGCTTAAACGTGAAGGAATTCCAAAATTCCTACAAGGATACATCGAGTCCTTCCTGAACGACCGGAAATTCTATGTGAGAATTAATAATTCCAAATCTACCTTAAGGGAAATGAGGTCGGGAACGCCACAGGGTTCGGTCCTCTCTCCTATGTTATTCAACATTTATGTCAGCGACATACCCTCCACAGAAAACGTAGAGCTAGCAAGCTACGCAGACGATACCGCTGTTTATTCAACTCAAGCAGACCTGATCGAGGCAAGGAACGCCGTACAAAAAGACATGAATGAAATCAGCTATTTCTTCAAGCGATGGAAAATCCCAATCAACGCATCAAAATGTGAAGCAAAAATTTTCACTTTACGTCGACCAACAGACCCCGGTCCATTAATAATTGAAGGAAACGTTATTCCATGGAATCCAGCTTCGCAAAGCATTAAGTACCTCGGAGTGCACCTCGATCGGCGGCTATCGTGGAAACTACACATAAATAAAAAACTGAACGAGGGCTACGCTCGTCAAGCTCTCCTCAGCTCAATTCTACACAGGAAGCCCAAACTGCGACCGCATACTGGAATACTTCTCTACACGTCTATTCTTCGGTCAATGATAATGTACGGAAGCGAGATCTGGGGTGCAGCCGCCCATTCTAAAATTCAACGGATGCAATCGTATCAAAATAAGATTTTGCGCATATGCGTAGAAGCCCCATGGTTTGTGCGAAACACTCAACTTCATCGAGAGCTCGATGTCCCAACAATAACGGAGCACATAGAAACTAAATTCCGGCGTTTCCACGGCAGGCTTGCCTTTGTGACCGGAGCCGTCCATTTCTCCATCGGAGATCGAGTAGCAGGAAGGCTAAAACCATGCACACTACAGGATAAATTAAGACTGTGAATACTCCTAAGAGGATAATACTCCTAGTCAACAAAATCTCCTGTGATCAGTCTAGTCTAATTCTCAAAAACCTCTAGCTCTTTGAATTTGATTTCTCTTTGTGTTTTAGTCCCATTCTATGTTATAGTATCTTTATTCCCCTTAAATTAATTATTCATCCCTGTTAGTCATGTCATTCCATGAAACCGAAAACTGCAACTGAACCGTTCCGAGAAAGACATCATGTATAACACAACATGTATCCTGTGTTGAGCTGATGAATAAAAAAAAAATAAAATTAAAAAAAAATAAATAAAATAAAAAAAAGTCCAGAAAATCTGCTAAACCTAACTTCAACGTGAAACGCTCATTTTTGATTATTTCATGGGACTCTTCGTTATGGTACTAGTGCTCCTTTATCCCCTATATCCCCCCCGTACCTACGCCCCTGCTCTGAATCGAACAAATGATTTGTTCGAAGCGGCAAAACTTCAAAGAAAATGTGTTCTGAAGAACGAGACGGGCCCGCTCTCTCAGTTAGCGGTTTTCCATCGTCGCATCAAAGGAATGTTCAGAACGGTGTGCAACTAGTGTGGACGGGGTCTTTTGTTCTGCTGTTCCGTTTCTCCGTTCCTCCGATCATCCCTTCATATACAGTGCCAGGGGCGGATTCAGGGGGTGGGCGGTCGGGCAGAGCCCGAAGGGCCGGTGTGGCACGAGGACCGGTGCGGCCAGTGCCTGCCCCCCCTTTTACTGATCCCAGTCTTTCAGAAAAAAGTGGTAACTAAAGATTAATTTTCCTCGGTAATGGTCCTTAAGATAAGCCTACATAATCTCGAAACTGGCCTATTACAGCATAGGTACAGTGAGACACAAGAGAAAACCTATCAAGTAGGGCTTTCTTAAAACTGGGACACCCTTCAACCCATGACTCAAGACTCAAGGCAGTTTTATAGCGCATGGCTTAGCAGTTGGTTTAAAATTCACTCATTGAGAACACCCAGAATACACATACAATACAAGGCCTGCCACAGCAGTTTGTGCCTAAGCCCTCATGCTGCAAACATTTTCCCCCTATTTTGCTGTCTTATACCTGTACCGATACAGTTTTTATGGTCTCGTTGTATTCTTCAGGGAACTTGACAGGGGGACCAGTCTTGTCATTTTCAGTCAAACATAAGGCCTAATTACACGAACCGAGTAGCTTCCCTCGGAAGTGGATTGGGTGAGGAGGACCAATTAACTGGCCTGCGAGGTCTCTCGACCTAACGCCCTCGATTATCGTCCTGTACTGTGTCCAGTACTGTACTGTGGATAGGAGCTGATCAACAAAGTCGTGGCCAGTGCTGAATCGATCAGACAACGACGGTCGAGCCTCCTCGACGAATTCTCTCGAATTCGCTCGTTCTCTTTTGCAGAAAAGAGCGACCAAGTGTGCCTTGAAAGGCACACATGCCCAGGTTTCAGTTCAGTCTGACTGGACGGCCGGGAAGTGACCCGGAACGTGCAAGTCCTGGTTATCCTCGCCCCCCCCCCCCCGTCAGTGGTGCCAGCTGGTCAAAGCTGACACGTTACCGGTGCGGACCGCTTGGCGGTGGGGAGTTTTACAGGTGGTAAAGCAGGGACGAGGAGAGATATCCCGTTATTGATGACCTTGACGGTGGAGTACCGGTTCTCAGAGTTGGTAAACAAAGTGTAACGATGGTGATCCAGCTTCGATGATAATGAGGTAGACTCGGGGCCGAGATAAGCGTGATTTCTCCGCCGGCCATAGACATTATGCGCTCCCGGGCGAATATTTCACCAGTGTCCCATAAAGTCACCGTTCAGATTAAGCCGTGATTCGGCGTTTTCTCCACGTTAACCGAGAATTAGTGTCTTTTCAACACCTCAGCGCTTCTCAATTTCATCGGCGAATTTTATATTTTTCCCCATTTTAGCCGCGAATTTCCGATCTTAATTTTTGCCGCGGGTTAGCGATATTTCTCAATCTTTGCCGTTCATTTTAACACTTCTTTTTAATTGGCCACAAAGCTGCCTCCGGAAACCTCGACTTGCACTTTTCTCAATTTTCTTTGAATTATCCAATTTTCTCAAATTAACCCCAATGACCGCAAATTAGCGTTTTTCCTCATTTTAGCCCCTGAAATTATAGATTTGTCTACATTTTAGCCACGAATTAGAGTTTTCCCCCAATTTTCTTTGAGAATTACCCGAAGCTTTGTTTGAATTTATTTGGCTGGATTAGCTATTTTTTTCACTGTTTGGCACAAAGTTACCTTCAGAAGCCGCGAATTGGACGTTTTTTCCTCACTTCAGCCTCATTCGACTGAATTAGTCTCGGATTAGCGAATTTTCACCTTTTAGCTGTGAATTAGTGATTTTTTTTTTTTTTCTCAGTGAATTCGTGTTTTTCTAGATTTCAATCGCTATTGAGCAATTTTTCTCATTTCATCCATGAGTTAGCAATTTTTCTCAATTTTAGCTTGAATTCAGCGATTTTTTTCACTTTTAGCTATGAATTAGCGCTTTTTCTCAATTTCAGTCACGAACTTGCCTTCAGAATAAGCCGAAAATTGTCGTTTCCATACTTCTAGCCCCCAATTTAGCGATTTTTCTGTACTTTACCCGCGGAATCTTTGAGGAAACTTTAGCCGCGAAGTAGCTAAGTATTTTTCTTAACTTTAGACGTCATTTAGCACTTTTTCTCACGTCAGTCGGCGAATCAGTAGCGTACCGGGATAGGGGCGAGGGGCGGCCCCGAAAAGCTTAAAGGTGGAACAATGAGGATTTTTAGGTTCTACGTATGCATGTACGTGAAAACGTTGTTTTTGGCATGCGGTTCGACAACGATATTGGCTCCTTTCGACAATTTTCAATTCATCCGACCCAGGACGGAATGGGCCCTTTCACGGCTAAAATTGAGAGAAACGACCAAGATTTAGTAATGACGCTGACTCGCGGCTATTTAGGAAAACACAAATCCGTAGCTTTGAAGGCAAATTCGGGCCTAAAACTGACGAAAAGCTCTAGTCCGTAGCTGAAAGTTGAAAAAAAAAATTGTTAATGCGGGACAAAAATAGTTCATACACCGCGAATTTGCGGACAATATTGAGAAAAATCACTAATTAGCGAGACTGAAATTAAGGAAAAACGCTATACTTGCAGCTCAAAGTGCTAATTCACTGCTGAAAAGGTTAAAAGTCGCTAATTTGCTGTAAAAATCAAGGATTTAACTTCAATTCTGGAAAAAAGTTTGGAGCTTCAGGTAAGATATCGTATTGCCGTATCTGTGATTTAAATAATATATTTACCCCCTCCTAACAGTGCGGGCTTTAAGAGGGGGAGGCGCCGGGTCCTAAGAGGCGCATCTAGCAAAATGAGGGGGAAAAAGTTGGACGACAAAAAATGCCATAAGACGTGCATTGATGAATTAATGCATGAAGTGATTAATGAATACATATTTCAAAACAATAAACCCCAGAAGTAAATGAGTTTATAAGGAGCGTTAGCATTGTCTTGATTTCACAGCAAAAATAGAGAGAATACGCTGATCCATACATTGCCTGCGGTGGCCCTTAGTGGCTAAAACTGAGAAAGCGCACTATATTGAGCTGTTCTTGGGGGCAAGTAATTAAGGGGCTAAAATTTTTGAAAGTGCTAACATTCGTGGCAAAAATTGTGAAAAAGGGCTTATTCGAGGCTACTAGATGTAACTTCCTGAACCAAAATTGAGAACGAAGCTAATTCGGGGCTACAACTGAGAATAGTGACTAATTCACGGCAGAAATTAAGAAAAATCGGCGATTCACGCAAAATCGCAAACTTCCAATAAATATGTTGAAGGATTACGGTAATAATTGTTTCAGAAGGACAGCCTTTGGATCTCATACTAAAATGAAATGATTTTAATGCAAATTGAACTTTATTCTTCATAAACGAGATCAATTTCTTCACGCTGCGCTGTGACTTATGTTTTCGAGCCACCGGAATGACACGAGTTCACCGATACACTATTTCACAATGAGCACGTCCTTTCCACTTCTGTCTGCGAGATTTTCGGCTTCAGGAACTTTCCCGTCTTTTTCATCCGGTAACTTGGTGTTTTCCTTTTCTCTTGTATGAACTTCTCTCAAAACTTGCCTCAGAGATAAACACGCGCCCACAATTAAACCGGTTTGAACGTCGATTCCAACACACACAATGAACGTGACTACCCAGATGCACCCGTTTTCGAGGGACGATTTGAAAAACGAAGGAACTTCAATAATCCTTTTGTAAAGGAGCTGTCCGGTAGCAGTGAAAATAATACAGCCCAAGACGCATGAGGGTAGAGGTTGAAAGAGAGGGCCGGCCTGAAAAAAAAATCGTGCATCATAAATCAGAAAAAATATTCAATAAGATCTTCTTGATCAACTTACAAATAAAACAACGAATGCCATCAAAATTGACGATATGGTTGTAGCAAACAGTGTTCTTATGCCCAAGTTCATAGCCACGACTGTCCTCATCATCGAGTTCCCCACGGCCAAGCACTGAAAGCTAGAGCAAACTATATTGCACACAGCCATTGCCAGAGTCTCTTGACCAGGATGAAGCTCTTTGTTGAATAATAGAGTCATAGAGATTGTCGTGGCGTAGTTGATGCAACCGATTGACACAGTGCTCGGAAGTGCCCGGATGACTAGACTCCACGAGGGTGGGATGACTTTGGGTAGGCCAGTCGGGACTAAGCCGATGATAAGGACGCCCTGATTTCTGAAGTCTAGTAAATAGGAGAGTGAGCCGACTATTATCATTACCACAGCTTCCATCGGGAAAATCAGTTTTGTCTTCTTAGAAAACCAGGCCTTGAACCAGACGAGATTAAAAACAAAAATGCCAATCACAACTATCGCTATTACCACAGTTAGCCAGTGTGTTTTGTGCATATGCCTTATTATCGACGAGGCATTATAGTAAAAGTTGTAAAAACCATAATGAGTTTTAACATTAACACCGAGCAGAAGTTTAGCAGATTTGACTAATATGTGTAATGAACAGCCAGAAATGAAACCTGAAACGAATGGCTTCCTGAAAAGTGTCGTGATAACACCCATTTGAAGAACAAAAAGAATCAAATAGAAAACCCCGATCGTAAACGTGAGAGTGCTCACGAATGGTAAAGTTCTTTCTAAATCATGTAAAGGGTCGGAAACGAAAGTTGCGACAGCTTCACCAATGAGCATCGAACCGATCGCCACAGGCCCATAAGAACTTATAGTCGCAGTGCCAAGTAATGTGTAGATGAACGATGAGAAGCAAGCCGTGTAAAGACCATAAATCAACGGCACGTTTGCCAGCACTGAGAAGGCGAGACCCTGGGGCACGTTCACGCAGGCGAGGGTTAGGCCGGCGATAAAATCGTTCCAAAGATCTTCCTTCCATTTGTATTTAACCAGCCAAACCGTGATAGGTATGCGGGTGTGAATTATATCTGTGGTTTTACTGAGACATCGTTTTTTCCAATGTCGGCTCTGTGAAAGTGTCCCGCTTTCTGAAAAGAGAAGAAAACAATCAAAGAGAATGCAAGAGGCTGAAAACCAAAATTTGACGTGAATATATATATTCACTCGAGTTCAAACAAGGACCGGGCTAATTACCGAAGCTGGAACTACATCTAAGGCTGAAACCCAGGATCGTTGTTTCTCGAAACTCTAGGCGAGGCGTTTCTCCTGATCGGTAAACCAGGCCGAATTTTATCCCCCCCCCCCTCTGGGTGGGGTTTGGCTATGCTCATTCCTCTCTCTGCGTCTCCCAAGGGCGTCACCTAGGCGCAATTGGCAGCGCATTGGACTAGCATTCCAGGTTGCGGGTTCAAATCCCGCCGGGGAGCCCATTTTTTCTCGAAGCTCTAATTGTGTTTGGCTTTGCCTTTCCAAGTCGTCCGGATAACATCAGTTTAATTAATTCATTAATTAAAAATAGCGGCGGCAGAATTATTCATCATATCAGTCTATCTAACAACATCCAGAAATAAGATCAAATTCGGCGTGGTTTACCGATCAGGAGAAACGCCTAGAGTTTCGAGCAACAATGGGCCTGGGTGGGGTTTGGCTAAGTTCTTTTCCTGTCTTTGCCAACCAGGAATCGTCGTTTTCATTCTTTGTGTCGAGAATATTAGTGTTTTTCTCAGTTTTAGCCGTGTATTAACCCCCCCCCCCTTTTTTTTAACGTGAATACGTTTTTGGGAGTACAGGGACCAATTCGGTAGAAGTGGCAAAATGGGTCTTACAGCGCGTGCGCCACCTAGTGTAGGTGGTGCTGTGTGGAGGGCATTGGGGCGGGAATGAAAGACATCACTAAGACCCAGTAGCGTACTGTGATAGGGGCGAGGGGGGCCGACCGCCCCGGGGCCCCAGAAAAGCTTGAATGGAACAATAACGATTTTTAGGTTCTATATTCATGATGTACGTAAGTGAAGAGGTGAGAAGGTTGAAAGGTTGAACCACGGTTTGGCTCCTTTCTACGAATTTCAGTCTCTTCCAACGTTGCAATAAGTAATATCAGCAAAGAGTGTGGGTTGAATACTCGATTAGCCCTCGAGAACGCTTCTGGTGGCTCAAATTTTAGAAAATTCGCGCCTTCTTGAAGAAAATTCGCGGCTAAATTAGAGAAAATACACCGTCCCCTGTTTCGTTTGGTCTTTAAGCGCACTAATGTCCTGATCGTCAATGTGCAACTTTGACTTTGAAAAACGTTAATATTCGTGGCTTAAACTGCGAGAAAGCGCTGATTCGAGGTCTAAAATTGAAAAACTCACCATAATTAGCGCGGTCAAAATTGAGAAAACTCTAATTTTCGGCTCAAATTGAGAACAAGTGCTAATTCGCTGCTAAAAATAGGGAAAAAGGTTAAAAAAGAAAACGTCAATTTATGGCTAAAATTGAGAAAATTCGCGAATTCACGGGCTAGAATCGCTACTGCACCGCTCACCGAATTAAAATCACCAAATCACGGCCAAAATTGCATGGTAAAATTTCCAACTTGAACACTCTTCTTCGCGCTTTCTGAAGACAATTTTGTGGCTAAAATTGAGAAAAACGCAAATTCAGGGGCGTACCTAGAAATCCTTCCGGAGGGGGTGATTCCGGCAGTCCACAGCCTGCTAAGGACCGGCGGGGGACGTGTGTTGCATGAACGCCTTTCGTATTGCTGGAATTTCGCAAAAACTTGGCTAAAAAACGGCCTCCCGGATGCGGATGGGCAGATCCACCTCCCCCCCTCCCACTGGATACGTTACTGGGGCGAATTCATGACTATGAGTTAAAAAACACCGCTGATTCAAGGCTAGAACTGTGAAGAAGCGCTAATCTATAGCTAAAAGCAAAAAAAAATTGCTCATGCGGAGCTAAAATGTACAAAAATGCTAATTTGTGGCTTGAAAAAATCAAAATTTGGAGAAAGGCTAATTTTTCAGCCTAAATTGTTAAAAAAAAAAGCCAATTCGCTACTAAAAAAGGAAAAAACCGCCAATTTGCAATAAACGTGCGGAAAACACCAATTCGTGGTTAAAATTGAGAAAATTCGCTAATTCACGGATTAGAAACGCTACTACGCTGATAAAATTAAGAAAAAGCGCTAATTAACGGAAAAAATTGAGGAAAATCACTAATTCGCGGCCAAAATTGTCAATAATTCCAATTTGCATCAAAAATTGATAATACGTCCATTCGCGGCTTCTGAAGGCAATTTTGAGGTTAAAATTGAGAAAAAGCGCCAATTATGGTTATTACAGGGGAAAAAATCGCTGATTTACGGCTGAGGAAAATCGCGAATTCTTAGCGCGTGGTTAACAAAAAAAATGCGATTCGTGGCAAAAAACCTTCCATTTTGGCTAATATTGAGGAAAATAGGTAAGAAAAATCTAATTTTCACATCAAACTGGGAACAGTGCTAATTCGCTGCTGAAGTGGAGAAAACTCAACTTGGGAAGCCACCCCGGGCTCCAATAGGTGCAGGTCCGCCAGTGATCTCAACTCAAAAGTCAAAATTGAAGCTCAACTGTCACTTATTGCCAGCTAAAAAACGTATTCAACGTATTCAAAAACGTATATTGGTAATGAATTGGTGATTTTTCTGATTATTAGGCGCGGTAGGTTGCCTCCAGAAACCACGAGTCGGCCTTTAGTCGATTTCTTTTATTTTTCTGTGAATTGGTGTTTTTCTTCATTGCTGCGAATGAGCGATTTTTTTTCACTTTTGCGGTCACGAACTCATGAATTGAGGCTTTTTCTTAATTTCAGCCTCAAACTTGACCCAAGAACATTGCGAAAAATGGCCATCATATAGTGGCCAAAATTTTATCTGTAAAAGGGCCACCATAAACTTCAAATGTTTCCAACAAAACAAAAGTTGAGGGTTGGCCGGAGGAGTGACGGTGTGTCAAATGCTTAAAAAACGAAGATTTCGGAAGTTCCCGTCACAAAAAGTTTTATTTTAGAAAAAAGGGACTAGTTTCGACAATGAGTCATTTTCAACCTCTAGATCCCGGAAAACAAACCAAAACAAAAATAAATAAATAAATAAAATAAAAATAAAATAAAGTAAATAAATAAAAACGACAACAGAAGATGTCACATTGTGACAGGGCTTTACTATTCTGAATGAAATTTTGGAAGCATTTCATTTTGGGGTTTCATTCAGGATAGTTAAGCCGTGTCACAATGTGACATCTTCTGTTGTCGTTTTCATTTATTTATTTACTTTATTTTATTTTTATTTTATTTTATTTTTGTTTTGTTTTTTTTTCCGGGATCTAGAGGTTGAAAATGACTCATTGTCGAAACTAGTCCCTTTTTTCTAAAATAAAACTTTTTGTGACGGGAACTTCCGAATTCTTCGTTTTTTATGCAAATGTTTCTCAATTTCGCCTCAAATGAGGCCTACTTTAACCTCGAATGAGAGCTTTTTTCGAAATTTCCATTGTATCCGTATTATTTTATCCTTAAGCTTTCAGGGGTTCCTTGTGCTCTAGAGTATCCTCCAGCCTAGCAACCAGCTGGTGTAGTGCCGTTTCGCAGGACTTTCCCTGTTGGTAGGCAAATTGACCTGGGTGTAGTGGCTGCCTCCCTTCGAGGCCACTACACCCAGGTCAATTTGCCTACCAACAGGTAAAGTCCTGCGAAACGGCACTACACCAGCTGGTTGCTACTGGAGGATACTCTAGAGCACAAGGAACTAGCGGTGGGAATCTTCCTGGACATAGAGGGTGCCTTTGACAATACCTCTATATCCTCAGTTATTGAAGCTGCAGGACGGCATGGCATCTGCGACACCATTACTAGGTGGTTGAGGGTGCTGCTTGAAAGCAGAACAGTTACCGCCACGCTCCTTGGGGAATCCCTGGAGGTGGCTGTAAAGAAGGGATGCCCACAGGGGGGGGGGGGGGTTGTCACCCCGAATGTGGGGCATGGTGGCCAATTCCTTATTGGTGCGGCTGGCTGATAATGGGTTCTATGTCCAGGGATACGCGGACGACATTGTCGTCGTCATTAGAGGGCGACATGTCGGGGTGGTGTCGGACTTGACTCAGTCAGCATTGAATATAGTGAAGGACTGGTGTGGGAAGGAAGGGCTGAATGTAAACCCTGACAAGACCAACCTAGTGGCCTTCACTAGAAAGAGGAATTTGGGGGACTTTAAAGAACCCCTGTTCTACGATACCAGGCTATCTCTTCGGAGGGAAGTGAAGTATCTGGGGGTAACCCTGGACTCCACGCTCACCTGGAACAAGCTTGCGGGCAGGGTTGCCGACAGGGGTAAAATGCTGCTTATGAGGACGAAAACGTGGGGACTGAGGCCGCAAATGGTCTTATGGCTATATACGGCGATAGTCAGACCCGCACTGACATATTGCTCAGTGGTCTGGTGGCACAAAGCGGAACAAGTGGGGGCCAGAAATACCCTCACTAGTGTTCAGAGACTGGCGTGCCTAATGGTCACTGGGGCTATGCACTCCACTCCTACTGCAACGATGGAGATACTGACGGGACTCCCTCCCGTTGACATCTTCATCAAGGGGGCGGCGGCAATGTCGGCTCTAAGGCATAAATGGGGTGGTTTATGGAGGGGTGGGAGCCTTAATTCTAGGAGGACCCACACTGGGATCCTGGACACGGTTCGGGACCCAGTGCTGGGCATGATGCCGGACATCATGCCCAAAACCCTCGGTGAACGCTGTCCCTTCTCCGTCCGCCTTGGGTACGGTGAGGGGCAGGCAGTGAAAAGAAATCACAAGGAGCGATTGTGGTTTACAGACGGATCTAAAACGAATAACGGGACTGGTGCGGGGGTGTACGGGGTGGAACCCGAATGGAGGCTGTCTACAACTCTGGGGGTATACACCTCGGTATTCCAAGCCGAAGTCTACGCAATCAAGGCCTGTGCTGCTGAGAATATACGTAGGGACGTGCAAAATGCCCATATACGTATCCTCACGGATAGCCAGGCTGCCATTAAGGCACTAACGGCTCCGATAGTGAGCTCCGGGCTTGTATGGGACTGCCGCCAAAGCCTTAGTCTGCTGGCCCAGGATAACAAGGTAAGCCTTGAATGGGTACCGGGACACAAGGGTATCTACGGGAACGAGCAGGCGGACTCCTTGGCCAGGGAGGGCTCGAATGGAGACTTCACTGGCCCGGAGCCGGCGCTCGGCGTCCCGCCATCGACCTTCAGGATGGCGATAGCCAAGTGGGTTAATGCCCAGGCGGCTATTCGCTGGCAGAGACTGGAGGGACATCAACAGAGTAAGCGCATGGTCGAAGGACCGTGCAGGAGGCTTACGAGCAAATTGCTCCGACTTAGCCGGAGAGACCTTAGAACGGTGGTAGGCCTTATTACGGGATTCTGCCAGCTCCGTTATCATCTACACCGCATCGGGGTAACCACGGAGTCCCCGGTGTGCAGACTGTGTGGGGAAGAAGACGAGACCGCCCATCACATCGTGTTCGAATGTGAGGCGCTCGCGGGCCGCCGGCTTAGCATCTTCGGGGCCGACCAACTCGAGGGTGCTCCGACCGGCGAAACTCTAGCCGAGGACCTCCTAAGCCTCGTCAGAGGGAAGGGAATCCTGGACTAGATCCACAGACCCAGGGGGGGCACAATAATCCACCTAGGATTCCGTGCCGGGGGGGGGGGGCAACCCTCCTACCCGTGGGTGTTGATTCAAAAAAAAAAAAAAAAAAAAAAAAAAAAAAAAAAAAAAAAAAAAGGGCCTCCACAGATGAGGACCCCGGGTCTTTCTGCCCGCCCCCCTCACCCGTCAAATAGGCACGCTTCTGATTAATTACTTAGATTTGAAGGATTTCTAAAGGAATGGAATATATTTTGACGGATTTCCATCAGAATTAGAGCTTGACTTGACGGGATAAGCAAAAGGTCAGTTTGGCAACGCTGCCCTTACCACGACGGTCCGTTACTTGTGGAGAAGGGTTAATATAGCTATTTTATGTGATGAGGCAGCCACTCAGTTCCACCAGTGCCCCCCAAGTCCCAGTGCTCTATAGCATTCCCGCCTAGGGAGCCTTTTTAGCATATTCGTCCTAGATTTTATGGAGAATATAGGACTTTTTTGGAGAAAAGTGTCGAGGAGGAGTTTCAGAGCCACTTATTCGACTGCTTGGGCAAAATTTATCAATTTTTATGCCATGTAGTCACATTTTAATGTTTTTCCAAAGTAAAAATATACATTTTTTGTTATTAGGAGGTAGGAATGATTTGATTTGTTCAATTTTATTGACCGATCCTGAAGTTTTGTTGGGGTTCATTTTGTGGTACAATTCATGGGGTTTCAGTTCAGAAAACGAAAGGGACCTCATATTCTTTTATATTCGTTTATTCCTAAACGATCAGAAGCAGTTGCGGTGTCCCCGTTTCTTCGAGCCATTCCTCTAATTTTTTAAATATCAGCGTTTGTAATTGGTTAACTCTGGTGCACAATGCACAATGCTGACAGAGAATCAATCTATGAAGCCTTTTTCCCTTGTTCAAAATAGAAGGATTGTTTTTTTCTCCTGTTCCTCCCGTGTGGGGTTGTGGCATTAGTTTCCGAGCTTAGTAAGCCCAACAATATACCTGATGAGTAGCCTGAACAGGCTTCTCGGCGAGAAATTGGCAATTTGTCCGCTGGTTGATGGGTATATTTATAACTAGCCCCATCCGGACCGTATTTTTCGCCCTAAAAACATTAAATTGACCAATTGGTAGCTCAACATCTAGCTTAAGTCCTAATAAGCGATGGAAAGCCCTCCCACGTCCCTTATACATGCCATAATAAAAATTTGTCTAAAATGTTCACCCCCCCCCCTTATGAATATCATAAGGTATTTTTATTATTTCGTGAATGTTAAATAAATAAATTTAGGTAATTAAATAGTTTATTCAGTACGAGTTGAGAGTCCACCGTGATAGGATATAAAAACCTCGTGCGTGCCCTTCCCCAACAGTTTTCATTCTAAATTCAAATACAGGGCAAATTTAATTTATTTTTGTTTTTGTGAAATCATTCAGGCCTTAAAAGTGAATACATTAGCTCACCGAACAAGTTATTTGGCCCATCCGCGGTATGACGGACGGCTCCTCTCCCCCATCAATGGTGGATGAGGAGGTGTATGGAGATCCCTTTTCCGTTATATTGGGAACCCCACAAGAGAGTCCACGACAGAATTCTAGCCAAAAGACCCGGGGATGACACTTTCTCGGAAAACGTGAAGAAAAAGAAATCAAACGTCGTGGTCAACCAAAGTTCAAATCCCGTATCTACAAAAAACAGATATTCTCTCCTGGAAGATAACACGGAAGCACTGTCTACACAGGAAATAAACGCAAACAACGTTCAAAAGGAAAAGGTACCACCCCTTTTCATACATGAAAAAACCATCAACTACCAGAAAGTAGTGAGTGACCTAAAAATTTGTTGTAAAAATGAATTTTCCACCAAGATGACAAAAAATTCGCTGAAAATTCTTCTAGAGTCTTCTGAAGACTTCCGATCGATCACCAAATTTTTCGAAAAAGAAAAAATCCCGTTTCATACGTATCGCTCACCAAATGAGAATAACATCCTTGAAGTAGCACTTAGAGGAGTACCCTATTACCTCACTGAAAACGAAATAAAAGAATAACTGCTACAATTACCCTACCCAATAAAAAAAGTAACGCGCTTACTCAACACGGACAAACTCCCAACGCCAATCTGCTTCGTTACTTTAGAAAAATCTCCATCGAAAGAACAGGAAATCTTTAACTTAAATAGGCTATGCTATTCAGTCGTGAAAGTCGAACCTCGACGTAAAAAAAGCACCATCCCACAGTGTAAAAATTGTCAGAGATTCCACCACACCCATAACTATTGTCGGCTCCCTAGCCGATGGGTCAAATGTGATGGCAATCACCACTTCAAGGAATGCACCCTAAATAAGGAAACGGCTCCGACTTGTGTCAACTGTGGTAAACCTCACCCAGCAAACTACAGAGGCTGCGAGTACTACTTGCATATAAAACAAATGAGTCGAAAAAATGTTACGGTAAAAGAATCGAACACAAAACTCCGCGAATCTCCAACCAAAAACGCTCAGCCCATCAGTAAATCGTTTGCTGAAGTCACTAAGCATTCCCAATGTCCCAACCACCCGCGAAGCGATCAGGAACCTGAAAACCTCATAGGCTCAATAGTGTCGACCATCATAAAATCCCTCGAACCCCTCATACCAAAAATTATCCCATTCCTTTTAAAAGTCATTGCAAATTATGAACGCTGATCACCAAGCGCGTGCTCCTCAGCAAATCACGAATGTGCTAAAGTCCTCAATAAATATACGACAATTGAACATCTCCAACTGGAACGCGAATGGAATATTAGGCAAACAAAACGAGCTTCGAGTATTTTTATACCAGCACAACATATCCGTAGCGTGCATCACAGAAACCCACCTCCAACAAGCCGATAGATTTGGGATACTAGGTTACAAAACATATAGGTATGACCGTCAAGAGGGGAGGTCGTGGGGCGGAGTTGCGATCCTTGTCAAGACAAATCTCCCTCACACGGAAACCCATCTTCCTTGTTCACCAAGCATTGAAGCTGCTGGGATCGAGATCCATTCTATTCCCAAAATCAAAGTTTCAGCCGTATATATGCCCCCAAATAAACGCTTAACAGAAAACGACCTCACCACTCTACTCGGCAACGGTAATTAGTAGGAGACCTAAAAGCGAAAAATTCAACATGGGGATGTCGAAAAACAAACATGGCCGGACGACTATTACTCGACCTCTCATCCCGTCACAACTTCTATGTAGTTGCACCTTCCTAGCCCACCTTCTTCAGGAGCAGTTCAGAACCAGATATCCTCGACATAGCCATCGCAAAGGGTTTCCCAATGCAAATATCCTCAATAACAATGCCAGAACTATGTTCGGACCACTCCCCAACAATAACCACCTTCAGATCTACACCAATTCAAGACCAAGCTCGTAGCAAATTGATAAAAGGTCCTATCGAATGGAAAAAATACAAATCATACATAAATCAAAACTTGAAAATAAACTGTATGATGCAAACATCCGAAGAAATAGACAAATCTATTGACGACGTCTGTGGAGAGCCACTCGACAGCTCACCAGAAAGGTAAATGTAATACCCCCATTACAGCATAACGAGTGTGTCATCACCTCAGACGAAGAAAAGTGTGATATTTTCGCCTGAGTACTACGAAAATGTGTTTGCAGAGACTTCACGCTCTGACAACGAGGTAGACGGTAGACGGAGTACGTTAACACTCCAATCCAGTCTGCTGAACTGCCCATAAACTACGTCACTCTATCCGAATTTAAAATGTACATTCGAGGGTTGACCATAAAAAAAGCCCCGGGCACGATGGTATCCCCCCAATCTTAATCCGCAACTTACCAAGGAAAGGAACGATGGCCTGGAAAACAGCCGAAGTCATTGTGTTCGCCAAACTTGTCGAAAACTACCGGCCAATCAGCTTACTACCTACACTAGGTAAACTCTTCGAAAAGTGCATCCAACACCGTCTGACTCCTTATGTAGATGATCTAATTCCACATCAACAGTTCGGTTTCATCCCACACCATTCCGCTGTCCACCAGTCATATAGAGTGACGGAAGATATCGTCAGAGGTTTTGAGAATAAGGAGCATACAGTTGCCTTTTTCTTAGACCTAGAAAAAGCCTTCGACAAGCAGGGGCGTAGGTACGGGGGGGATATGGGGGATAGATCCCCCCCCCCCCAGAGCTACAAGTATACGAACGAAGCAGCACTGTCATAACGAAGAGCCCCATAAAATCTCCAAAAATTAGCGTTTCACGTTGAAGTTGGGTTTAGCAGATTTTGTGGACTTAAAGCAGCCCGAAAAGGTCCGAGTACGTCCAGCTTTTTCCTTGGACTCAGACCCAACGTAGTAGTGTACCGAGGTACGGGGGAGAGGGTCGCCCCGGACCCTCTATCAGACAAAAATCGGTAATATTCGTGGCTATAGCTGCTAAAAGGCGCTGATTCATAGTCTCGCGATGCAACTTCCAGACTAAAATTAAGAAAAAAATCGCTGATTCGCGGTACATGGAGGCCACTCTACGAAAAAATTGTGGAAATCAACGCAAAAGTGTTGTATTTGGGCAAACTCCGCAGTCAAAGTTGAGAAAACACGCTATAATATTGAAAAATAAAACACGCTTTCAGGTTAAAATTTGACAAAAAATGGCAAATTCACAACTAAAAAGGCGTAAAAGCGGCCATTCGCGAATTAAAAAGGGAATAGGATGCTGAATGGCCGCAAAATTAGCACAAAAAGCTATTTCACAGCTGAAATTCGGACAACTGCTAATTTGCAATTTGCAGGTATAAAGTTATGGGAAAACGTTAATTCGCGGATACAGAATGAAGAAAATCACTAATTCGCGGCAAAAATTGACAGAAATGGATGGATAGTTGTAAATTTTTTGGTTTAAAAAAGGTTTGAACAAAAAATTTACATTTATAATTTAATTTCGCACCTTCTGAAGGCATTTTTTAGACTAAAATTTAGGAAAATGACAAATTCATGCATGGTTAATTCACAGCTAGAACTGCCGTGAAGCAATAATCTATACCTATAAAAGTTATAAAAAATTGCTAATGCGGTGGTAAAATGAGAAAACCCGCTTATTTGCGGGTAATATTTAGAAAATAAAATAATCAGCCTGGTAAAAATTAAGAGAAAGGTTAATTTTAAGCCTAAAAATTGAGTAAATTGCTAATTCGCGGCTAAAAATGGAAAAAAACGCCAATTTACAGCTAAAATTGCGACAAACGCCAATTTGCGACTGAAATTGAGAAAATTCGCTAATTCACAGGTTTGAAACGCTACGACGCGTCGCCGCTACAATTTAGAAAAAGCGCTAATTCGCGGTTAAAATTGAGAAAAATTCCAATTTGCGCCAAAAACGGAATATACGCCAATTTGCGGATTCTGAATGCAACTTTTCAGGCTGAAATTGAAAAAAAGCGCCAATTTATGGCAATAGGTGAAGAAACCGCAAATTCGCGAGTAAACTGAGAAAAATCGCTCATGCATTGCGAATGGTGAACCAAAGAAATCCTAATTCATGAAAAGTCCCCCTATTTTGGGGCTAATATTGTGGAAAACACTTAAGAAAAACGTTAATTTCCAGCTAAAACTGAGAAAAGTGCTAATCCCCTGGTAAAAAAAAAATTAAAAAATCGGTAATATGCTGCTAAAATTGAGGAAAACGCCAAAACTCGTGGATAATTAAGAAACATCACTCACGGGATAAAAGATACTTTGCTGCTAAAGTTGAGAAAATACGCCAATTCATGGCTATGGGAGGGGGTGGGGCAAAACCGCTAATCTGCGGATGAAATTGAGTAGAACGATACACTCGGCCGAAAAAGCGCTAATTTGCGGGTAGAGTCCAAAAATCGCCCCTAACTTAGAGATTGAGGCTATCATGAGGCCAGCAAAATGTCCAGATTCAAGAGTGTGCTGGCTAGGTGGAATGATGACTAAAATGTGAAATTACCCCCCTCCCCTCACCCTTCCAAGATTTCAATCTGATCCCCCCAGGACAAATTCCTACCTACGCCACTGTCGACAAGGTCTGGCACGTCGGACTAAAATATAAGATAAAAAACATAGGGCTCCCAAAATATATCTACGAGACATTGTGTTCCTTCCTATCCCAAAGGTCCTTTTATGTTCGAATCAACGACAGCATTTCCAGTACAAAACGAATTGGAGCTGGTACTCCCCAAGGGTCGGTACTGTCGCCCATGCTCTTCAACATTTACATGAGTGATTTCCCGCGACCGCAAAACATCCAAATTGCAACATTTGCGGATGACACCTGCATCTACTCGACAAGATCAAATATAACAGCCGCTCGCAACGACGTGCAGGAAGCCGTAGCAGAGATTCAAGATTACACGAGAAAATGGAAAATCATCGCAAATCAGAGCAAATGCGAGGCAAAAATCTTCACCCTTCGCTTTCCTGCCGACCCACCTGAACTCCATTATAGAAAACCATATCATCAAATGGAACGACAAGAAATCTTCGGTGCGATACCTCGGACTTCACTTGGATAGACGGCTAACCTGGGAAAAGCACATCAATAAAAAAGTGGGGGAAGGCTATGCCAGACTGCGACAACTCCACCCGATACTTAACAAGAAGAGCACACTAAAACCAGAATTTTGCGTCCTGGTCTTCAAATCAATTAGTCTTCCATTGATGCTCTACGGAAGCGAAGTATGGGGAGCAGCAGCGGCGTCAAAATTGTTCATAATTCAAGTTATACAAAATAGAATGCTGAGGATGGCGGTGAACGCCCCGTGGTATGTTCGAAACACCCAACTCCACAGAGAATTAAAACTACACCCGATCCACGACGCTATGTCAAAGAAATTTGAAAATTTCCACACGAATCTACGAACGGTAAATCGTGCAGTTCACTTTGCTTTGGGCCAACCAATATCAAGGAGACTAAAACCCCGCCTACTCCAAGACAAATTCCGGCTGTGATTTTTCTGTGATAAGACATGCTCATAATTTAATTACCTATATTTACCCTGTGATATTTATACTGGTTAAAACAAATCCGCCTGTGAAGCAATATAATCTGAGCTATAAAATACTTGTAAAACTTGAGTTAAGTTGGTCTTGTATATTACAAAAAAAAAAAAAAATAGTTTATTGAATATTGAGTAAAACATTCTTTAGTTTATACTACGCTCACTAGTTTTGGAGTAATGGACCCCATTTTCAAGGCAACTGCAGGCCGAAACAAATCTCTTTGTCACATGTCAAATCACACAAAATTCCTAGGAAATTAGGGGGGGAGGGAGGGTAGGAATTTTGTGTGATTCGACATGCACGTCAGAAACAGTTTTGTTTCGGCCCTGCGGATGCCTTGAAAATGGGGTGCGCATTGCCCCGAAACTAGTCGCATAGTATAAAATAAAGAATGTTTTACTGAATAAATTAGTTAATTATCTAAATCCAAAGATGTTCTTCTCGCAGTGTACCCCCAACCTGCGATTTCAAGACGTTCCTACGCCACTGTGGTAACCCCCTAGAATTTCTACTTTTTGACAGTATGGGTGGGCAGCTGCCCCACTATAAGCTGCGTCATTTGAGTCTATGGGGAGGGCAATTGCTCACCCTTGCTCCCCTATTTAGTTCTACTAGCCTTTGGCTTAAAACCCCTGTCGAGGTGTATTCATAACATCAATTTGTTTATAGTGTGTTCAGGTGCTAGAGCTCGCACTGACCAAACACGGTAATTGTTCAAGTTCGAGTTTTACTCTTAATAATGATCCGAGCAATAAGAATACCTGAAGTGTCTGTCATTGTCTGGAACAGATCGATCTCGTTTGAATTCGCTCTAGACTACCAATGCTCTCTGCGTCCTCGTACTTTCATTGTCATCCTGACACACAACGTCTCCGATCAATTCTGTTGTTGAGCTGTCTCGTCCCGACTTTTCCACTCAAAGCCTCGAACTCCGTACAGAGGCGACGGAGTGCCACCGCGCCGATAAAAATGAGAGGGTTCGATCACCGCAAAATTCATTCCCAGGCTTTTACTACGTGATAAGCCCATGTGGTCAGACGTTTTTCACACATGCGCAATCGGGGCTTAAGTGTTTCCAAGGAGGAGACAGTTACCTACCGGCTGCGAAGTCCAAGTTGTCATTTTTTAAATATTTTTGTTAGATGAACGGTTTTCTTTGTTTTTCGCGGTAGACGTTGAAATTAAACAGCTAATATTTATTGTTATTTAAAGTAAGCTCATTACCTACTCAGTTCATTGCTAATTGGGTTGTTTTTCCTATGAACCTATAAAAACGGTCGCCATGACTTATCCAATTTAAGGGGGCATACAAGTACAACCCCTCGCCCATTATCCCCTCGCCGTTTTACGCGCAAAGTATTTGGAATATTTCATTTTTTATGGTCTCATATTAAACCTTATAGTCTTGAGACTTGCCCAGTAGAGCCCGAATTTCAATTTTGACTTTCCTCGAATTTTAAACCAACTTTATAAAATTACTAGTAATTCTCAGTTCTGGCCCCGAACAAAACGCAGATGCCTCGGACTGGCATTTTCCCAGTTTTAAGCCCGAAGTTGCCTTCAGAGGCCACGGATTCACATTTTCCTAAATTTGACCAGCGAGTCAGCGTTTTCCGAAATTTTAGCCGCGAATTTTTAGCTACCTACTAAATTAGCGGTCTTTTCATTTGTGTATCCGCAAATTCTTGTTTGTTCTAGACTTTATCCGCGAATTAGCGATTTTACTCTATTTTAGGCCCAAATTAATTAGTGATTCTTTCCAATTTTGGCCGAGAATTAGCCTTTTGTTGAATTTTAGCCGCTAATTAGCGCTTTTTGTCAATTTCATTCGTGATTTGCCTTAATTTTAGCAGCGATTTTATTAGTTATTTTTTTCATCATCACTTCAACTAATTTGAGCTGATAATTAATAATTTGTCTTAATATCGTGAATTATCGTTTTTCGCAATTTCCGTAGAGAATTTTACATTTTAAGCCCCACTCTTAATTTCAGCCCTACGTAGCGTTTTTTCTTGTTTTTTGTTTTCAACAATAGGCGCAATATTTTTTTTTTTTACTTTTTAAGCTTTGAATTAGCACTTTTTAGCCATTTCAGCCACAAGTTCGGGCAAAGAACAGCTCGTTAGAATTTTTGTTCTCATTTCATTCGTAAAGTGGCCCCTATCCACTGCGAAATGAACAATTTTTTCTTCATTTTAGTCCGGAATTTGCGTCGAGAAACCACAAATGAACGTTTTTTCGCAGTTTTAGCCACGGATATTGGCGCTTTTTCCAAACTTTTTGTTACGTTTTTCCTAACCTAAAGATCGTGATTTTTCCATCTTTAAGTTTTTCGGGGGCCCCCCTTGCCCCTACGTCGGTACGCTACTGATCCTGAAATATTTTGAGACCAAACTTCCGAACGGGGAAATTCATAAAATTCCACGAGAAAGATGGTCTTTAGTAAAGGGTGCTATCCCCAGGATTTTTCCCTGGTGTCCAGAACGACTCCAAAAAGTTGTAAAGACCCAGCACGAAGACAACAACACCGTCATCCATCTCAGTTAACACAAACATAGAGCTTGTGAACAGCTTGAACAAACAACAACTTAAATAAAACAGACCAGCGGGCCTATTCTGAAGCTCATAACGCGCGCGTTAACAAAATTTCTCAGCTGATTTTTTATAATTATTCGGCTCGTTGATTTCGCTAACGCAAGAAATACAGAATAGGGAGGCTGGGCCTTGATCACTAACTTATTTTTTTCAAAAAGCGTGTGTGTTTCCGTTCAGTTTTCTTCAGGCCCGTTCACAAGCTCTATGTTTACGTTCTGTGGAGTCTATGCAACCAAACGAATTTATTCCCTCGAAAAATGAAGCATTTTGATAGGTTACACGGACTCCACAGACGCATTGCACAAAGGGCCCGAATTCATAGTCGCTACTTAAGTTAAAATAAGTCTCTAAAATAAAAATCAAATCAGTTGTTGTAGGAAATTAATAAGCTTTTTAAGGATATTGAAGTTTAAGAAATGTCTTTGAATACGTGCCTAGAGTTCATAAATGAGATTTCAATGTTTCTACCTAAGTAAAGTTTTCATTTCGTTGGAGATTAAGGCCCCTTAATTGCCCGAATTTCAATAACTTAAGCAGAAGTAGTGGCCTTACGTTTTCGAGCTCGAACATAAATGCATTTATGCTGGACTACGAGCCCCACGGGATGAAAAACGTGTTTCTTTTCTTCTCACGAATGATGAGTCATTTTCTAAAACTGTCAACATTTTGATTCAGAAGTAATCTTCATAACATTTTACACTTGAAAAATAATGCTAGCAATTTTAGATAGCCGTGTTCTGTGCTGCAATATAAACTCCAATATTACTGACTTAGTCATCCTAAGCTCCTAAATGTGCGTTCTATTCATTTTAATTCTCAAATTAGGTGTTTAATTAACCATTGGAACAAGAAAAACATAAAATAACACACTTGAACTCATTTACTGCTATTGCAAAATAGACGTGCTAGCGGAGCCAGACCTCTCTGACGGGAGCGATTTTCCCTTCGACCTTGAGAACCGCGCGTTATCACAAGCGAAGCAACTTGATACCTATACAACTTTGGGTGGACCAATAGAAATCACACGGAGAGGTGGGGTATTGCATAGACACAGTTTCTAACTGGTCATGGGTACTTTCGTTCCTTTCTGGCAAGGATAGGGAAAGTGGCTGACGGCCAGTGCGGATACTGCCTCATAGAAGAGGACGACGATGTCCACCATATATTCTTTGTATGTTCGAAATGGTGGCACCCCAGGGGCAAGCTCGTTGCCCGCATCGGGGAATTATATCCGGAAACTGTGGCAACAAAAAATGTTGGAAAGCAAGGAGGGCTGGGATGCCGTAAGTACCTATGTATGCGCGGTTCTCAAAGCGAAGGAGTTGAATACAGAGTGGGAGAGGGATTAAAAAAGTAAAAGGAGGGGGGCTTCATGAGTGAATAAGAAGAAGACTAGATGGGGCCTTCAAGGGCTATAAAAGGATATTGTCCTGAAGTATAATACTGAAAGGTGGTCCAGGGCAATCCTATAAAAGAGGCAGAAGGAAGGGTGTTTTAGTCGGTATACCTCCGGTGAGTCCGACACGAAGGGCGAGGAGACTAGCAGCTCCTCAATGTCAGGCCATCCCAACCTCACAAAAAAAAAGCCAGTATTAATGTTTTTCGGTTTTCCCCGCCCAATTTCATTCGTGAACTATCGGCTCAATCAACCCGTCAATTTTACCCGCGAAATGGCGTTTTCTCAATTTTAGTTTCGTTTTTAAATATAGCTTTTTCTAGGTTTTATGGCTGACTACGCCACTGCTTCGTTTGTCCGAATCAGCGTGTGGCGTGCTCTAGCACGAAGTAGCACTTGATATATATTGGCATCTGTCTACTTCTATTCTGCATTGTTGTTTTCATCCTGTTTTTAACACCATAATGTCATATTGTGGACCTTTCCTCTAAAGAGGTGCCGAAATAGCATAGGTGCACGTGGATAAACATAAATGAGAGCGATTGCTCTAAAAAATTTGATTTCGAACCTTTGGATTCGCACTTTGTGGGCTTACTTTCGACTCCCCCCCCCCCTGAAACAATATTTGTATTAAGATATGAATGTGTAGGTCCATAGCTGAGCAAAAACTCCTCTCCAGCGTCTAGCGGATTACTCAAAATCAAAACTCAAAGTTAATGGTTGGGGGGGGGGGGAATCTTCAAGGATGAAATCTAAACTCTTGGAGGGGCGTGTGAACATAATATTAAGGCGAATCGACGGTTTTTAGACAAGTCTTCGGATGTCTCAGCCATGTATCTTTAGTTTTGTTTGGAAACTTGCTTCAGAGCACAAAAACCGTTGGGTTTTGCAAGCCGAAGAAGTATAACCTGACTTGGAAAAAGTAGGTTTCAACTGTTATCCATTCTGACGAATTCATCATTGCTCGGGACAAAAAAAGGTTCATCTCAGTATTTCGGTATGATTTCAAGTCTTTGAGTTGTCGGCCTCATTCTTTACTCAAAATTATGTGTTTGTGCCATAAAGTGTCTAAAAACAAGGTTTTTGGAAAAGGTTGATCCAGCGTCCTATAATGCTCACTCACCCCTCATTTGCAGAAGTTGATTAATCCATCGAAATATCCGGATTTCCCTACAAATACGTGAAAAAACGTTTCATTTTAAAATAGAACCGCGCTGGACGGCTTGAACGACTAAGGTCATCAACCATTAATCAACCTTCGGGAAGGTTCATCTTGACGCGTGCAAGCGGCGTGGGTATGTTTATTCAGTTTCTGTGCTCAATGAATCTTTCTTGTTAATAGTAATAAAGACCTTTAATCAGGTAGTGAATCAATGTGGAAGCTGAAACAATGTCAGAGTTCACCAAAAGGAAGTACGTCGAACGAGAACTTCAGGATACTGAGATTGCGGTGCCTCAGGGTGACCAAAAGGTGAGTACCTAACATGTTTTACGGTCTAGTTTAGTGAAGTAAGTATATAAGACTTATGCATATAAATATATGGAATGCAGGGGGGGGGGGCTCCCGCAGTACTACGAACACGAAGTCGTATACACTCTGCACATCCCTCAGTTCTTTCATCTAGTATTTCTCATACGGAAAAGAGCTGGGTGCGCGTCCAAAGCTCCAATGCTGACGCGAATGAAGCGCCCCATTGATTCGGGCCTCCTCCTGCTTTCTCAATCGTAGTCGCGTAAGGTTCTACTGAAGCAGCCGTGGATTAGCGAGCTATATTGCCTTCAGGATACCAGGAGTTTAGCCGCAAAATGAGCGCTGTTTCTCAATTTTGGCCGCGGAATTGCCCAAATGGAGCGATTCAAGCCCATTCAATTCGCTTTCTTAACTTTAACCACATAAACTGACACTTACAGAACCTGGTGATCAGCGCGTCATGTTGCGCTCAATCGCGGTTTCTGCAGGCACCTTCGTGGTCAAAACCGCCAATATTCGTGGTTTCTGGAGGCAACTTTGTGTCTAAGAGTGAAATAACAGTTGGTGGTGGGGGGGGGGTATGTTTGCGGCTGGATTTGAGACAAAACTCCCACCTCTGACTGCAATAATGAGAAAAATTACTCAATTCAAGCTGAACAGAGGCTTTAATTAGATGCTCAGAGGCTTTAACTGAGATGAAACGCCAATTTGTGGCTTCTGGATGTGACTTCGTGGTTGAAATCTTTAAAAAATCCATAATTTGCTTTCGTGGACGCCACTTCACGGCTGAAATTGAGCAAAAGTGCTAATCCCCAACTTTTGCTTACGCGACTAAAATTGAGGAAATGCGTTTGTATGCGCATTGTGCTGTTTCCAACTTCGCGTTAAAGTTGGAAAAAAGCACTAATTGGCGCTTTCAATTTGGAAGAAGCGCCAATTTGCGGTTTTTCGTCATGACTTCCCGGCAATAATTAATTTAAAAAAACGCTAATTCGTGATCTGTTGAGGCTTTTTCGCCTCCACAGCTAAAATTGTGAAAAAGGGCAAAAATGCTGTTCCTGGCGTAAAACGTAAGCTAAAATTGAGACAAAGGGCTCATTCGTGGCTACAATTGAGAAGAATCGCATATTGTGGCTAAAACAGGGGCGAAAAGCGCTAATGGAGAACTTGCGTGAAATTTATTTTATTTTATTTTTCGTTCTCAGTCGAGAGTAGTGCTAAAACAAAAGAGAATGGTGAAAACCGCAACTCAATAGGTGCAGCTAGTGATTTTTAATTGAGTTTTAAAACATCCGTGAATTACCAGCAGATCAACTTAGACGAGGGTTGGAAATGTGACGTCACAACCGCCAACCAACCCATCTCAGGCACGTTCCCATTCCATCCTCACCAACCATCTGGCAAACCCCGCGGTTAAAGTTGAGAAAACACGCTATAATATTGACGAATAAAAGACGCTTTCAGGTTAAAATTCGACAAAAAAATGGCAAATTCACAACTGAGCGTAAAATCGCCCATTCGCGTATGAAAAAGGGAATAGGATGCTGAATGGCCGCAAAATTAGCACAAAACGCTATTTCACAGCTGAAATTGGGAAAAATCGCTAATTTGCAATTTGCAGATATAAAGTTGTAGAAAAACGTTAATTCGCGGATACAAAATGAAGAAAATACTAATTCGCGGCAAAAATTGAAAAAATCACCAATTAGCGCAGCTAAAATTAAGAAAAACGTTAATTTTCAGTTCAAATTGGGGAAAAGTGCTAATTCTCGCAGTTAAAAATGGAAAAAATTGCTAATTTGCAGCTTAAATTGACTCAAACGCCAATTCCTGGCAAAAATTGACAAAACTCTGTAGGTGATTCACGGGTTGGAAACGCTACCATGCTGCTAAAATTGAGGAACGTCACTAATTCTCGAAATAAGTGTCGTGTAATTTATAATTTAAAAATGATAATTTTTTGACAGAAATTGATGGATAGATGTAAATTTTTCGGTTTGAAAAAAAAAATTTACATTTATAATTTAAATTCGCACCTTCTAAAGGCATTTTTGTGGCTAAAATTCAGAAAAATGGCAAATTCGTGCATGGCTATAGTACAATGTTAAAAAATACGCTAATTCACGGCTAGAACTGAAAAAAAAACAAAATATATATCTATAAAAGTTATACAAAATTGCTAATGCGATGGTAAAATGTGAAAAACCGCTAATTTGAGGGTAATATTTAGAAAATAAAATAATCAGCCTGGTCAAAATTAAGAGAAAGGTTAATTTTAAGCCTAAAAATTGAGAAAATTGCTAATTCGCGGCTAAGAATGGAAAAAATCGCCAATTTACATCTAAAATGATGAATAAAATGATGAAATTGAGAAAATTCGCAAATTCACAGGTTTGAAACGGTACGACGCGTCGCCGCTACAATTTAAAAAAAGCGCTAATTCGCGGTTGAAATTGAGAAAAATTCTAATTTGCGCTAAAAACTGAATATACGCCAATTTGTGGATTCTGAAGGCAACTTTTCAGGCTGAAAATGAAAAAAAACGCCAATTTGTGGCAATAGGTGAAGAAACCGCTAATTCGCGAGTAAACTGAGAAAAATCGCTCATGCATTGCGTATGGTGAACCAAAAAAATCCTAATTCGTGAAAACCCCTCTATTTTGCGGCTAATATTGAGGAAAACACTTTAAGAAAAACGTTAATTTCCAGCTGAAACTGAGAAAAGTGCTAATCCCCTGGTAAAAAAATTAAAAAATCGGTAATATGCTGCTAAAATTGAGGAAAACGCCAAAACTCGTGGATAATTAAGAAACATCGCTCACGGTATAAAAACGATACTTTGCTGCTAAAGTTGAGAAAATGCGAAAATTCATGGCTGTGGTAGGGGGTGGGGCAAAACCGCTAATCTGCGGCTGAAATTGAGAAGAACGATACACTCGGCCAAAATTGAGAAAAGCGCTAATTTGCGGGTAGAGTCCAAAAATCGCCCTTTACTGAGAGATTGAGGCAATGATGAGGCCAGCAAGATGTCCAGATTCAAGAGTGTGCTGGCTGGGTGGAATGATGACTAAAATGTGAAATTACCCGCCTCTTTTCAACCTTACGAGATTTCAATCTGATACCCCCCCCCCCCTCAGGACAAATTCCTACTGACGCCACTGGTTTGGGGTTTCGATCTTTGAAACTTGTGTATACCGTTTTTCTCAAATTTCAAATTGGCAACCCTAAGCTCGAGGTTATCGCTCGTGTCATAATTGCTTTGAAACTCTTATTTTTCAGAGAATTTCGTGCAAAAACTCCTCCAAAAGCTCCAAGTAAGGCGTGAAATAGTACCCGCTGAGTTTCCGAAGTAATATTGGCTCTGAAGATGGAAATGTAATTGGTAATTGTTAATTACAAATTACTTCGAAAAAGTGCTTTTAATTACAAATTACCAATTACAATGGCGTGTTGTTATCAATTACAAATTACCAATTACTAATTGTAATTGAATTACGTAATTCAATTACATGTAATTCAATTACTGCCCAGCCCTGCATCCTGCATCCAGTATCACTGCAACCATCATAGAACCTTACTGTTTACAAATACTTGCACGTTCATTGCTTCGCTGTTTTGCCTTGGTGTGCTGCGTTCCTATTTATTGTCCTATTTCGTCGGAAAAATTAAATGCACTATAATGTTGTTTTCCTTGTTGCATCCTAACTGTGTACTCAGTTGAAGAGCACTTAAACCAGCGTTCAGGTTCGGCCGCTTGTGATAAGCCTGTCAACTGTCAAAACACGCTAGCGGTTTCGACGTCACAAGGTCACTTCTGTCAAAACCCCCTCCATCGTGAAACTCATTACTTTAAAAATTAATTAAAAATATTTCCCGCGCGACTTTTTTACTTTTTCCTACTCTTTTTTCAATAACATCTATCATAGAACGCCATGAGCGAATAAAAAAAATAATAGGCAAATTCTCCATTGATGCCTAAAATTTAGAACAAGCGCTAGATCATTTTTGAAATTGAGAAAAAATGTTAATTCGTGGTTTCTGGCTACAATTGAGCAAACGAACTGTTCTTTAGAATTCTGTAAGACTATGGCGCGGGGGGGGGGGTTGATGTCGCCTTGCGCTCATCCCGACTCTAGACGGTCGTAGACACGTTTGTGGGGTCTCGTGAAACCAAGCCAAAAATGACTCGCAAACCGCTTTGGGCTCATATCGGAACGCTGGAAAAATAGCCCAAAATCGTCAAGAACGACCCTCTAACCATGGACGATGTTTAGTAAAATCCACCAAAGCTCGGACGAAGCCGCTTATTTTGTGGTTTTACGATACGGAGAATCTGATAATCGAAACGACAAACCCGATGGACGGATGGGTGGGGGGGGGTCTCCCTGTGATTTCGGTGTTTTTGGTCGCTTTGACCAGTTTTCAAGGGGTCGCTTACTTAATTTTCACTTACTTAATTTTCTTCTATTTGACAGATCGCAGTACTCGTCGAAGGACTCGGTAATAATCTCCACCTAGTCAAAATTGACGACGGAACGGAGCACATGGCGTCGATGCCGTCGAAATTTCGAAAAACAGTCTGGGCGAAACGAGGACAGTTTCTCATCGTTGAGCCCATTCTCGAAGGCCAGAAAGTTCGCTATGAAATAGCCGCGATACTGACGCCGAAACACGTCACTCATCTCGTCGACCAAGGCCTGTGGCCGTCGGCATTCGAGGTAAAACCGATCGACGACGACCCCTACACTTTTCAGAATAACAATCGTGTTCAATTTTCGGCGTCTTCGTCGTCGGACTCGGACGAGGATTGAAAATGTGAGTACTTGAAGGCTCTAAATTAACATTTTTAGATATTTTATTCTTTAAGAAAACATCTATCTATAGGTCGTTATTTACAACCACACTTTTTCTGGGGTGCATTGTAATTAGAAACGTTTTAATTTCCATAGGATTGAGCGTAACAGTCATGCTATCGTCCAAATCCGTATATTTCACTTGGGGTTCTTGTTTGTCATCAACCCCCTCTTCCTTCCAAGTGAATCTGTTGTTTTCCGTGATCGGGACATCAGCTGCCAGCATCATTTCGGTCGCTTTTATGATCTCCCATTGTGCAAATAGGCCCTTTTTTTTAAAAAATAAAATACATTTTATGGCTTGAGAGGTTGTGAAAATTGTAGGTCTTACCGATAACTGCACTGTTGTCGGTTTTGACAGTTTAGCGTCCTCATTTTTTTCGAAGAAATGTTCCAATCTCAAAATGTACACGTCAGGATGCCTCCATTGTTCTAGCGTTAAAATTTGTACGTTTTGCGGTAATGAGCCTGATAGAGGTGCTCCCTATACGACACGTTAGAACCATAAAATGAACCACAGACCCATTTCACGCCACTTACAAACATGACGTACGACTCCTTCCACTCATCGAATGTCATTCCATTCGTGGGGCTAAAAAATAGCCACGGTTGTAGAACTGTTTGCTGCGTAAGTACTCTGGCGTCCGCTTCAGTCGTAAATGCCAGAAAATGTGATCCAACCGCTACTAACCCTTCCCGTAGGCTGTCTCGTTCAACGCTTCACCCACGCCGAATGCGTCATCGTGTAGCATGCGTCTGTGAACCTTTTAAAACATTTTATTTTTATTTCGTACTTTTTTTTTTTTCTCTCTCTCGTGAATCATCCACAGTCCACCCACCATTAATTCAATCGTTCCGTTCTCCAAACTGGACCCTCCTTGAGCACGGTCGGTGATCACGGAAAACGTACTCTCGTCATCGCCAATAGAAATCCTCGTTGTCACCGGATAGTAATTACCGGGTACTGGCTCGAGCAGATCCACGTCCCAACTCGGTCGGTAGTTGAGGCGTCGCTCTAGCATTTCCTTTCCGTTCGAATCAGTCCTGAATACTCCGTCGTTGTTCATGTCCTTCACTTTTATTCTAATAACGACTTCCTTACCGACTTTATCCCTTCAATCGAATGACAATTAAACTAGGAAAGTGTGAGTGGGGGAGGGGGGTTATTACTCGATCGGAATCGGCCCGACGATCCATTGAATTTCGGTGGTTAAAGGAAGAGACTCGTAGCTTCTGATGACCGCACTCACCCAGTCGTTGTATACAAAATGACTTTCAACCAGCACGGGACCTGTTATTAACGTTTTTTTTCGTGTCTTAAAACTGTAATTCAACGATTGGCTGAACAACTTGTACGGTAAACACCTCGCCCATGGTTGCAAACCCTCGGGACCGGCCATCCTGGGGGGGGGGGGGATTTCGGAAATAAATAAAGGGACCAAAAAAGGAAGCTTTACAGAGGATGGAGCTCTGGTGGTAGGAGTTTACTGTGGTTCGTGCTTTACTATGGGTGGAAAAGGTAAAACATGTTTCCAAGGGAAGTAAAGTGAAGCCCCTAGCAAGACACTGTGAAAAAGGTAGTGACGAGGGGAGGGGGTTCTCTGAAAGGGCCCAATTGAGTTCCTCATCCCCGGGCCCGAATATTCTCTCCACGGCCCTGGGGACTGTAGTGGGTCTCGAATAGGAACCTTGTTGGACGAAATAGCAAAATGTTTACCTATTTGAACCTCGCTCCTGAGCTGAAATTAGCTATTTCCTAATGAAAAACATATATTTCCAGGGCACCAAGGACAGAATTGCCGATTTTTTAGTCAAAATGGTCAGCCCTTGGGACCGTGCCCGTGGTGCCTGTAGTACACGGGATGGCGGTGAGTTTCCATGGCTATCGGCTAATTTTAGCTGGCTCCTTCGACCAGTTGAGGAGGCGGATAGTCTGTTTGGAACCAACTTTCTATTTTTGGGGTCAGAAAAATGGATTCTGGGCCCCTCCCCCCCCTTGCCACTGATTATGTAGCTTATTGGCAGTAAAGCCACTTACTGTGGCCGTTACTTTCGCCGAACGATCTGTTTTCAGTGGCAAACGCCCTGTTTTTGGCCATATTTTTTAACTAAACAGCAAGTTAAGGGATTGAAGAGTCAATGTAGGGCAAAACGTTGTTATTTAGGGAGCAAAACATAAATTGGAACGAAATGGACTGTTTCTTGGGTGATTAGCTATAAGGCCAAAATTTCCAGTTTTTTTTTGCAGAGAGTCGACTGTTTGTGGGTCCTAAAAAAAAATGTTGGGGTGAAACCTCAAGTTTTTGGTGGATGTGGGGAGGGCAGCGTGGGACGCGTGTCCCGATAAAACCAGTTTTTAGACGGCAAAAAGTGTCAACAAAACTGGTGGTATTCTCGGGTACGACTCTGTGATTTCCATAGTGGGGAGGGGAGGTGGAGAAGTTACCGATACTTGAGTTGTTCAACTTCACCTATGTTGGACGTTTTTAGAGTCACCTTGATATGTGTCCACCTTGGGTGTGGGCAGCGTTTTAATCGGCCCTTCGGGTCTGAAAATGTAGGCCCCTGAGGATCTGTTTTCAAAATTTTCATTATCACCAATCGCGCTTTCGTAATAAGCGAAGTCTGCAGTAACGGTGTGGTACGATTTTTCCTGTCGATCGTTGTCCCCACTGCGAGCCACGAAGTGCTATAAAAACAGTCCCTCTCGTTTCATTTTGACTTGGTGAGAAGGGGGGGAGAGGGTTCTGTTTTTTCTAACCTTTGCCAATTTAAACTCGGGAGTTTCCCCCTGAAGAGGAGCATGTTTGGAATTTTGTGGTTCTTCGCCAACTCTTTTAGTCACGTAAAATGATTTGAATCCCAGTGGAGGAATCTCCGGCGCTACAAAATGTAACTGCACCATTGCATCACTTTTCCTTCCAGGAATGCCAAAAATAGCTTTGGGGATCGGTCCTAACTGGTAGTTGTGTTCTTTTCCTGAAATTAACAATTTTTGGGCAGTTTTTTTTTTGTTGTTCAAACGTTCCAGTGTTGAACGGTTTTACCCATGGGACATTTTATCGAGTAAGCGTGACTGACGTCTGAAATAGGAAGGGTGACCAAAGGACTGATGCTCCAGCTTAGCGGGTTGTACAGTGTTACGACGAAACTGTCCTCTTTTTCGGTGATGGGGCAGGAACTGATGTTCAGAAGATGACAAGATTCCATTTTCAATGGCTTCTGTGCCTTCATTAACGACCTTCAAGTGACGAAATGGTGGAATAGTTTTGAAGTCAAAATTGTTCATATTGACCAGACTTACGATAAGGCATTTGACGCTACGCCTTCGCATCTCTTCATTGCTTTATCCAACAGGCGAGCGTAGTCGCGAGCCACGTGCTGTTTCTCAGTTCCAGTAACAGCGTCATGGTGTTGCATCACTCCCATAGCTTCTCGCATCGCCGTCAAATCAGCCACGCCGTCTTCGCCCAGACCGCTCAATGCGTGCAATTGTTTGCATATCTACAACGTCACCCACTAATTAAAACATTGAAACCTCGAAAATTTTGTACGTCGCCAATTACCTGCAGTAAGTTATTGCCGACGCGTTCCATACGTTTAATCGTCGGCCTTGAAGTGAAATAACCAGTCCAAAAAGCGGTTGGATCGCTCGAATAAGGGAAGAAATCGTCGGTTTTATTTGGGAATGACTGATCGGTGTCGTGAACGGCTTTGGCGTAACACGTGGGTGTCGAATAAAACGCGTGGTATTGGTCGCCGTGTAAACGATTAATTTGCCTTGAGACTTCAGCTATTAAATATAATCATTAGAGGGAGGAGGGAGTAAACTCACTCGATTAGTTTGTCCATATTTTTAAAATTCATAAGGGCGTTCATGTACACAAAATCGTCCCCCATTGTGACGATGATGTTGTTCGTCTTGTAGCCACTTCCGTAGTTTTTCATAAGTTGCAAAAATTCTGTTGTCTTTAAATTTAAAACATCGACAATCACTATTTAGACGATATATTGTGGGGAGTTGCGGGTATTACTCGATTTTTCGCGTTATAATCCGGCGATTCGGGGTCATCGATAATTGGCTCATCGTGACAATTTACGTCGAAGCAGAAATTTTTAGGATGGCTGTACGTGTTGTACATTACTCCCGTGAACAACTTCGAATTTTCGCCTTTAATTTACCGATAGATTAAACACGAATCCTTTTTTGTCTTCTCTTTCTTTTAACGACTCACTTTCATCATTTTGAGACGTGTGCCACACCATTTCCATAGTTTTTTTCTTGAGACGAATCACCTTGTCCTCCCAGTCGATTCGACCGAGGAACAGAGCGTCAAACCCCAATTTGGCCATTATGTCGGCATTTTGTCTCGAATGACCAAAAGGGTCGATTTGCCAGCCGGCTCGAGGCCGACCCGCGGGTCCGAAAGTGTCTTCCAGCCGTCTAGGATCATATTTCATTGTTATTGTTATAATAAAATAAGGAAGTGGTTGGTGCGCCTCGATGGTGTAATGGATACAATGCTCGCTTCGCAACCCAGCGGGCCCGGGGGGGTTCGAATCCAGCCATTGTCCATTACACTATAAGGCTGCGGCGAGCTGTGACACGGCACACGCGGCTTCGTGTGGGCTTTCCCGGCGGTGTGCGTTCAACAAACCGTGAACCGACCGAAACGCCCGCGTAGTACGCGTGTGAAGTGCACAGTTAATGGGTATGACGTGTAGGAGCCCATTTGTGACCTTGGCGTCGCCGGATTCAGCTTGGCCGGGAAAGGCACCCCCCGAAAAAAAAGGAGGTGGTTGGATAAAGAGGCGGAAAAAAGAACGGTATGGAAGAGGGTTGCATATGAACAGTCTCACCTGAATCCCCACGTAAACTGATCGATAATCGATTGGTAGTGCGTTGTCGCTTCATCATTCATTGACCATGCACCTCCTAAACGAAATCGAATGTTGAATCTCCGTGATTCAATCTCGACAATTTAAGTGCTTTTATAAAAACGTACCTATGAATTCGAGCTGACCTCTGTTGACCAGCAATTTGACTTTCTCCTGGAGCTCTTCAGTTTGCTGATTCCACCATTTCCAAAAGAAAGCCGTTTCAACGTATATGAACCTGTGAATGACAAGGATGAAGAGTTTCAGCATGATCCTCCGTCTCGCAGACTGCTCTGTATGTCTAAAAACAGCTATGTCCGTACGTCTGCCCCCCCCTTCCTGACCCATAGCTGACTTTTCGGTCCGGAAACTGCCAATTTCAGTCGAGGACCACGGTTTCAAAATTTGGCCATATTATGTCTGAGTTTCTTCGCCTTGGGATCCAAAATTATGGCCTAGCCGGGAAAGGGTACACACCTTTTTCAGAAGCGTGCTATTTTCATATCAAAACGTCCAGAAAATGACCCTTTATGGCCAAGAAGCTCCATAATCGCTTTTTTTTGGCCCAAAACACTTGAAATTCCGTGCCGAGGAACAAGTTCTTGGTTCAGACCTGCTAATTTCGACGCTGAAATTGACTATTAGCCACAGGAACCTTTCAATTCAGTCTATCAAACGCAATACACGACTCCAAAACCTACAATTTTACCGACGAGGAATCAAATTTTACTGTCTAAAACTGGGAATTTGCTTCCAGAAACTGACCACGAGGCCCTTCTACGGCAATTTAAATTCCTTTCCTTGAGTGATTTGAGCTGTCTGAAAGAATTTGCATTTTAGGAAAGTTTGGAGGGAGTGACGAATCTACAATGCAACCCATGGGCGTAGTCAGTGGGGGGGGGGGCAGTTGCCCTCCCCTAGAATCAAAAGCGCAGATTTCATGGGGTTGCTGCTCACCCCTCAAATTCCGTTAAAATCCAACACATTTTTAATCATTAAAACATTCGCAAGACTTGCTCAGCAACAGAACCATTTCCTCGAATTTCGCTCACTAATACGTACACTTTTTTTTTTTTTTTAACCAAATTTCGCACACTACAAGACCATATTTATCGCAGCTCTGCCTCACTAAGCAGACAGTAGCGTTTTCCATTTGCATGAAGTTCTGCTCCAGAGCAATTCATTTCCACCCGCCTTCTCAATTAAAATAATGTTTTAATTCAGAGAGAACGCTGCTCTTGAGCAGAATTATGTGGAAAAGGAAAACGCAGACAAACCGATTTCGAGGGTCAGCTTAATTTGGAATCAGATTTTGCTGATTTTTCGCACTAGAATCCCATTGTCACTGGTTCGACTAACCCGAAATTCAAATTTCTCGAATTTCGCTCTGTAAAAAAAAAATTGTTGTGATTTTTCTCGCTGATTGAAAATCCAATTTCACGGATTTATGTTGCAATTTTGCGAGGTGGCCGAAATTGTGAGATTTTGCGCACTAAAATCCGATTTTAGCTGGTTTGACTCACTGAATAACCAATTTTCTCGGATTTTGTTCACTGAAAAACCATTTTCGCCGATTATTCACTGTATAAAACATTTTCGTGGGTCCGGCCGGGAAATCCAGTTTTTTGGTGGTGTCTGAATGAAAAACAAATTTCGCACACGAAAACGCCCTATTTTTCGTGTTTTTTTCCCCGCTAAAAACCATTTTCGCGAGCTCGCCAAAAACCCCGATTTCGAGGGGTTTGGCTTGGCTTGCTTCGCGAACGTTACAATTACGTGGATTTTGCACTGTTATAAGCCATAATCGCGATTCTGGCTCACTAAAACGCCAATTTTCGGTGTTTTGCTCGCTATTAAGAGAAAAATATTCGCGAGCATTTGCTCACTTGAAACTGCACAATTTCGTGTGTTTTGGCTAGCTCAAACCGTGTTTAGCTCACTGTGCCACCCAGACTTATGGTGGGAGAGGAAATGCCAGCTCCGTTTACCGTCTCAGGTCTAAAATTTAAAGTTTAGTCCAAAAGTATCACTTTCCGGAAGGAGAAGTTTCCGTTTTTCGACATAAAATCCAAAATAGAAGGCTACAAACGTTAGTTTTCCAGCAGATATTATTTTTTGACGAATCTGTGCAAATTTAGTCTCTGATGGTCGTAAATTGACGCGATTCTAACCTCCAGTTCCTGTTATATAGGCCAGTGAAGCGGCCCACAGGCGTGCGGATACAGTTTTTCCCAAGAGGAGCGGCACAGAGTTTTCTCCCCCCTACTTTACTCGTGAATGAGCTCTATTTTGGGCCTCGAATTGACGTTTTCCTCAATTCCGGTTTTTCTCAATTCTACCTCGAAACTAGCCCGTTTTCTTCATTTTAGCCGTAAAAAGGTCACAAAAAACCGTGAAATAACGCATTTTTTATTTAATATTTCAATTACGGCCAGCAGATGGGCACCGACTAACCACGAATTGGTGGGTTCTGTCAAGTTCAGCCGCAAAAAGAGCAGTTTCTCCTCAATTTGACCTGTGGACGAACGCTATTTCTCAATTTTAGCCACGACAATTCCACTAATCAACAACAAACGGTGACAAAAATTTGCCAATTCGTTTTCCCTTCAATTTTAACCTCAAATTGGTGCTTCAATCCGAATTCTGCCTTGAGAATTTTTTTTCCCCCTTCAAATTTTAGCATTGAAAAGGTCCACATAATCCGCATGAGTGAATTTCATTAATTTTGACCCGGACGTTGCATCGCGGTACCTTGAAATGGGTGTTTTCCTCAATTTCACCTGCGAACGAACAATTTTCCTTAATTTTAGCCGTGAATAAGCACTTTTTCAATAATGTATGGGCTAAAGTAGCGCTCTTTATCTATTGTACCCTAACTTGCCGTACAATGGATAAAAACGGTCAATTAGCACTTTTTCGCAATGTTTACCGAGTTGTTGGTTTCAGAAACCATGAACTGGCACCTGCGTGAATGAGCTCCAATTCTCAATTTTAGCATTTCCAACCAGCAGTTTGTAGCTCTCAATTTGCGTTTTTCCTCAATTTTAGCCTCAATTGAGTGGTTTTTCTCAATTATACATTGAACGAGCAATTTATTTCGTCAATTTTAGCCACGAAAAGAGCTTTGTAAACCGTGAATTAGCGCATTTTCTTAATTTCGGCCCGGATTTTGCGTCACGAAACCTCAAATTGGTGTGTTTTCTCAACTTCAACCGCGAATAATGAGATTTATATCTCAAGTTCAACGTGAATCAGCGCTGTTTCACAATTTAAGACCCGTTTTCACCAACAAAGTTTAGAATTGATCGCGATTAGTTGACATTAGTGACCATAATACTTCTGATGTAAAAATAATGCTATTTTAATCGTGTTTGGTTGTTGATCTGTGTTCGTTGTTGGTGAAAACGGGCCTTAGACATGAATGTGTGTTTTTTCTCAGTCTTATTAGCCGCAAAATGTCCTTTTCCCCCGTTTTTAGTGTTGAGTTGCCATTTCTCCTGCATCTTTTGCTATATCTTCCATTTTCGTTCAATTTAAGGTCCCCTAATATTAACAGATGTTTGGTGTTGGATTTGGAAGGTGGGACTGTTTGCTTCTGCCTCCGCCCGCCAGGACACCCTCCCACCAATCTCCCATTGAAATGTATCAATTCACTTATAAAAATCAAAGAATCAAATCACTTTTTTTATGTCTGTTTACTCGCCTTCTTTCCGGATTCTCCAACAGTGCCACAATGACCGAATCCAAAATGTATTGCACGCCGGCATCCTGTATTCTGTTGTAGGCTGAAATAAATTTATAAATTAGGTGACAGGACATTTTTTTTTTGTGCGTAAGACGGCGTACTTCCGTAATAATACTGATCGACTGTCTTCAACCATCCGACGTCGTCGTGTGTGTGAGGAACTAAGTGCAAATTGACGACACCTTCCTTGGGTTTCGGACATTTCTGTGCAATAATAGGAAAAAAAATAAAAAAGCCGTCGACTTAATAGTAACCGTTTAATTGCCAGGGTTCCTATAGTCCATAAAAGTAAAACTAACCGTTATCTATTGCTCTATTTATTACGTTGTTATAATTTTAACATGTTTCTTATTTATCTTTGTCGTTATTCTTCTCTTTGGTTTTTGGTTACCTTTTTTATTGGTGTCTCATGTTTCTTTAAGTGTCTTCTACATCAGTGCATATACGCTCAGACCTTTTTGACGTCATTTTAGCTGAAGTTAAATATGAAGTCGTACAATAGGAAATATTTTGACCTAAATCGAGATGTTTGCCGTTACACTTCTCAAAATTGATGGAAATAATCTGCTTATTGTTCATTTTCTGTGTTTTTTCTATAGGAACACAGTCATGCCTCTGCCGTTTTTTTGTTTGTGTTATTTTTACAATATCGTCTCGAAGTCAAAGGTTGTTTACGATACGATAAAGACTAAAAAATCCAGTTTATGTTAGGATGGGGAGAAGGTGGAGAAGGAGAAAGAAATTCTCTCGTTTAAAGGCAGAGGCTGACAACGAAACAGTCTGCCTGGCTTTCATAGGGATTAAAATCCGTGAACCCACGCTCAGGGCAAAATGATCATTGGCTTTCGTTCAGTGATCACGTTGTAACAACTGTAGTTGATTGTTTGCCATATACTGCTGTTGGTGGAATGCTCAGGATGCTGTGCGTTTTTGAACTCTAAAATGGAGCCGAGTACAGTTATTTGAACCGGCTGCACAGAGACTCCACAGACGAGTATTCAAATTAAAAACAGGACCAGTTCCCGAATACGGAACTACTATTTTGTGGCAACTTAAAACGCTATCCCAATACAAAACTGTTTTCATATACTTACCGAATAACCGGAAAATAATTCGTCCGTCCTAGTTGGAATTCCGTGACTTGGACTCAACCAAAGGGCGCCGAGCGCCGTTAAACACGCCCACGCGTCCTGCGCCCGCATTCTTTGACTTTACGTACGTCGATATATAAAAATTTAAAAGAATACTCTTCGCCGCCGGGACATTCACTTTTTCAACTCGACAGCTTGTCTACGACTCACAACAGTCTTGACCTCCACCGTCGTAATATTCCTCCCAATCGTCTTCTTCTCTCTCCTCCGCCCCGCACCATTTGAGTTAATTTACGACACTTCTATTTTGTCATTATAAAACCGGTTTGAATATATTTGCGGAAAATTTTCAATCAGCTGTTATTTTCCCTGCAGTTTGTTCATTCATTCATTTATTTATTGATTTTTCTTTGAAAAACATTCCAAAGTCGAACTCACAGATAAAAACAGTTGTTCTGAGCATAATTCCTTAAAATAAACAAAAGTGACAAAAAAACTTGGTGATAAAATGCTCAACAACTTTTTTTTCATTGTTAAAGTATTGTTTACGCTATGGGGTATCAGAGTAAAGTGGAATAATTAAATGGAATTGGCCGTTATTGGAGAACTAAAACCGGCCATTTTTACTCAAAAAAATTCACCGTCCTCCCCGGAAAGGGTGCGTTGAGTTTGGGCAAACCTTAAAAAAAAAGCCTTTGGTTTTGGGCAAAAAATGCCGTGGGTTTGGGCAAACGATCCTGAGAAAAAGCGGTGGGATTGGGCAAATGAGAGTACAATTGGTGATCAGTGGAAATATCGGTGATTTTTAATCGCTGAAACTAAAATTTACCAGTGTGCAAGGGCCCTTAATGTTTTGGTCGGTAACGTAAGACCTCCACATCGTATCTAGCTTGCCTAACACGTCACTCGAGCATTTTTTCATCGGATTTACAGCAACTGAAAAGAATAATTATGGGGAAAATATTCTACTATTAAGCCGGCACACATGCGGTATTCGCCGAATACCGAATATTCAGTGTTCGCCAAACTGCTTGGCTCGGTATTTGTCAAAATCCAGCAAAAATACGCGATTTATTCGCTTCGGTAAATACGAATATTCGTTAAAGGCCCCGCCACACCGAACGCGAACTGCCGCGCTTGTCCGCTCACTAAAAAGCCATGTCAACGTGGGTGAGGTATACACCGTTACCATAGTTTTTCCGGTGTGCGGACCAGTCCGCGCGGCAGTTCGCGTTCGGTTTGGCGGGGCCTTAAATATGTTAATAACTCATGGAAGCAGCAAGGTAGAGGAGGAAATGTAGGGCATCAGCAGGTAGGTAAAATAGCAGAAAAGTGGACGTTTACTAGATATTGTGGGCAGTCCTGAATTTTGGTCATGCAAAAAGTCCCTTATCAGAATCCACGTGTAGTGGACTTGACACTTGGCATGGTAAATAAAGGATCTCACCGAAAATCAGATGATGCATGCCTTCTACAATTTACTCGTGAGGAAAAATGTATCTAGACTAGAGAATAATTCGAATGGTGCCAGTATGGTATCGAATGCCCATCACTAGAGAGAGAGAGAGTCCACAAACTCTAAATGCTATGCAATTTGAAGAGTTGAAAACAGCATCCACCGGCTAATTAGACGTAGGGAATATGGTTAAAAACTGGGTTTTCACTCTCACGCCCATTGGGCTCACAGCAAAAAACTCTCAAGAGGGTGTCATGTCGGTCCGATATCTCCCATTCGACATCATACTTTCAGCTACCAGAGCTACTCAGTCTTCTTAGTCGCATTATCCCGGATGCTAAGCCAATTATGTTCAGTGGCGTAGGTAGGAATTTGTCCTGGGGGGGGGGGGTCAGATTGAAATCTCGTAAGGGTGACGGGAGTGGGTAATTTCACATTTTATTCATCATTCCACCTAGCCAGCACACTCTTGATCTGGACATTTTGATGGCCTCATCATAGCCTCAATCTCTCACTTAGGGGCGATTTTTGGACACTATCCGCAAATTAGCGCTTTTCTCAATTTTGGCCGAGTGTATCGTTCTTCTCAATTTCAGCCGCAGACTAGAGGTTTTGCACCACCCCCTCCCATAACCATGTATTTGCGCATTTTCTCAACTTTAGCAGCAAAGTATCGTTTTTCTCCCGTGAGCGATGTTTCTTAATTAACCACGAGTTTTGGCGTTTTCCTCAATTTTAGCAGCATATCACCGATTTTTTATTATTTTTTTTACCAGGGGATTAGCACTTTTCTCAGTTTTAGCTGGAAATTAACGTTTCCCTCAATATTTGCCGCAAAATAGGGGGACTTTTCACGAATTAGGATTTTTTTGGTTCACCATACGCAATGCGTGAGCGCTTTTTCTCTGTTCACTCGCGAATTAGCGGCTTCTTCACCTATTGCCATAAATTGGCGCTTGTTTTCAATTTCAGCCTGAAAAGTTGCCTTCAGAATCCGCAAATTGGCGTTTATTAAGTTTTTGGCGCAAATTAGAATTTTTCTCAATTTCAACCACGAATTAGCGTTTTTTAAAAATTGTAGCGGCGACGCGTCGTAGCGTTTCAAACCTGTGAATTAGCGAATTTTCTGATTTCAGTCACGAATTGGCGCAATTTTAGCTGTAAATTGGCGATTTTTTCCATTTTGAGCCGCGAATTAGCAATTTTCTCAATTTTTAGGCTTAAAATTAACCTTTCTCTTAATTTTGACCAGGCTGATTATTAACGGCTGAATATTACCGGTTTTTCACATTTTACCACCGCATTAGCAAAACTATACTATAACTTTTATAGGTATAGATTATTGCTTCTTTTAATTGAATTAGCGTATTTTCTAACATTATACTATAGCCATGCATGAATTTGCCATTTTTCTGCATTTTAGCCTCAAAAATGCCTTTAGAAGGTGCGAATTTAAATGATGAATGTCTTTTTTTTCAAACCAAAAAATGTACATCTATCCATCCATTTCTGTCAAAAAATCATCATTTTTTAATTATAAATTTCACGACACTTAATTCGAGAATTAGTGATGTTTCTCAATTTTAGCAGCGAATTCTCGCTTTTTTTAAATTTTAGCAGCGTGGTAGCGTTTCCAACCCGTACATCACCTACCGAGTTTTGCCAATTTTTGCCAAGAATTGGCGTTTGACTCAATTTTAGCTGCAAATTAGCAATTTTTTCCATTTTTAACTGAGAATTAGCACTTTTCCCCAATTTTAACTGAAAATTGACGTTTTTCCTAATTTTAGCTGCGCTAATTAGTGATTTTCTTCATTTTGTGTCCGCGAATTAACGTTTTTCTACAACTTTATAGAGAGATTTTGCAACCCGTCCCGTAAACGCTAAAGTTAATTTTTTTGTACTCGTTGCTAGGGTAGTAAACATGTCGTTGGTTGAAATGCGAATAGCGTTAACGTTAGCGTTAGCGGAGCTGTTTGCAAAATCTCTCTTATATCTGCACATTGCAAATTAGCGATTTTTTTGTAATTTCAGCTGTGAAATAGCGTTTTGTGCGAATTTTGCGGCCATTCACCATTCTATTCCCTTTTTCATGCGCGAATGGGCGATTTTACTCCATTTCAGTTGTGAATTTGCCATTTTTCTCCAATGAAAGCGTCTTTTATTTGTCATTATTATAGCGTGTTTTTTTCAACTTTAACAGCGGGGTTTGAGCAAATACAACACTTTTGCGTTGATTTCGACAATTTATGCGAAGAGTGCGACAGAAAGATCCTTTAGCACGTATTCTTGGATACACAGCAAAAAAGATCGTTTAACGACTGATCGAGCCGGAAAACTGACCAATCTGTCCATTGAGTGAAAAACGGATAAAAACCCAATATTTTCCCAAATCGGGTTTCTTCCCTGGGAAAAAACCCGAAATTTTATTTTCCCGGTGTAAACCCATCACTAGCCACGAAGCCACGAATATTACCGATTTTTGTCTGATTGAGGGTCCGGGGCGAACCCCCCCCCCCCCCGTACCTTGGTACACTACTGCGTTGGGTCTGAAGTCCAAGGAAAAAGCTGGACGTACTCGGCCATTTTCGGGCTGCTTCAAGTCCAGAAAATGTGCTAAAACTAACTTCAACGTGAAACGCTCATTTTTAGAGATTTTATGGGGCTCTTCGTTGTGGTACTAGTGCTCCTTCGTTCGTATACTTTGTAGCCCCCCATAACCCCCCCCGTACCTACGCCTCTGATTATGTAGCTGGTACACCGCTTCACACGGGGGCAGAGGTGCTACTGCACTAAGGTCCTTGCTTCGAGCTCCCTAGCAGACTCAACATACCAAGTCAGTCGGGTTAGAAAATCGTTGAGCCGAGTCCTCGACAGTTAATTGAGCTATCCCCGTTGCAAGAATGAGTGAATGAAGACCGCTACACTTGGCGAATATTCGTATTTCCCGTACTAATCGGAGCACTCGAATACCGAACATTCGGGACTCGGCGAATACCGAGCATCTCGTCCACTCTATCGCGTATTTGACAAACATTTGGCTCGTTATTTGGCGAATACCACATGTGTGGAGCCGGCTTTACATAATAGTATGACCGTGAGCAGAACCTTTCCTCGCCGTGACAAAAAATTCCTATCAATATTCACGTCCATCGCTCTCCGTTCAACTGATTCCGATTTTCCTAATCTCATGGCTTTCCGATCTAATCGCGCTGAAGATAGCTTGCCCAAAAACATTGTTCACCTTTGCCCTATGTAACTGCGATTTTAACGTCCTTTCACTTCCCATTTGCCCTAAGTCACTCTCCCCCCGGAAACTGACAATGCAGCACAGGAATCAGTCCATTTTACCCGGTGAACTACAGAATTAATGCAACGAGAATGCCAATTTATAAGGATTGATATTGTGACAAGTAGACCATGGGTTGAGGTCCATCGTAAAGCCCGAAAACTCAAGATCCTAGACCATTAAGGGGGCCCCAAGAGCTCCCTATAGCAGTCATTTTTACTCCAGCTCTCGCCGGAAGAGCCGGATCATCGTTTCAATTGTTTCAATTTTCAAAGAGCTAGACCCGCGAAATCTACTAGATCTAGATTGGACCACGATGCGAGTAGTAATGGCGTATTTCAGCCCCGAGACCTAATATTTGGCGCTGTAACCTACGATTTTACTCCCAAAAACTGAGTGGTCGACTGTGAAAAGTGATATGCAGACGCTGTTCTGGGCGGAAAACTGTGGTTTCTTGATCGTGAAGTTGGTAAATTTGCGCTGTAAAATGAACTATTACGCCTATAGACTGTTAATTGAGCTGCAGATTTAACACATTTCAGGGGGGCTCTAGTCTAAAGCTCGGCACACACGTGCGCTACTTGACAAGTTCCTAGCCTCTACTCGCCGAACTTCTAGTAGTGTGTATGGATACTGGCAACTCGCCAAGTAGCGAATATTCGTACTCGGGAATGCTCCACTTCTTGTCGATGTCTTGCAAGTACCGAGCCAAGTATTAGTTTTCTTTCTCTTGATTTTTCCGCATCCCCTCTACGAATCTCGAATTTCCTGTGGTTTTTCATGGTTGTGCGAGATTATCGACGGTTAAAAATACTAATTTTGTAATTATCTTTATCCATCTGCATTACCGACCTACAGTAATGAACCAAATCAAATAGTCCGAGAGCCCGCCGTATGAAAAATCCCGTGTCTGGAACCTGCGTCTCACGTTTTTTATGGTCTAGGAGATGACACTTCTGAGCATGCCAGACATTTACCGTAGTCGTTTTTAAACCACCCAAAGCGGTGTTGGTCAACAGCTAGCTCCGCTGTGAGCCCCTGTCCCACGGAAAATGTCGGGCGATCTCAGAAGTGTCGCATCTCATAGACCAGGGCCGGCCAACCTTTCTTGGTCGTGGGCCATAAACCCTTGGACACCCTCGTGAAGTTGCCTTCACAAGCCGCGGAATTAGCGTTTTTTTTTTCCGCACTTCATCACTTCTCTTCAATTTCTTCGGTGAAATAGTCAATTTGTCTCCATTTTAGCCGCGAATTAGCGATTTTTCTTGCAATGAGTTTGTGTTTTTCCTGATTTTAGCCGCTAATGAGCGATTTTACACGTAAATTAGCGGTATACTTTCTACTTTTAGCCAAGAAGTTGCCTCCGGAAACCGCGACTCACCATTTACTCAATTTATTTCTGTGAATTAGCAGTAATGTTCTCTATTTAACCCCATAAATAGCCATTTTTCTTGATTTTGGCCGTGAATTAGCGCTTTACCTGATTTTAGCCTCCTAACGAGCCGTAAATGAGAGTTCTGTTTCCCAATTTTCGCCGCGAATGAACGTTTTTTCTTAATTCTATCCGCGAATTAGCGCATTTTCCTCAATTTAGCACTAGATTAGCGATTTTGTTCACTTTCAGCCTCGAAGTTACCTTCAGATGCCGCGAATTAGCGTTTTCTCCATTTTATGGGAATTAGCGATTCTCTCCACTTACAGCCGTGAATTCGTTATTTTAGCAGTTAGAGTGATTTTACCCAATTTGATCAGTGAATTAGCACTTATTCTTTATTTTTCACGCAAACTAGCGTTTTTTTTTAGATTGAACCACGAACATGCGTTCTGAATTAGCCAAGAATTTATGTTTTCTTACGAATTAGCGTTTTTTCTCAAAACCATTGGTGAGTTACCGATGTTTCACTATGTTTATCTGTTCTATGTTATCTGTGAATTAGCGTGATTCGTAATTTTAAACGCGAATTAATTTTTTCACACTTTATCCGCTATTTTAGAGCTTTTTCTCAGTTTTAGCCGCGAATTAGCGCTACTTTTAATTTTGGTCTGGATGAAGTGGTCACGAATATTAGCACTTTCCAAAATTGTATCCGCTTACTTGCCCCAAGAACAGTACATGTGTGCGCCTTCTCAATTTTAGCCGCCCTCGAGGAGGCGCGCATTGTTGCGTTTTCCATTTGCTCAAAAATCCGAGGGGCGCCAAAGTCCAACATTAAAAATGATAATTTACCACCGCAGGCCCACGGGCGGGCCATTGTGAAAGGCTCAGCGGGCCCTGGGTTGGCCACCCCTGTCCTATATAGACCATGAAAAAACGTCCTGTGCAAGTGCCAGACACGATCGAATGACCCTGATTTTTCATACGGTGGGCTCCCGGACTAATAAGGGTTGTGGTGACTTGAGGAGATTGGTATGGCGTTTCAGATTTAATCTACGATTATGGGAATTCTATAACAACAATGCAGACGATTGTGGAAACGAGCGTTTCCACTGTACGAGGTTTGCAAAACGTCTTCAACTGTTGGTATTTCGACATTCTTGTAAAGATTACAATTTCTTATGCACCATGGTGCGTCGGTAATGGCTCTTGAAGCACGGTTTTGAAAGGTTTAAACCCGTTTCACTTGTGAATCTGAAGCGCCTCCCCAAATTTGGCTACCGTGTTCCCAGATTGGCCTTATAAGCATTAAATATATTAAGCGCTTTGTATTGAGAGGAATCGGGGATCGGTTTCCTAAGAGTCGTTTCAGGCGATGAGGACTTTTTGTTTTTTACTACCATATGTAAAAAACGTTTCGTACCAGTATGAACCCCCTCCGCCTTCTTTTCATAGGACTTTCTGCAGGCTCTGAGCTCGTATGGGGTTTGTAGACGAAAACCCCGTTAAAACTTCTACAATCCTCCTACGAGTTCAGAGCCCATGCCTTTTTTTTTTGTATTTTCGAGCAAACCTCATTGCGTCAGCAGAACCACCGCATTACACGCTGCCTTGGATTACACCAAGGGCATCGTTTGTAACGCAGGTTTAGCGTTTGTAGCGGGCGCGTGATTTTCATCGAAAACGCACTGTGCACAGACAGAAACTACGGGCGTTTTCGGCTTAAAGTCGCCGAACCATAAGCCAAGGTGGTGAAATCCACCATTAGAAAGACAAAAATTGACTATCAGACACTATATTTTGGTGGCTTATTCATCCAATACTAACTGCTGTGAATCGTCAAACTTTGACAAAATCCGTCGAGTTTGCTTTTATTTACGAAATGTGGCTCTATTAAGTCTTAAAGAGACCGTCGCGTCACGCTTGATTATTTATTTACACGAAAAAATTCCTTCTTCATTCGGTTTTGGGTCGCATAGTCACAATGAAAGTTCGGATTTGCATCGGACTGAGAATAATGGCATCGTCAACGTCCACTTCGCTATCACTGTTGTGCCTCATTCCGCCGTTGTTTGATCCGCTGTAGTCTTCGTTCCACGTCAACCTCGTGGACTCGGATTTTTTCTCATTGGCTCCGAGCATCATTTCAGTCGCTTTTTCAATGTCCCAGTCAGCGAATAGATTCTGAAAAACAAAACACAAAAAAAACGGCTCGTTGATAATAAAACTCTTATAAAAACGTTTATTGATACGAACGTTAAGTTGCACTGCTGCGTTGTTTGAAAGGTCTTGTGGGTCGTCCGTGGCTTCTAGAATGTGTTCAAGACGAAGGATGTAGGTGTTCGGTTGATTCCACGGCTCCAGGGTGAGGATTTGAACGTTGTCTGGGAGAGCGTTGTTCAAACCGGAATTCTAAAAAAAAAAAACAAAAAACGAACTAAAGTTTCCAATGTGGTTTAAAATGGATTAAAACGTCACGGACCTCCATTATGTAGGTACTTCTCCAATCATCGAACGACAGTCCTTCCGTTGGACTGAAAAACAGCCACGGTTGAAGAACAGTGTTCTGATTGATGATACGAGCGTCGACTTCGTTCGTAAACGATAATATATGAGAGCCGACGGCGACGAGACCAGTACCAAAAGCTGTTTCATTCAATGCTTCGCCGACGCCGAAAGCGTCGTCGTTAAGTAACCGTCTGTGAACCATCAGTTCAATGGTGCCGTTGTCGAGACTGCTTCCCCCTTGTGCGCGATCCGTTATGACGGAGAGTGAAGCTGAGTTGTCCTTGATGGCTATGCGCGTCGGGATTGGGTAGTAATTTCCTGGGATGGGCTCGGCGAGTTCAAGCGACCACGTCGGTCTGTAGTTGAGACGTCGTTCCAGCATCTCCTTGCCGTTTGAGTCGGTTCGAAAAACGCCGTCATTTATCATGTTTTTGACGAAAAATCTATGTACGACCTCCTTGCCTTCGTCATCGCTGTGAAAATAGAATTCACTAGTAATTTCGCGCGCGCGCGCACCCCCCCCCCCTCAACTCTTGCATAGCTTACTCGATTGGTATTGGTCCGACAATCCATTGAACTTCGATTTGAAGAGGATCCGAGTTGTAGCTTCGTAGAACCGAGCTAATCCAGTCGTTGTATGTATACTGCACCTCATTCACGACGCTCCCTGAAGGGAAATATTATCTGAAGTCCACCTATTCCTTAAAGCCTCACCAGAATACCTACCTGAATACACTTGTGATGACGCCGCTGCTACAGGATTAACGTTTCCTACGGGTCTGAAAATGTACGCCCCCGACGACCGATTGGCATAGTCCTCGTTGTTTCCCGCGGCTCCGATATAATAACCGAAGTCGAAAGTGACGTCAATGTCACCCACTTTGGGCGCACTTACAGATTTGAGCATGCCGTTTTCATCCAAGCGTATAGAATGCTGTAAAATTTGAGAGTCACGTCAGTATGCTGAGCAGAAAATGATTTATCTCCTTACTGTAGCGTGATCCAACTGAATTTCTTCTCCGTCCAGGTTTATTATTTTGGAGACTTTAGCTTGATCCTCGTTTATTTTCGTCACGTAGAACGATTTAAATCCCAGAGGAGGTATATCGGGAGCCACGAAATACATATTCGCCACTGCCGAGCTCACTCTACCAGGAACGCTCAAAATGGCGGGTGAAATTGGAACAATTTGATGATCGTGCTCTTGTCCTGCAACGGAACCTCGGAATAAGACAATCGCGTTAAGCCACGTCGTACGTCGTTATAATATTTACCCATCGAGGATTTGATCGAATAAGCTTGTTGGTCGCTTGTAATGGGTAGCGCAACCAATGGGCTGACGTAACGACTCAATGGGTTGTACAGTGTGACGACAAAACTGTCCTGAGTTTCCGTCGGTTGACACGCGCTAATGTTCAATAAAAGGCACGTTTCCATTGGTAGTATTTTCTTCGAACCTATCAGTGTCCTGAACGCCCGCCCAAAAATTCAGTCGATTTATTAGAATCAAGTTTTCGATAAGACATCACGTACGATATTCCCCTAGTGGTGACTACGTCGCATTTATCGATTGCCTCTGTCAATATTCTCCCGTAGTCGTAAGCCACCAGCTGACTTTCGGTTCCTGTGATCGCATCATGGTGCTGCATGACTCCCATAGCTTCCCTCAACGCAATTAGATTGTCGATTGTTTCATTTCCTTGGCTGCTAAGAACGTGAAGTTGCTTGCACACCTTGAGAGAGAGAGAGAACGTTTTTTCATCGGTGTTTTATCCCCACCCCCTCTAACCCATCTCTAATTTGTGACGGATACCTGAAGATAGTTATTACCAAGGCGCTCGAATCGTTTAACTGTTGGCCGCGACGAGAAATATCCCGACCAGAATGCAGTGGGATCGCTCGAATATGGGAGGAAATCGTCGGATTTCGTTGGGAATGAGGTACCGGTGTCGTGCACGGCTTTCAAATAGCACGAAGGAGTTGAGTAGAATGCGTAAAATGGCGATGATTCCGATTGGATTGCGTTTATTTGGCTTGAAGGTAGAATAAAAACGATTTTTAGTGGTTTCCGTATTCTTTAGAGTTCGAAAGTTCTGAAGGATTGGCCGGGTAAATTATAGAAACGTCTGGGCCTGTCGGGATTCTGTAAATACCTAATACCTTATCTACATGAAATTTAACTCACGCAATCAGCTTATCCATGTTTTTAAAGTTCATGTGAGCGTCCATGTACCGGAAGTCATCCCCCATAGTTACAATAATATTATTTGTTCGATACACTTCCGCGTAATCACGCATGAGTTCCAAAAATGCCGCGGCCTATTAAAAAAAAAATTGTTCCAATACTTTCGGATTGTGCTTGGGGCTGGGAGGGGGTCTACTTAAACTCACGCGTTTGTCAGCATTATATTCTGGAGACTCTATGTCGTCCACTATGTGAACGTTATCGCAAAGAACGTCGAAACAGAACCCCGATGGAGCACTGTACGTGTTGTACATAACCCCGGTGAATAACCGAGAAGCGTGAGCTGCGAACAACGCCATTTTTGCTCTCACCAAGTGGCTTTCGTTAAAAAACAGCTGCAAAAAAAAAAACTAACTGTCGTCATTTTGAGACGTGTGCCAGATCATTTCCATCGTTTTATCCGTGGCGCGAACACTTTTATCCTCCCAGTCGATTCGTCCGAGGAACAGGCCGTCAAAACCCAAATGTGCCATAATGTTGGCGTTTTCCCTCGAATGACCGAACGGGTCGATTTGCCAGCCGATTCGGGGCCGTCCGCATTTTCCGAAGTTGTCTTCGAGTCGCCTGTTCTTTTAAGTTTAACAACAAAAGGGTCACTTTCAAACGCAACAATCTTACTTGTATCCCCAGGTGTATTGATCGATAATTGACTGGTAATGAGTGTCAGCTTCATCGTTCATGGACCATGATCCCCCTACGTTCAAATCCCTTTAATTTCCAAGTTTTTCGTGAAATTTATCAGCTCTAATTTACCTATAAATTCAAGACGTCCTTGATTAACTAAATTTTTAACTCGATTTTTCATGCCATTCGTTTGCTGCTTCCACCATTTCCATAAAAAGGCAGTTTCGACGTATATAAACCTAAAAAAAAAAGTTTATAGCCTTGAATTATTAGTTAATTTTCTTAAATTTTACCTTCTTCTGGGATCCGCTTCAAGCTCAGGTACAACGGTGTCTATAATGTATTGAACCCCAGCGTCCGCGATTGACAAGTTGACTGTGCGGACACGTTTTATAACGCATTACGATTGTGAAAATAAGACGTTCCATGGAATACTTACGTCCGTAAAAATACTGATCGACCGTTTTGAGCCAGCCAACATCGTCGTGCGTGTGTGGAATGAGGTGTAGATTGATGACGCCCTGTTTCGCCTTGGGACAGCTCTGTACAGTGGGATTTTCGTCGTTATTGTCGAAATAATATGCCGGAAAAACGGACGAATTTGAAGGCTAATCAGTCAATTAGTACGTGTCGTTTTGCAATGAACTGCTGGGACCGAATTTACATTTTTTGTCAAATTATCACAACGGATAAAATGCGGGTGGCTAACCTAAACCGTGTATGTAGCCGCAGAAAAAGATCGTTAAACAAGTAATTTAGTTAAAGAGGTAAATTAATTAACTGGTGTTACCCGGACGACTCGGGAAGACAAAGCCTAACACAATTAAGGCCTTGCCACACAGAGCGTGAACTACCGGGCGGACTGGTCCACCACCAAAAAACCGTGACAACGTGGGTGAGGTATACCCCGTTACCATAGTTTTTCCGTGTGGTCTTTAGAGCTTCGAGACAAAATGGGCTCCCCGGCGGGATTTGAACCCGTAACCTCTGGAATCAGTAGTAGTTTCATCAGTAGTTCAGTAGTAGTTGTGCTAGTACGCCACGGTGAGGAATGAACATAGCCAACCCCCACCGGGGGGGTTGTTGTTTCTCGAAACTCTCGGCGTTTCTTCTGATCGGTAAACCACGCCGAATTTGATCTTATCTAGATGTTCTTAGATAAATACGAGGGATTCTGTCGCCGTTATTTCAATTAAAGAGGTAAATTAATTAGCTGGTGTTACCCGGACGACTCGGGAAGGCAAAGCCTAACACAATTCGAGCTTCGAAAAACAATTGCCCTGGGTGGGGTTCGGCTATGTTCATTCCTCTCTTTGCGTCCGGCTACAGAATCCCTCGTACATATCTAAGTAAATTAGTGTTTCAACGACAGAATTGACGTGGTGAGACAATGGTTCCTCGGTTATTCAACTTTAACCCTCAATTGTACTCCAAAAACTATATTATTGGTATAAAACTGTGAATTTCACCTAGAAAATTCCTAACAAAACCTAAAAAACGGGTAATTTAACCTCTAGGTGAAACTGGCATGCATGACTGCTATGTTCAATGCAAGGAAAAATTCAATTTCTTCCTTTAAAAAAAAACACACAGAGAAACTGCAATGTAAGCACCCGGGGGTAAACTGCCAATGTAGCTCCCTAAATTTGAATTTTGTGTCCAACGCGATGCTATTCAATATCGAATCAAAACTTGATATAAAACATGCTTCTTTGGCCTATGAGTTATTTGACGGTCGCTGATTCTTTTATTTGTTGTGTTTCAGGTAATCGGCGGGCACTTCTGCCATTATTGCAGATATTGCTGGCCGAATGAATTTTAGGGTGGGTAATAACCGCATTATGCACGTCCCTAACACCCCGTTATTTATTGGTAAGTATCTGTGCAGTTGCCATAATACCTGAAATGAGCCTGTCGTTTCATTTTTCCAAAATTTGTAAATAATAAAATAAGCTTGCATAGTCACGACCACGAAGTGAGCTAGTTTCTTACCTGATAACCACAGCCGGCATTACTCTCGCCAGGTTTTGCTTGGCCGGAACGGACCAAAACCACCCCGAGAAGGAGAAAAATTGCAACCACCGAGCTAAACATCGCTCGTCGTGTAATTAAAAAAAAAAGAGAGTATCTCCTCCTTTATACCTCGTGTAACGTGACGCGATGTTTTATTTTCTTTGAAAGTACATACTTAAGAAAAATCCTTTTACCTTATTTTTGACACACAACCCCTTCTTACTCCCCTTCTGAAAAGATAGCGAGAGAGTGGTATTGTAAATTTCGTGGTAATTTTCTTTCTCTCTCGTGCATCCTCTGCGTATGTATATGAGAGCTCTTGAATGGAGTTAACTCGAAAACTCGACTAATCTAATGATTGGAGTCAATATTTCAATCTTAATCCGTACTTTCTGCTTTATGGATGTGACTGTAATTCGTTCATGAACAGCATAGCGCCACCATTATTTGTTTTTAATATACCTAAAAGTATTGTCGATCCACGTCAAAAGAAAAACATTTAAATCTTCTGTCCGGGTGGGGGGGGGGGGTTACAGATTTGTACATTTCCAGTGCTTTACCCTCTGTGTAAAGATACAGAGCGATAAGAAAAACAAAAAATAACGATCTTCAAATCTTAGTACAATTTAAAGGCACTTAAATATCCATAAATATCTGCGAGCAATGCACGACGTTAAGAATGCATATCAGCACCCTGAAGATAGGATAAACTTATTATTAATTTTGTTTTTATTAGTCATCAAAAAAATAATCTCTGCCCCCCACCTAACCATGACCATTATTTAGCCACGCTAATAATCGGCCTGTGAATGCGCCAGTTTTCCCAAGGAGCTCGGAAAACCGTTAATTTTACTCCTGGACCAGCTACTTAGCCCAAGACACTGATGTAACAGACAGAAAATTTCAAACAAAATAGTAACGAGGAAACAATAATCGCTCCTGCAGCTGGCTGGAACGAGGAGGTTTAGATGGTGTTAATTAGCGAAGAACAAAATTTCGTATCTTCGAGTTCCTATGGTCGTGGCCAATTTAACGGATTTTCCGTCAGATCTTGCGCTTTTTTTAAAATGATTGACTCGAAAAAACTCTGTTTAACGGATGACTTTTTTTAAAATTGAATTTCTCAATGATTTTTATTATTACGATTCTATTTATTTTAATAATTTTAAACACAATTCAAAAGGGAATAAGAGAACGTAATTTCAGTAAATGAAAAGGAACTCATTCACATTAGCCCTGTTCGTTCGTCGTCCGGAGCTGCACTAACAGCACTGAAAGTACCAACCTTTCATCATTTTTTTTTTCGCGTGATTTCACATGATAACCCGCGAGGTTAGAAAATCTCGTGCTGCTCGGACACGGCCATCTTTATTGAAGTTGGGGGATGCGGGCCGGGGATAACAGTGGGCCCCCCTCTTTTATTACCGAATTTCGCTCACTAAAATACATTTTGAATAATTATGATGTACTAATTACATGGCTTTTGCGCACTAAAAACCCATTTTGGCAGGTCTGACTCACAAAAAAAATGTGTTCGCTGAGGGCCCAAACACACTTGCGTTTTTTAAACGCGGCGATTAAAAAAACGCGCCCGCCCGTCACCAAAACCGTCTCAACACACTTGCGTTCTAAGTATCGCGTGTCCAGTCTCCAGTAGTGAAACGGGTCTCGTCAAGACAGCTTGATCCCACATTTTGTCTTTCAAATTTCTATAATGTTCATCTTTTCTGTTAAAGAGAGCAGGCAGTGGCGGATTTACGGGGTGGGTTTTGGGGGTTCAATCCCCCCCCCCCTAAGAAGATGGTGTCTGCTATAATTTGTTGATCGCCGTACCAATAAGAGATTTATTTAACTTTTCTCGCACCAAAATACTGTAAAAGGGGGAGCTGTAAAGATGACACCCCTCTATCTACCCTCGTTCACAATGTAACAGCCAGTGCCACGGTGCATAGATGATGAGGACACAGAAGGTGAGGACACCACTTGGAGAGGGGGGGGGGCACTGAAATGTTTTAAGATGAAAAATATGGATTTTTAGATTTCAAAGCGTTCATTAACGGCAAATATTGAGAACAAGCGCTCATTTGCCAATTAAAGTAAGAAAAATACAGAAATTCGAGATATCTGAAGACAACGTCGCCGACAAAACAGAGAAAATACGCTAATCCCAAGTTTCTATAGGCCTTTAAACGACGGAAAACATTTAGAAGGCGTTCTAATGTGCTAGTCTTGGGGCAAGTATGCGGGGAAAAGCACTAAAATTTGTGGCTGAAATAGCGAAAAAGCGCTTGCTCACAGTATAAAACTAATTAAATCACTAATTCGTGGCTAAAAATGGAAAAAACACTAATGTCCGGCGATAATTTAGTAAAGGCGCTAATTCGCCGCTATAAAATTGAGAAAAAGCTGCAGTCGTCCATTGCTCAGCAGGCTCAAAAACGCTAATTCGTGATTTCTCGAAGCAACAACGGGACTGAAATTGAGAAAAATCGCTGATTCACAGCTAAAATTGAGAAAACCACATAATTCGCGGCTAAAACTGAGAAAATCTGCTAAATTTCAGCCTAGAATTAAAGTAAACCGCTCATTCGCAGCTAAAATAAAGAAATACGCCAATTCGCGGATCAATTTGAGAAAATCCGCTAATTCCCGGCTAAAATTAAGGAAACGCGATAATTAGCAGGTGACTTGAGAAATAATTATCGACTAAAATTGGGATAAAGCGCTTGCATTGCGGCAAAAATTAAGAAAAAAGCTAATTCACGGACACAATAGGGAGTTATTGCATAACCGTCTGACGGTTAACGTTAACGGTTATGTGACGTCATGATAAGCGTAAAATTCAAATTTTTAGTTTAAGCGTTAAACACAAACGTTTAAAGTCCAGTATGAGGAGGTGTTTTATTAATTTATTTGAAGCAATTAAGTGCATCTATGCCCTACCATGTGTTCATATTTTAGCGTAACTATTATTTGCAATAACTCTTTTTCCACCGACACAAACGGCTACGCTTATGGTGACGTCACATAACCGTAAACGTTAAGCGTCAGACGGCTATGCAATAACTCCCTAATGTCGTCAAAAACCCGCTTATTCACTGCTAAAACTGAGACAAACCGCTAATTCCCGCCTAAAATTGATGTAAAACGCTCATTTGCAGCTAAAATAATGATAATGAAATTTTAAACTCCTGTCTAATTTTGGCAAAAAGCGCTAATCATCAGCTTGAACGGAGAAAGATGCTAATTCGCGGACCAATTCGAGAAAATGCGCTAATTTACAGCTAAGATTGAGGAATGCGGTGATTCGCGGGTAAAATTAAGAAATAATCCAACGCTAACATTGGGAATATAATTCGCGGCTAAAATGAGATATAGCGCTAATTCACGACATGTGAAGCTAAAATTGAAAAAAACGCTAATTCACAGATATATTCGGACATCTCGCTTGCTCACGACTAAAACTGATCCTCTGACCGCTGATTCCCGGCTGAAATGAAGAAAATGCGTTAATTCGCAGCTAATATTACAATAAAGCGCTCATTCGGAGCTAAATGGAGAAAAACTCCAATTCACGTGGAAATTCCTCCAACTTGAAGCTGAACTTGATTAAAAGCGGTGGTTCAGGGGTGGAATAATTCACAGCTAAAATTCAGAAATAATTCTCAGCAAAAAAAAAAAAACGCTAGTTCGGATGACTAAGAAGTGAATAGTGAGGGGGGAACTTTAACTCTTTGCTAAAACTGAGGCAAACCGCTAATTTCCGTCTAAAATTTAGGTAAAGAGCTCATTCGCTGCTTAAAAAAGGGAAAATGCCCGGCCGTGGTGGGCGTGGGTGTAAGAAGCGCTTATTCGCTGCTGAAATAGAGAAAAACGATAAATCGCGGATGAAGTCACGGCTAAAATTGAGTAAACACCGATTCACGGCTCCTGTAGAGACAAGTTTGCGGCTGAAACTCAAGAAAAAAAGAGAGATTCATGGTAGAACCCCTCCCAATATGAAATCCTAGATCCGCCACTGAGAGCAGGTCTTCTCTCGATTTCTGCGATAAACTTGTCAATTTCAATAACAACATTTCACGTTGTAACTTCTTCGTCCGACCCAGATATTATGTTAAAACCACGTGTTGAAAACGTTCAGAAAAGAATGACAAGAAAGACAAGCTCAGAGCCCAGCGTTCAAAACACAACAGAAGAACGATTCAAAAGGATTGAACGAGAAGATGCTGGGGGTTGCCGACCAAGCAACCGAAACAATTTTATTAGGGGCCCAAATGAAAAGTCCGCTAAAAACGCGCCTAGACGAACGCATGTGTGTGCAAAGCCATTCATTTCTGTTTGTTTCAAATTTGAACGCGTTAAACGCCCCGCGTCGAAAATAGAACAAGTTGCGTTTTTTTAAACGCGGCGTCTTTTTAGACGCTGGTGTGTTCGTTCTCATACAATTCTATGTGTTGCATTTTTCACGCGGGCGCGTTTTTTTAATCGCCGCGTTTAAAAAACGCAAGTGTGTTTGGGCCCTAAAAACCATTTTGCGGATTTTTCTCGCTAAAAATCCCATTTTCGCTGTTCTGGCTCACAGAAAACCCAATCGCGGTTCGATTGCTGAAAAACAGGAACAGTCCAGTTTGGGGGACTAGAATACCGCAGTTACTGCCCCCCCCCCCGGCAGGGCCTTCCAGTAGACGAAAATTCCAAGCTTAATTCAAAAAATATCACTTTCTGGGGGGGAGGGGGGAATCGCCAGTTATTCGACCGAAATTCCAAAATAAAAGGCAAAAAGATAATTTCACAGCAGAGAGGTTAGGTTTAGAGGGTTCACGACCCTTGAAACTGTGCTAATTCTGTTTCTGGGGTCCAATTGACAATTTCTCGCGTCGATTTACCACGTGTTATATTTGAAGAGCTACCGAGTTCTCTTTCTGGAGACTCACCCCCGCCCCCCCCCCCATATAGGCCAGCAATAGGCATTGGAATGTATCTGGCTTGTTCTCGCGTGAAGCTGCCCACCCCTAGTTCAAAGGCTGGCTACGCCTCTGCCGTGAGCTATCGATTTTTCCTCTTTTAGGCAAGAACTTTCAATTTTGAACGCGAATTAGCAATTTTCCCCAATTTTACTTGCGATTATCGTTTTCTTAACTTTATATAGGTCCCGTTTAGGTCATTTAGAGCATTTCACAAATTTTAGTCGACAGTATGAGTTTTTTCTCGATTTTATTCACAAATTAGCCGTGACTTAGCACTTTTATCTCAGCAACGAAGTAGCCGTTGAAACCGTGAATTATCTCACTTTATTGCTGTATAAGTTAGGATGCCCAGCAAAGTAACGCTTTTCTCAAATTTAGCCGCGAATTAGAGCGTTTCCGAAATTATTTCAACCCGTGTGCCACGAGTCAACACTTTTTCTACATTTTAGCAGAGAATCAGCGATTTTCCAGTTTCAGCAGCGAATTAGCGCTTTTTATTTAAATTACCAGCGAGTGTCTGTTCGTGCTACAGGGAATAAAATCTCGTTTGAGTCGGACGACGTTCTGAACAGACATGGTGTTCCTCAGGGATCAAAACTAGACCCACTACTGTTTCTAGTCTTCACAAATGACCTACTTGACAAGGAGATGAAGAATTATAGTTGCGTATGCTGATGATATATGCTCATAACATGTTGGATCCAGATCGGATTGGGTGGTTAATGACCTCGAGGATGCGGGAAGCTATATCAGGAGATGGGCGAATGACAATAGGCTTCATTTAAATGAGGCTAAGACAGTCTCAATGAAATTTCATTCAACTCCCACTCCTCTCGACTGCGGACGAAGAACATATTCTGCCAATAAGACGCGTTTTCTTGGACTCGTTATATCTTCAGATCTAAAATAGAACTCACATATTGAATTAGTTGCTCCGAAATTGTCATCGGTGTGCTTCTTGTTGCACAGGCTTAGAGTATTCGTTGGGACGGAAGTTTTAAGGACGGTGTACATGGCCAATAAATTCGTATCGATCCTGTCGTATGGAATTATTTTCTGGGGGTTCTCGCCTTGCAGTAGGAGATTATTCACCAGTCAGAAGCGGGCGGTTCGGATTATCGCAGGGTCATCATCACGACACTCCAGCTGCCGACCGCTGTTCAGAAGTCATAAGTTGCTGCCATTTCCCTGTTTGTTTATTTACCACGTGTGCATGTATATCCACAAGAACACTAATGCCTTTGTTAATAATTCCTCGATGCACCTGCATGAGACACGAATAATATGAAAAATACTCTCTGGTACCTCGGTGTGAAGATGTACAACAAGATTCCAGTCTCTTGGAGGTCTTCTAATATTGGGAAGTTGCTTCGATGTTTCCTTCAGGCACATTGTTTCTACTCAATTCAACAGTTTTTAGAATATAAATTTTAGATCGATTCATTGTTGACGCTTATACATGACGCTTTATATATGACGAAGATAAATAAATAAATAAATGAATAAATACCAGTGAATAGGCAATGTTGTTTTCACATGTATCTAGCAATGAATTAGCACTCTTCTCATTTTTAGCCCCGAATTAGCTCCCTCTTCTCAATTTCAACTTTAAAAGAGCCCTTGTCCTCATTATTAGAGCCAGTTAGCACTTATTTCTTTATTTTGGCCTTGAAATGTGCAATTTTTTCACATTTAAGCGTGTGGGCTGAGTTAGCGCTTCTTCCCTCATTTTAGCAGCGAGTTAGCAATTTTTCTCAATTTTAGTGTACTTTTTGCGTGCGTCAGTTAATTAGGATGCTCCGCAAATTATCGTTTTCTTCAAATTCAGCCGCGCGCAAGAGCTTTTCGAAGATAGCACTTTTTCTCAAATTTAGCCGCGAATCAGTAATTTTCTCAATTTAAACAGTTAATTAGCGCTTTTTTTTCGATAATACCGGCGAATTGATGATGTATTCACACATGTATCAATGAATCAGCACATGTTTTCAGTTTTAGCGAGAATTAGCACTTCTTAAGTTTTTGCCAAGAAATATGCGATTTTATCACACTTACAATTAGCCATGCGAGCTAGCGTTTTCCTCATTTTAGAAGCGAATTAGCAATTTTTCTCAATTTTAGCAGTAAACTGCGGATTTATGCTGCTAAAATTGAGAAAAATCACTAATTCGTTGATAAAATGGGGAAAAAGAACTAACTCCTTGTTAATTGCTAAAAAATCCCAAATTTATTTCGAAAAAACAAGTAATTTTTTCCCGTTTTAGCAGCGAATAAAAGGTGTATTCACACATAGCGATGAATTAGCGCTTTTTTCTCAATTTTAACCGAGAATCAGTGTTTATCACTTTTTTTTGATAGCGCGGATTAGCTAAGGACCCCCTCCCCCTCTTTAATTTTAGCCACCTCATCCCTTCGTCGTTGCGCTACAAGCTCCGGATCAAAAACAAATGCCCTCATAAAAAACAAAATATTTTATCTCAAGTTCGATAAAATTTGGTCGCCTATCGAAGGAAGACGAGTATCTTTCTTCTTGATTGTATTAGGGGGGGGGGGGGGATCTGAAGAATCCTTGGCCCAGGCCCAGGAATCTGTCGCCTTTTTTTTCGATAAATTGCATGAAAATGAAAACCTGGCTATTTCTTGGTATGAAAAACACAAATCTGGCCTTTGTTTTGAGAAAATCGTTTTTAGGCATAACTTGAAAACAAGAATTTTTTAAATATTTTTTTTTCGAATTCCTCGTGAAATTTTCTTGCGAATTGGCCACAATATTGACGGAAAAAATGCAACTTTTTTGTAGCCAAAATCGTCGTTTTTAGCGCAAAACGACCAGTAGCACAAAATGACGGTTGAAATTGCGAAAAAAAGGCCGCGAGAGCCCTTTTGTATCTTAATTGCAAATAATTGTACCCGAAAAAAACTGAGATTAAGAGAAAATTGTGGGAGGTGTAGGATTTGGCGTGACTACGTCAAAAATTATTTGCCACAGAATTACATAGTAATCTAAATCTCGTTGTTTCTTTGGCATGAAAAACGCGAATATGACCTTTGTTTTTAAGGTAAATCATTTTCCAGGCATGTTCTCCCCGTAATATTTTCGGTATTAAGTTCGAAATAATTGGTACTGGAATTTTGTAACTATTTTGTTAGGACTTCTCGTACAATTTCCATGCGAATTGACTACAACGTTGCCGAAAACAAACCCCTTTTACTTCTACGTTTTCAACGAGAATTTTTTTGCCGTCTTTGTATTTATAGGTCAGATGTGTTCGAGACAAAAAATGCGAACTCTGAAAAGCTCGTACAATTTTTTGGCAGCCCAAAAACCGAAATGTTTTGGCACTTCTTTTAGTTTCTTCTGAATATCCCGAAAATGAGTTACTTTAGAGGAAAATCTTCACTCATAAAACTTGTTGAGCGATAAATTTCCAACAAATTTTGTATGTAAAGTAGTTTTCCACGATGAAAATGGAACGGGCTACAGCCGTTCGAAATTGTTGTTCCAAAATGGTCGAAGGTCCTAAAATCGCCTGTTTTCGACTAAGTATTGCACTTTGGACTGTTTTCTATTTTTCGATATTTTGGTGTGAAAGAACGAAGACGAATGATTGAAGGAGGATTGAAAATTGCGTGACGATCGATGGTTATAGTCGTTGATGGATATGGGTCGGTCGATGTTGGCTGAGGGTTGATTATGTGCGATGAAGAAGTTTGTATTTAAAGTTATGGAAATTTTGGTGTTTGAGGAATGAAGACAGCGTGATTGATGATTCAGGGATTGTGTGGAAGACCACCCGATACTTCCATGTTCCCGTTTTTGGCGTTCATCAATGATGCATACAAAAAAAATAAATAAACAAGAAAACTTCCACAGCCGTATCAATTTTTTCAGTGCTCCGACCCCTCCAATGGCCTAGGTAGGAATTTATCCTGGGGGGGGGGGAGATCAGATCTTGTTGACCTCATCATAGCCCCAATCTCTCAGTTAGGGGCGATTTCTGGACTCTCCCCGCAAATTAGCGCTTTTTTGGCCGAGTGTATCGTTCTTCTCAATTTCAGCCGCAGAGTAGCGGTTTTGCCCCACCTCCTTCCATAGCCATGAATTTGCGCCTTTTCTCAACTTTTGCAGCAAAGTATCGTTGTTATCCCGTGAGCGATGTTTCTTAATTATCCACGAGTTTTAGCGTTTTCCTCAATTTTAGCAGCATATTACCGATTTTTAAAACTTTTTACCAGGGGATTAGCAATTTTCTCATTTCTAGCTGAAATTAACGTTTTTCTTAAGTGCTTTCCACAATATTAGCCGCAAAATAGGGGGACTTTTCACGAATTTCACCATACGCGATGCATGAGCGATTTTTCTCAGTTTACTCGCGAATTAACGGTTTCTTCGCCTATTGCCATAAATTGGCGCTGTTTTTCAATTTCAGTCTGAATAGTTGCCTTCAGAATCCGGAAATTGGCGTATATTCAGTTTTTGGCGCAAATTAGAATTTTTCTTTATTTCAACCACGAATTAGCGCTTTTTTAAAATCTAGCGGCCACGCGTCGTAGCGTTTCAAACCTGTTAATTAGCGAATTTTCTCAATTTCAGTCACAAATTGGCGTTTGGCGTATTGTTAGCTGTAGATTAGCGATTTTTTCCATTTTTAGCCGCAAATTAGCAATTTGCTCCATTTCTAGGCTTAAAATTAACCTTTCTCTTAATTTTGACCTCCGTCAAAATTGTTTGTTCCTTTCCTCCGAACCAGTGGCGTAGGTAGGAATTTGTCCTGGGGGAGGGGGGTTCAGATTGAAATCTCGTAAGGGTGATTTCACATTTTAGTCATCATTCCACAGAGCCAGCACACTCTTGAATCTGGAAATCTTGCTCATTGCCTCAATCTTTCAGTTAAGGGCGATTTTTGGACTCTACCCGCAAATAAGCGCTTTTCTCAATTTTGGCCGAGTGTATGGTTCTTCTCAATTTCAGCCGCAGATTAGCGGTTTTGCCCCACGCGCTACATATGCACTTTTTTTTATCGTAGCGTTTCAAACCTGTGGATTAGCGAATTTTCTCAATTTCAGTCACAAATTGGCGTTTGGCGCAATTTTAGCTGTAAATTTGCGAGTTTTTCCATTTTTAGACGCGAACTAGCAATTTTCTCAATTTTTAGGCTTAAAATTAACCTTTCTCTTAATTTTGACCATGCTGATTATTTTATTTTCTAAATATTACACGCGAATTAGCGGGTTTTCTCATTTTACCACCGCATTAGCAATTTTATGTGACTTTTATAGGTATAGATTATTGCCTCACGGCAGTTGTAGCCGTGAATTGGCATATTTGTTAACATTATACTATAGCCGTACATGAATTTGCTATTTTTCCGAATTTTAGTCACAAAAATGCCTTCAGAAGGGGCGAATTTAAATTATAAACGTAAACCAAAACCTTTTTCAAACCAAAAAATTTACATCTATCCATCCATTTCTGTCAAAAAATCATCATTTTTAAATTATAAATTTCACGACACTTAATTCGAGAATTTGTGATGTTTCTCAATTTTAGCAGCGAATTTTAGCAACGTGGTAGCGTTTCCAACCCGTGCATTACCTATGGAGTTTTGTCAATTTTTGCCAAGAATTGGCGTTTGACTCAATCTAAGCTGCAAATTAGCAATTTTTTCAATTTTTAACTGTGAATTAGCACTTTCCCCCAATTTGAACTGAAAATTAACGTTCCTCTTAATTTTAGCTGCGCTAATTGGTGATTTTTTGAATTTTTGCCGCGAATTAGTGATTTTCTTCATTTTGTATCCGCGAATTAATGTTTTTCCACAACTTTATATCTGCAAATTGCAAATTAGCGATTTTTCCCAATTTCAGCTGTGAAATAGCGTTTTGTGCTAATTTTGCGGGCATTCAGCATATCCTATTCCCTTTTTCATACGCGAATGGGTGATTTTACGCCATTTCAGTTGTGAATTTGCCATTTTTGTCCAATTTTAACCTGAAAGCGTCTTTCATTTGTCAATATTATAGCTTGTTTTCTCAACTTTAACCACGGGGTTTGCCCAAATACAACACTTTTGCGTTGATTTCCACAATTCATTTGAAGAATGGCCTCCATGTATCCGAATCAGCGATTGTTTTCTTAATTTTAGTCTGAAACTTGCATCGCGAGACCACGAATCAGCGCTTTTTAGCAGCTATAGCCACGAATATTACCGATTTTTGTCTGATAGAGTGTCCGGGGTGACCCCCCCCCCCCCCGGTACGCTACTGCGTTGGGTCTGAAGTCCAAGGAAAAAGCTTGACGTAGTACTCGGACCTTTTCGGGCTTCTTTAAGTCCAGAAAATCTGTTGAACCAAACTTCAACGTGAAACGCTCATTTTTGGCGATTTTATGGGGCTTTTCGTTATAGTACTAGAGCTCATTCGTTCGTATACTTGAAGCTCATGGGGGGGGGGGGATCTATCCCCCGTACCTACGCCCCTGCATGGACCCCTCCGAATTCATGCTGGTGAAAGGGTAACATGGGCGCTCGAGTTTTGTTTCGCATTTTTTTTCGACTACAACGCCCCCATGTCACCCTTTAACCAGAATGAAATCGGAGGGGTCGAGGCACTGAAAAAATTGATGCGGCCATGGAAGTTTACTTGTTCATTTTGTTTGTTTGTTTGTATGCATTATTGATGAACGCCAAAAACGGGAACATGGAAGTATCGTGTGGTCCTCCACACAATTTCTGAAGCATCAATCGCAGTCTTCATTTCTCAAACACCAAAAATTTTCATGGACTTTGTCAGCCTGTCCGTATATAAGAGCCATAAGGGGAAGGGCCGCGTCACTGAATAATTGTGTTAAACGAATTGTCAAGTAGTATTGGCGAATATTGTGAATGTTCGGTCATACGTGTTTCGGTCATGCTAATGTTTATTAAACACGGTTATGTAAATATACCACGGCTATTCCATAGATATAAATCACAATAAAACGTATAAATCGCAGCTTTTTGGGGGATGAAAGATAAAAAGGTGACCGTTATTTTGGAATTATTTCGTGGTGAATAGAAGTCGACTCCATTTACTCCAAAATTCGCATTTTCCCGTGTATATTATATTTTTTTGGCTTTGAAATATGCCTCCAATTTTAGTTATTTACCAAATAGGCAGAAATTCGGAGTTTCTGCTGAAATTCAACGGTCGGATTTCGCTTCTGTACGTGGCTGGTGGGAGGGGGTCACGGTAGCACTCGGGCGAGCCAAACAGACGCTAACCAAAACTTGACAGCAACTTGATAATGAGCCACTCCGTGTCATGCAGTGATTGTGCTATCTCATTAGTTTTATTTCTTCTATGTTGTTGGTTCAAGTGATTTTTTTAATAAGACGGGACTTTAACTATACAAATATTACGAACTCTTTCAAGACCATAAACAATGGCCCATTTGAAAGTATCGCCCCAAGAGTTTATACAACAGACGTTCGCCCCCATGATCGCCGTCGCGGTGACGCCCGGGGTCGAAACGATTTGTCAGAAAAATAATTTGACGTTTTCCGAACTACTGCGGCCATTCACAAAGTCAACTGTTGAAGGTAAGTGATGCATCGATGTCGTTACCGGCTCGTTTAATGCCCAGAGGGTTCCGTTTTAGCTACGATTAAAGACGCCGCAGGGGCTGTAAATATAGTTAAGAACGTTCGCGTGGCGTTTTACGATATAAACTGGAAGCCTCCGGCGGTTCAGATTGCCAGGGAATGTTTCAATAGAGCGATTAGTTCAAATATGTATGAAAAGACTACGAGGACGATAACTGCGGGTAATGTGGACTTACTCTGGATTTTTAAGGGTTGTTTTATGAGGGTTTTTATTCATAGGAGAAACTAAGTTTGATATTCCTATGACTGCTCCTTGGTTTGAAGCGTGGAGGTACACATTTTTCGAGGTTCAACATCCTTCGGACCACGAGTTCACCAAGCACTTTGTGGGATGTAAGTTTTAGGAGAAAACCATCTAGAAGTCCACTAGGCTTGTTTAATTATGCTGAAAACGAATCTAATTTTAGGTCTGGTCGTTGTGTCGTCACTAGACCCTAAACCTATGGAAAAAATCGCTCAAATGACGCAAGACATCCAAGACCAAATTAATCAAGGAACGACCAATAAATTACCCAAATGGTTCGGTCAGCCACCTTCAATTCTCATGACCTACCTGTTTTTACACGATAACTCAGCCAGTCAACAGAATGAGTAAGCAAGAGATGGCGTATTGCAAGGTGCAGCACCCAGCAAGCTATAAAGCCTCGTGTTTTCCAGAAGTGTCCCGACCTTTGAAGCTATGAACGCCACTTACGGCGCTAAAAAGTGTTTTATGCTGTGCATAAACTCTCAGCCACCAGCCGACAATTCAATCACACTGCCAGACCCTTGGGCTCAGTTAATTTCCATAACGCCGGGAAATTTCAACGTTAGACGCAATACTTTTCCACGTTATTTTCAGCGTCTCATGAGTTAAAAATCCTGTCCAACAGGCTGACGGTTCTGATTTCGACCTGGCGGAAATTGAAAACGCGCGTGAAACGACCGAAAAGTCGTCACCCAACTCGTCGATTATTGCCCATCCGTTAAGCCCAGCGTCTGATGATTCGCCTTATGTTGGCCCCTCCGAGAATGTATAATTTAGGCATCTATTGAGGCTTTGTAGCGGCGTTGAAACTCGTGGTTTGTTTCAGGTCATGATCTCTACGTCCATGGTTTCAAATGGTCATGGGATGCTGCTGTCGTCTGAGGATAAAAACAGAATAAAAAAATTTGTTAATGAGTTTTGTTTGAAGGCTTTGATTCCTCATTTTGAGGAACAGATCCAAGTTTTAAACGATCAGGTAGTGTTTTTTTGGTTATGAAATGAGCTATATCGGGTCTTAAAGTAATTCTTATTTTCAGATAATTAATAAGAAAGGAGTCAGCCGTTCCCTACTCAGCGCCACCAAACGATGGTTTACGACGAGCAAGCCGGGCACACCAGGGACTCACATATCACCCACTGCCATCGCCTATTCAACCGACTCCCACGAACTACAACTTCGACGCCTGGGCGATCTCTGTTTCATGATCGGTCTGTATGCGCAAGCTTTTCAAGCGTATCACAGTGCCAAGGGTGAGTTTCGCGTCGACGGCGCCTGGCTTCACTACGCCGGCGCCCTTGAAATGGCCGCACTCTCCGCCTTCATGAGCGGCGTCGAAGCTCTGGCAAAAAAAATGGTCGACTACGGTGAGGAGAGCATCGTCACGTATCAAAATTCCTGCAGGTTAGTATTGTTGTAATCCTCCTTTTTCAAACAAAATTGTTTTAGTATGGGGGGGGGGCAGGGACAGATCTTGCTTTTTGCCGCCTCGGGGCTAATTAATTTTGCTGCCTCATGCCTGATGGAGGAAAAACCTCAAGTTAACGGGAATCCCAGAAACATGAAATCTTAGCTTTTTGTGATGAACGCGAATGACGTTGGTGGTTTAGGCCCATCAAACAACCACGAAAATTGCCCTTGGACTACGATCGACCCATCTTGGCAAAACCGAGTGAGCTGTGTTGATGTTAGAACTGTAGGCAGGGGCGGCCGGCGTGTAGCCGCAACACCCTCTCAGTCCCCGTTTGGCCCTCCCGGTTCTCTTCAGTCCTAGTCACCTGGTGGAGCCTGGTCCTCCCTGCCTAGGTTTTCGAGGCAATCCCTGCGTGCCTGGTTTGAATCCCGCTCAGTAGCTCACCGCGAGGTTGAGGTGAGAGGGACAGACCACCACAGGCCCACCGGAAAGGTATAAGATGGAAAAATTAGGATTTTCAGGTTACATTCTGCATTATCGCATGGATGTAGGGCCGTGATTTAGAAATTTGGTACCTTTCGACGGTTTTCATAACATCCGACAAGGAGAATAGAACAAATCTACAGGTGCCCATCAGTTTTTGTGGCTAAATGTTCGATTCAGCCCGCGATAATTCGATTTGTGTACTTCCGGGAATAATCAGTGCCGTACTGTGTTCACAGCTGAAATGCTTACAGAGCTATAATCATCCCCGTAATTGGAAGTTTCCTGGCTAAGCATTTGGGAAATTGAAAGTTTCTGGACTATATTTTCAGTGAAATTGCAATTTTCGGGTCCTCCCTTCCATGTAGTAGGTGCGGACCCTGTAAGACGGCCAAGACGAATAGCCGTGTAATTGTAACATTCAGAGCTTGTGAGTGTACAAGTTCGGGTCCAAAAAACGAAATCAAAAGTTTCTTGTCGGAATATTAGGGAAATTGCAAATTTTAGGTCTTTTCTTATGTGAAATTGCAATATGCTTATCTTCATTTTCGCGAAATCGCAAGTTTCTAGGCTTCTTTTTTGTGAACGTGGAACCCGGTCCGCAAAATTTTAAGTTTCCTGGCTGAATATTCGGGAAATTGCAATTTTCGGTATCTCCATCCAATTTTCAATAAAGTGCCTTTTCGCCGAATTTGGACGATTTTCCACGACGATGATTTTTCGAGGTTCATGTGGGCAGTTCTTTTCTTTGAGCAAGCTTTTGGCAAGTCTACACCTGAAATTGAGAAAAAACGTTATTTCCCAGTTTCTGTACGTCTTTGGGAGGCTAAAATTGAGAAGACCCTCTAATTTACTGTTCTATGGGGAATTGTACTCGGCCAAAACTTTAAGAAAACTAATATCCTTGGCTAAAATTGCGAAAAAAAACTCTCATTTGTGGCTACAATTGAGAAAATGCGTCTATTCTTGGTTGACAATACAACTCCCTAGCCTTTGAGGAAAACGCTCATGTGAAGTTTTTCGGGCAAATCCGCGACTAAAATTGAAATTCATGGATAAAATTGAGAAAAAGCGATTATTCAGAAGTTTGTTTTAGGGAAAGTAGGGAGGGAAAACAGCCTAATTGGGTTTGAAAAAGCCTGAATTTTGGAAGCGCAAAAGCGAAATTAGTTTTTAGAAGAGTCAACCCCACAAAATTTGGTTTTCCGGGAAGAACCAAACACTCGAATTTGGTTGTTTTGACATGGAAAGGATGATGAGGGGGCTCGCAGAGATTTTTGCTCGTGGAACCCTGTTAGGTGTAGGTCCGCGACTGATCCCGCACTGTTTGCCAATTCGCGATAAGGCTTCGCGTGGGCGTTCAAAAACTCGCGCACCGGCCGTGGAGCCGCTTATTGCGGCCACGATGTGCAGAGCTCAAGCAGCGTGTGTCGCATAAAATGGGGGGGGGGGTATGTGTATATTTTGTCTTTCTCTTCATCTCCTTCTGGTTCGATTTGACTGCTTGATAACATTGCCGCCCCTCGAAATTTCCTGGGCTATAGCCCCGGTAGTCCTCCTCCATGATCCAGCCCTGTTGGGGGGGGGGGGTGAGCTCAATATCTGGAGCAATTATTCAAATTAATGCTTCATTAATGGGACATCATGGCAAGAGTACGCGTCCTAACCTCCATACGAGTCAGAAAAAAGTGTCAAGTCAGTCACAGAAACGGGCTCAACGACTGCCTGGTCCCAAAGGACCTCAAGCAACCGAAGGTACCTGGCGTGGTAGCAATACAAAAACCCTGACAAAATCGTCCAAACTATGTACATTAGCGTCAGAATCTGATAATTTTGCTTATTCTCTACGGCCTTTTTGACTACGAAATTGGATTTTTCATTTGAATATCCTGTAATCGTCTCACTTTCAGCTAGTCATCATCTGAGGGACTAATAAACCGCGTGTGGCTCAGGTCAGAATACTTTTAGAAAATAGGCCAAAACATTCGTCCACATGGGTATTTATTTGGCCAAAACGGCCAAATGGACAAAATCTTGTACTGTGGGGTTTCTCATCGTGGAGTATCGTAAAATCGGAACGGATTTTCCATCGGACGAGCAGTTGAGGGAGTTCTTCTTCCAGTGATCTTTGGCTCGTTTTCCGGGGCCTCTCGAATTTTTCCGCGGGCGGTGGCCACGTTATCATCAGCCCAGAAGTTCATGTAAAGTCTCGAGGGGGAAATTTTCGGAACCTTTATACCGCCGCGAACAGGTTTTTGAAGATCTAGGACGGAAACTTGTAGATTGGTTATGCGGTTAGGTTGGATGGAGTTGCGTTTTACCCTATCTCGCCCTCATGACTTTAGCATTATGAGATCGTATAAATTTTTCAATTATTTCGAAAAAGGTTAGCACAATTCGCCACACGAGCCACACTGTTGAGCGTCGACTGTCTTCAAAGCAAAGGCCTGTACGGTGAAGCCGCCAAACAACTCATCCGCATGTCCGGTGAAGACTCGGACATGCGTAGTGCCGTCCTTCTCGAACAAGCCGCCTATTGTTTCCTGAAAAGTCAGCGACCCTTTATGTATCGCAAGTACGCTTTTCACATGATTCTCGCCGGTCACCGTTTCTCTAAAGCATCGCACAAACTGCACGCCATGCGTTGCTACTATCAAGCCCACCAGGTCTACGAGAATAAAAACTGGAGCACCGCGGAAGATCACATTCTGTTCACCATTGGTAAACTGGCGGCTCAGTCGAAATTGGTCTGTAACTCATTCGAAGCGCTCAGCTTTCTCGTTAGACGTCCTAGTCGTCAGTCGTCCGAACAGCAACTGATTTATTTCAAGGAGTATGTCACCGCGGTTCAGGTTCGTGTTTGCAGAGTGTACATAAATGCTAAAAAAAAACAAAAAACAAATGCAACAACGTTTTCACTCGACAGAATATGATAAACAAGGAAGAAGAAGGAATATTAGCCGTCCCGGTGATTGACACATCCCTCATACAAGTTCTTCTCAACGTGTCGCAACAAGTCGAAACTTGTTTGGGTCGAATTCCGGCATCCTCGTCTTTCACTGGAAGTTCCTCGGATGTTTCGCTGTAAATTTCATTTGTTTTATTTAATTGATACACTCAAAAAAACTAATTTCAATCAAAAGATGGGTCAGCCTTGAGGAGAAATTGGTTAACTACGCCTGTGGTGCCAACGTCATGATATTTAAACCCACGGTTGAAATTTTGACGCATAAAACGAACAACGCGTCGCCTTCATTAGTGGTTAAAGGAGAACCCATTGGACTGCGGATTAGTCTTTGGAATCCTTTGCATATTCCGATTAAACTTAAAAATATCCGCCTACTGTGGAACGTTGTCTCGGGGTCGGAGTGTGACAAGCACGGTAGCAACTGTGTCGAGTGTCAAACAGCTTTTTCGAACACTCTCGACGAAGTTAATGTCAACGCTGATTCTATTGAACACGTTAGTTCTTTTTTAATCGATTAAATTCGTTTAATTATCGGCCCAAATAAAAAATGTTTTTGCAGATTTTGTTGATGATCACTCCTAACAGAGTTGGAGAGCTCAGCGTCACCGGCTTGGGTTACTCGCTGTCCGACCAGTCGAACTCTATCTCGGTGGAAGGCAAGCAACCGTTAATTATTGTGCCGAATAGAGCGTCGAGTAAATCCAACGTACCGGCTGACAAACGACTTCAGTTCACTGTTGTTGAAAATGCTCCATTTCTTAACGTAAGTCGTGTTTAAAACGTAAAAATTCGACCCAACTCACTGGCGGGGGTTTGTGACGAACAGACGTCTTTCTCCGGTCTTAAAGCTCAACTACTAGTGAGTGAAGTGTCACCCGTGACGATGCACCTCCAGAACACGGGCTCTGTGAGCATTTCAAAGATATTGTTGACGTCGTCGAAAAATTTCAAAATTTGGTTAGACGGCAGCGAGTGCACGGGCGACGGTGTGTACACTGTAGCGTTGTCCAGACCGCTTGAGCCGAAAACGTCGCTCGAGGTTCAAATATTGATACAGCCGACGTTTAAATCCGACAGGCAAAGTTTGGAGTTGCTCATCTATTATGAGAGCTGTCTTCAAAATGTAAAACCCAAGTAAGTACCCCCCCCCCCTTACATTGCCACTTCATTCTTATTTTCTTCGAATCTCGGTATTTCGTTTACAAACAGATACCGCCTCGTGAGACATTCGTGGCCTGTCACAGTCAACAACATTTTCCACGTCAGTACGGCTGTTACACGAAGCAACACTATGGAAGAAGGCGATACAACTTACGGACTGAATATCATAACCGTCATCAATGGCAATTTTCAAGTAACTCTGTCGCCTCGATTTCTTCAAAAGCAACAACTAACCCCCCCCCTTCCACTCCTCTCATTTTCATAGAAACAAACGACCGCTATCAAAAACATAACCGTTGAAAGTATTTCAATGGTGAGCAATGATTGGCGAATATCTCAGAAGAAAATGGCGCCTCAAGGTTTGTAGTTGCCCGTTTTTCTGCATACCAACTTGACAAATATTATCATTTTAACTTAATTTAATTTGTAGACATGCTACTTGAAAAGAAGCAGAGTATATTCCTCCTGTTGAAAGCTTTGAAGAAAAAATTCCTTCGAGAGACGTCACAACGCTTGAATTCCAACAGAATTCCGAACCACCTCACCCCTTCTTCATTCCAGAGCCCCGACATGAGAACAATTTGACCGGTGAAATTAATTTGGGCCTCGTATTTAAATGGAGGGTGAGTCATTTTTATTTTGAAGCGCGCTTCTTATTCTTAGCTTTTGAATTGTCCACTGGGCGGGATTGTTGACAGTGTTCAGTGTCATTCGGTGAAGACACCTGTACAGCCACCGGTCAAATGTTTGTTTTCATACCGCGAATAAACGAAGACTTGAAAACGCCCAACACTTCGCCACTGAATCCGTCGGGCGGTAGCTTTCCATCAAAAACGGGTGAAGATCAACTGCCGCAAAATGAAAAACTCGTCAGTTACCAGGTGGTTCATCCGTCGTTGATCCGCCATCAATTTTCGGAGGACATGTACGTTTAAAGACACTTAAATAATCGCTTCAGTCTATTTAAACCCATTTTGTTTAGGATTTGTCTCGTCCCAGTTCTTTTAAGACTTAAAAATCGATCATCGAGAGATTTATCGATAAAAATAAATTATCGATCCGAACCACAGGAGTAAGTACCGCCCCCCCCCTCCACACCACTACCACAGCTTAATTCAAACATTAACACAACCCGCACCTTAGAACGCTCGAGTTAAACGGACCTTCAAATCGCGTCAGTTGGGTGGGGAAATTGACTCTGAACAAAGAACTTCGAGCTAACGTCGGTGATGACGTTATCGTGCCTCTTCAAGCCGCTGCAACAACCACGGGAGCCTATGAATTGAGCGGTTGTCTGGACGTTTTCGTTAATGTCTGTAACGAGTTTGTTCTTCAGAAATGTAAACCGAATTCCGTTCTCGTTATTCATACTTAGTCGTCTATGAATGAATGAATTCATTTTTTGTAAGTACTTGTTAAAATGTATTTTGTTTTTGTTTCCGTAAGTATAATTTATTTTGTACGTTCATGGATCAATTGACTGGAATTTTAGGCCTAGAAATGCTTTGAAACTTTGATTGTCGCTCGAGGACAAGGCAGCGTTTTTAGATCTAGAGTTTTGATCCCAAAACTGGTGACTATGGGTCAATTGGTGTCAGTGGCGGACCTACCAGAGGCGTAGAGTTTAAGTTTTCGTTGGGCGATGGGCAAAATTAGCTGGGCCCAGATAGGGAGTGAAGGAGGGGGTAATTAATTAATTATTGCAATTTTGCAGTACCTAATTTAAAGAACTGCAGAATAATATAATTGAACACAAAACGTAAGAGCAAAAATGACATATATTTGGTCTGGTAATCTAACTGTGAGATGGGGCGTCTATTGGGCTGGTTTTACAAGGGGCGCCTTTTCAACAAGCTACAACACTGATCATTGCCCAATGATGGATCTTTTTCTACGTAATTCATTTACCTAATTTAATGAATAATTATATTCATAGGCGTTTTTATTTGATAGCGTTTTCCATTTACGTAAAATTTTGCTCTAGAGGAATTCATTTCTACCCGTCCTTTATTAACATATGTTTTACTTCAGAGAGGACGAGTGGAAAAGGACTGCTCTAGGGCAGAATTTTATGTAAATAGAAAACGCCATGAAAGTGGGATCCCACGAGAAGTACTCTTTATTCCTTTAATCGAAAATCGATAAAGCTTCCTTGGTGTCTCGTTGTCCTTTAGTGTTCCGGTCAGCGCCGGAAATGCGCGGAAAAATGTGAGAAATTTTTTCAGGCGAGGGAGGGAGATACCTAAGACAAATTTAACCAGAAGAAGGAGATGAAGATGAAGAAAATAGTCATTTTTTCCATTTCATGCGACTCACCCTGATCGAGCTGTGCACTTCGTGCCCGTATTAGGCCGGTCGTCCACTGGAAGCGTTTTCGAGCGGCGCTACAACGAGCGACATCGAGCGAACATTCAAAAAGACATAAATTGAATTCACTGCTGCTAAGCCTACAGTGGACGATGTCACATTCAATTTGAGGCTTTGGGATGTATAGCGCCACTCGATAACGCTTCCAGTGGACGACCGACCTTAGGCTCGTTTCACACATGCACGGCGCGAACGCGGTGGGTGCCTCACCCGTGTGAATCGAAATTCGGTTTCTACGCGGCAGAGGTCGTTTGAAGATGTTTCTCGGTTCACACATGCGCGAGGCACCCTCCGCGTTCGCGCCGCGTAGCAACCGCGTATGTGTGAAACGACCCTTAAGCGGGCTCCTCTCGCGGTGCGCGATTTGTTGAACGCTCGCACGAAGTCGAGCGAGTGCTGTGCCACTGCTCGCCACAGCCTTATGGCGAATTGGGCAACATCCGGATCGTAGTGGCGTACCTATACACCTCTCGAAGCCCGGGACGGAAATCTCTATAAGCCCCTTATCATCCTTTGCTTGTCCAAATGACCAAATTCGAGAGTTTGGTTCTTTCTGAATACAAATTTCGCTTTGGCGCTTCCAAAATTCAATTTTCATGCCTTTATCTCTTTCAAAGTCAATTTGGCCGTTTTCCACTTATAAAACCGTTTCGCGGGGTTGGCACTTTCCATAACTTCAGAATGATGGCTTTTTCTTAATTTTAGCCGTGAATCATCGCTATGCCTTAATTTAAGCCGTCGATTTGCCCGAACACAAGAGCATTTTTTCTCTTTAGCCTGGATCCTGGAAGTTTGTATCAACAACGACGAATTGACGCATTCTTAATTTTATAGCCATAAATGATCGCTTTTTCTCCATTTTAGCTCAGAATATCTGCATTGTAAAGTTTTTAGCCGCGTAATTGCCCCAAGAACAGCAAATTAGTTTGTCTTCTAAATTTTTAGCCGTCCAAGGACGTACAGAAACTAGGAATTAGCGGTTTTTCTCAATTTCAGGCGTAGACTAGCCCGTAAGCTTGCTCACATAAAATAACTGCGCACAAGGACCTCGATTGGCCAATCGCGTGAGGAGGCCAAAAAAAACACCCCAACGATAAGGCACAAACTATAGCCATTTTTGGCGGCGCCGACAACCCTTAATACGGAGGCGTTTTTTGGCTGGGGCTAAATGGACCTGAAAATCGCCCACTTGAGCCCTTCGTATCGGTGGATGGTGTGTGAAGCAAAAATGGCCTAATTTAAAATTGGATAGAGCATATTCAGCCAGAAAACTTCCAATTTCGCTGATATTTAGCTCCCAAGTGTTGGCGTTCAAGAAGTCAGAAACTTGTGATTCGCGAAAATAAGACCAGAAACTAGCAATTTCGCGAATACATAGCCCCGAAACTCAAATTTCGGGAAAATGAAGACCAGGAAATTGCCATTTAGAGTTACCAAAATTACAATTTCAACCTGAAACTTCAAATTCCCGAATATTCAGCCAGAAAACCTTTAACTTTGGGATAATTATTCAGCTCCCAAAATATTGCAATTTTGGGTAACGTTCAGCCAAGATTCATGTTTCTGGGGTTCCCGTCATCTTTAGGGTTTGTCCGCCAGGTTGAAGAAATGTATTGTTTTCCTCTAAGGGCTCTCACGCACTCGCGATTTTCGCGCAAGTGCGCGCGATTGTCGATCAGGCGGTTCCAGCCTGACACGCAGCAGAGTAGCCGCTATAGTGCAGTGGCCCTTAAACGGTGCAGAAAAGAATATTTCGCGTCATGTTCACTGGGATCAGCCGATCACATGGGGATTTTTTTTTTTTCTAGAGAGATCGTAGCAAAACCCCCGAGCTGCCCAGCGAGGTCCTTGTGCATCGGGATTTTTCCTTGGATTTTAGAGCTATCCACGGGAAAGTTCGTGGTCCAGTCGTGGTTATAAACGATGTCATCACAATGAGAGCTCTTTCATTGAATCTTCTTAACGAAAATTCGACTCAATTTTCGGATTTCCCGCGAGGAGAAACCCAAATTTCATGAAAATCAAATTTCACTCCCTAAAAACCATTTTTTGGATATTTTCGCGTAAATATCACTTATTTAGTTGTCGCTGACAAACCAATTTCGCGGGGCATCTAAATCCAGAGACCGAATTCGCTGATTCACCTTCGCACTAAAACCATTTTCGCAGGTTTTATTCACGAAAAAATCAATTTCTTCAATTTCACTCTGTAGCATACCAAATTTCGCGGATTTTTTGTTCGCAAAAGAAAAACACTTCCCCGAATATGGCTCACAGTAAAATAAATTTCTCGATTTCTCGGATTTTACTCACTCGACAAGCAACTTTTAGAATTTTAATTGCCAGTAAACCAATTTTCGCTGGATGGCCCGAATATCAGACCGGTGTCTGAATTGGGCCACCCAGCAAAATTGGTTTGCCGGCAACGACAATAATAATCGCTGAAATTTCTTTTTCAGTGAGCAAAAATCCGAGAAATTCACGAGTGAAATGCCACGTCTAGGTCAAAATGTACGCGAAACGTCAGTTGAGAGTGAGAGAAAAACTGTATTCCGAATCGGCCGCGGCACACAAAACGCAACATTTTGGGGGAAACACTCAAGTGAATCGCCAATTTCAAGGTAAAAATTTACGCGAAATGCCATCGCGTACCAAAAGGGCAATTTCATGGTGAAATTGTCCATTTCATAAAAGAGAATATTGTATGTTTTATGAGAAAACTGGCAATTTTATGGAAATTCTTAAGCTTATAAGCTAATGGTTGATTTTATGAGGGAATTTTCAGTTTGAAAGTGTCAATTTGATGAGTAAATCGTCAGTTCCATCAGGAAATAGTGAATTTTATTGAGTAATTGTCAATTTTATGAGGAATTGCCCATCAGGGTGTTTACCCGGATTTTCAAACTGATTTTTTTTTTTTTCAAAACGCTTCGATTTGAACCGGACGAAGCCTATGTGAGTCCTTTGGACAATGCTGATTTTCCCCAGGAAAACGCGTGCCAAAGAGGACAAAAGATGAGGCTGAACGCGCTGATTTTTGGGTTCGTTTTGTCCAGAACTCGATAGTGCTAGCTGTGGGACAAATGAGAGCCCGTGTCTTCCCCTGTGTGTTCGACCCCTGCGACGATGAATTCACTTCATTCGGGACATGACGTATTTTTGCCAAACAGTTAGTTCACGTAGCATTTATTGGATGAATAGTTGTTGAACTATTCTGGCTGTTTTTTTCCTCACTTCTCCGGCAACCCGAGAAATTTGGGATCCAAATCCACGAAATTTGCGCTTTGAAAGGCTAACCCCCTCGAAAATTATATTTTAATGTGCTCAGTGGGCATTTTGCTCAGAAGGGAAAGTACATTTAACAGCCACTGGCGGACCTTTATATTGGGATTTTTGTCCATTTTAACCACGAATTAGTGCTTTTTCTCAATTTGCAGCAGGGAATTAGCACTTTTCTGAATTCGAACGTAAAATTATCATTCAAGTCACACATTTTTATCCACTTTTACTACAAATTGGCCTTTTTGCTAAATGTTTAGCCGCGAATAGCCCTTTTTCTTAATTTGAGCAGAAATTTAGAGTTTTCCTTAATTTTAGCCGCACTAATTATAGTGCTTTTTTTCAATATTAGCCGTGACCCCGTGAGTAAGGCGTTTGTTTTACATTTTAGCCCCACATTGGCCATTTCATTTCAATTTTGTGATGGCTCAGCTTTTTTTCTTTGATTTAGCCTCGAAATATCCTTTAGAAGATACGGATTGGCGTTTTCTCAATTTTAGCCGCGAATAAGTGATTTTTTCATTTTTATCCGCAAATTAACGTTTTCCCTAGGTTATTGGCGAATTAGCGCTTTTACTCAAGTTCATCGACGGATTAGGCGATTTTTCGTAATTTTGACCGTGGGCTGGACCAAAAAACAGCACAGCGGTTTTTTTGGTTCATTTTAGCTGTAAAATCCACTATACACAGAGAATCAGCGATTTTTTCTAAATTATGGCCTAAAAGTTGCATCGAGAAACCAGGAATGAGCGCTTTTTTTTTTTAGTTTTAGCCACGAATATTAGCACTTTTTCCAATTTTGTTTTTCTGCCTACTAGCTCCAACATCGGCACATTAGAGCGAGCCTTCTCAATTTTATCTGCTTTAAGGACGTAAAGAAACTTGGAAATCAGCGAATTTTCTCTGTGTCAACCGCGAATTTGCTTCCAGAAGGCACTAATTTTCTCAATTTTAATTAGCCGTCAGAATTGCGCTTTCGTGGGCTCGTTCGAATATTTAGCCAAATTGTTTGCTGATCACCAGTAACGTTCTATTCTCCAAGTCGGTTGGGCTAAAAATCGTCGAAAGGAGTCAAGTCACTGTCCAGTCGTAAACAAAAACTACTTTTCACGTATCTAAATCTATGAAAATGAACCTAAAAATTATCATTTTTTCATATTTAAGCTTTTCGGGGGCCGTATCGGATAGGTGGCCCGGCGGCGCTCCCCCCCCCCTCGCCCGTACCACGGTTACGCAACTGTTCTACTCTTGCTCTTTCACACTAAGTTTCTGCTCTGAATAGTGTGAAGACGCAATTTTATGGACGATGAAGCTGATTTAGCTTATGACACGTCATTAATCTAGTAAAACTGTGTCCTTAGGACTCACATATATTACTCAGGAAACCAAGAAACAAGGGACTTTCATGAAGAGACGGTAAATTTGGTGAAGGATTTGGAATTTTTGCCTCAAGAATTATTGTATTTTTGCACATGTAGGCCTGGGGCGTAGCCAGCCCGTAATCAAGGGGTGGGCAGCCAGCTAGGCACGGAAGGACATTTTGCGGCTAAGACGACTGAGGAAAAACACCCATTCACGGCTAAAATTAAGAAATAGCGCTGGTTCACGTTAAACATGAAAAATAAATCTCGTTATTCGCGGTTGAAAAGAAAACACGCCAATTTGCGGTTTCACGATGCAAAGTCCGGGGCGGAATTAAGAAAATGCGCTAATTCGCGGTTTATAGAACTCTTTTCACAGCTAGAATTGACAAAATAAATTGCTCGTTCAATGTAGAATTGAGAAAAATCATTCATTTGCCGCTGGAATTGAAGAAAAACGCCAATTAACGGCTAAAATTGAGAAATGGAGCTCATTCACGCAGGTAAAATTGAGAGAAGGCGCCAGTTCGTTGTTTCTCAAACATCGGTAAACGTTGCGAGAGAGAGCTAATTGACCGTTTTTATACATATATGTATATGGCAAGTTTGCGGGTGAAATTGGGAAAGAGCGTGACTTAGCGCATACATGTTTGAAAAAAAGTGCTTATTCACGGCTAAAATTACGGAAAATTGTTCGTTCGCCCGTCAAATTGAGGAAAATACCCATTTCAAGGTTTCGCGATGCCACGTCCGGTCAAAATTAATGATATTCGCTCTCACGCGGATTATGTGAGCCTTATCACTGCTAAAATTTGAAGGGAGAAAAAATTGCACTAGGAAGAATTAGGAAAAAGCACTAATTTGCGGCTAGAATTCAGGGAAAACGAATTGACAAAATTGTCACCGTTTGTTGTTGATTGCTGGAATTCTCGTGGCTAAAATTGAGAAATAGCGTTCATGCATCCACACCACATGTGAAATTGAGGAAAAACTGTTTTTTTTTTTGTTTTTTTTCTGCGGCTGAAATTGACAGAACACAATTTGCGGTTAGGCGATGCTCAGTGCCGGCCGTAATTCAAATAGTAAATCAAAAATTCGTTATTTCACGGTTTTTTGATACATTTTCACGGCAAAAATGAAGAAAATGGGCTAGTTAATCGAGGTAGAATTGAGAAAAAGCACTCAGTTTCAATTAAAATTAAGGAAAACGTCAATTCGAGGTTAAAAACACTGCCCATTCACGAGTAAAATCGGGAGATAAAAACTCAGTGCAACTACTCTTGAAAAAAACTGGATCTACGCCTGTGGGCCAGCTTCACTGGTGAAAATATCAGATGCACCCATCTCTATGGATGCACCATTGCCTTTTTGCAGGCTTATAACAGAAGCTGGAGGTTAGAATCGCGTCAATTCACAGTCATCAGAGATTAAATTTGCACAGAAACGGCCACTATCCGTCAAAAAATAAATATCTGCTGGAAAACCGTCGTTTGTAGCCTTCTATTTCGGATTTTATGTCGAAAACTTCTCCCCCTCCCCCCGGAAAGTGATACTAATGGAGCTAAACTTTAAATTTTTAGACCTGAGACGGTAAACAGAGCTGGCATTTCCTCTCCCACCATGAGTCTGGATGGCACAGCGGGGTAAACACGATTTGAGCTAGACAAAACACGAAATTTGTGCGTCGAACCTGCAAAAATGGGATTATAGTGTGAAAAATCGGTTTCCAAGATAAGCTGGCCCTCGCAATCGGTTTGTCAACAACAAACATCAGCGAATTTTTGATTTTTGGTGAAACCGATAAGCGAAAATGTGTCGTTTTTTTTTTCAGTGAAAAAAAATCAGCAAAACTGGTTTTATGGAGAGGAATACAAGAAAGCCAGATCAGGGATTTTTTGGGGGATGGGCAGCTGCCCCACGAAATCTGCGCTTTTGATTCTAGGGGAGGGCAGCTGCCCACCCCTGCCCCCCGCTGGCTACGCCCATGCATGTAGCCATGATTTATTCGCAAAATGGTATTTTCTATGTGGTGGGATGTCCGGGGGGGGGGGAATCAAAACTACTCAGATTCTTGTTCCCTCAGTGCCGGCTGATGACTTCCGCTGCCACTGTTTATGGACGAAATTGTTGAAAATAAGGTGAATATATGTGGGGGGGGGGAGAAATGGTACCTTCACCCACCCAGTAGGCGTATTGGGTGGGAGATGGCCCACCTCGTCCCCTCCCCCCTAACTCTACGCCTCTGGGGACCTATCACAGATCGAGGCCCGGGGCGGAAATCTCCGCAAGGCCCCTTTTGGCCAGTCAGCATAAAAAAGGAATATATTACTTTTATACTGTTGAATTATTCAAACCATTTTTTCCGCGAATTTAGCCATGAGTTTGCTCGTTTTCTCTATTTTAGCCAAAGCATCCAGAAACCACGGATTCACGTTTTTCTCCTTTTAAGCCGCAAATTATCGTTTCTTCTCTACTTTATAGCCTCGCATTTGAGGTTTTCCCGCAAAGGCCCGCTTCCTCTCAATATTAGCCGCACCTTAACGCTTTTATAATTGTTACCCGTGAATTTGTAATTCTTTCACTTCCACAGCCATGCGAATCAGCGCCTTTCTATTTTAGCCGGGAATTTCGTTTTCTGAATTTCAGCCGCGATAATTAGCAGTGTTATTATCTCTTAGTACCGTGAATTCGCTCGTGTTCTCGATTATAGCCGAATTTGCAAACCGAGAATTTGCGTTTTTTCTTGGCATGTTTATCGCATAAAATTTGCATTTTCCGCAGTTTATCCTCCAAAACTTGTGACTTTTTAGCCATTAAACTTTAATTGCTAAACCCACAATTTCGCGGCTGATTATATTCCAAAACTTGGAACTCCGTGGCGTGGACAGTCGACCAAGTTTCTGTCCGTTAATCGCCAGAAATGCTTGTTGGTAGGAGGAAGGGGGGGATGTCTTCCCCATAGTTGACCCCCGCCAAAATCATCAAACGAGCCCCCTGAATGAACGGGTCGTTAGTTCGTTCATCGACTCACCGAAGTTATCTGATAAAGGAAAATGATCCAAGTTTAGATGTAAACAAACATTTTGAGGGTAAGAAAGAACGTAAAATCGGCCCAAAAAGGTCTACTAAATTGCCCTGTGCCGATGTTTTCTATGGTACTTCAGGTTTATATTTCCTGTGTAAGTATTTTTTGACTTCCAAATATACGTTAATTTAAAAGTGGTAACTACGTATTTGCCTTTTTTTCAGAATCCGACGAGATTGTGTGCTCTTACCAAATTCAGAGGTTTAGTTCAACCCCGAAAAACAGACTGCAATTACAGAACGGTAATTAACGCTTTAGTAATTAATAATAATTTTAGCGTGTGCAGCGAATAAAGTAATTTGAGTGGCTGTGATGGGTGGGTGGGAGGGATACCTATTAGCGTCGTTCGGGTTTGTATCTCGATTTATGAAGTCGGTACTTTCTTACAGAAGGCTTTTTTTGACCGTGGTTAGACAATAAATTAGTAAATTGTAGGAATAGGAGGGAGTTACAGCGTATTGCAGCTGCAAGCACTCGAAGAATTCGATGTTTTTATTTGGATGACCGTTATTGGGGGGGGGGGGGTGCTTGTGCGTGTAGTATCACAGTTCATTTGATTTCAACGTATAAAAAAAACTCTGGAAATTTTACTCATGGGCTTATTATTCACGAATGTAGCCAGATCCGGCTAGAAATTACATGAAAATCGACACCCCACACCTCTGTGATCCCAAAACCTTTGAAAATCCCCAATTTTGGTCCCGCTGTTGGCTCGAAGAAATCCAGGGACTTAGTTGATCAAGCTGATCAGATGTTAGGACCAACTAGATCCCAAATGAAGTCTGTGAGAAAAAACTAGTTTTTAAGGCCCTTTCACAAGCTCTGTGCTTATTAGGGTTGCCAGGTGTCAGAGGGATGAAATCGGGACACCATCCACGTTCACAAGGCGTTTGGGAGGGTGGGTGATCAGTTTCATGGCACATCAGTTGCCATGAGACTGACCAATAAAATTTAAGTTGATATCATGTTATTGGCTGGTCCCGCCAATATCGCCACATCGTCGTGTCGTTGATTAGAGTACCGAATTTCGAGAATTTGGCTGGGCGCTGAAGGCTGAAAGGCAAATGCCCCAGGCAGACGCTCATATTCGTGTTCAGATCCATAAAACCTATCGAATGAGACCAGTTACAATGAATAGAAGTTAGTCCGTACCGAGGTAGTGGCCAGGAGGGCAGCCCCCCCCCCCCCGAAAAGCTTAAATACGGAAAAATGAGGATTTTCAGGTGAGAAGGTTGGACGGCGATTTGGCCTCTTCCCACGAATTCCAGTATCCGACCTGGAGAATGTATCGTTACAAATAATATCAGCAAAGAGTGTGGGCTGACTATTCGATTGAGCCCCCGTGAGTGCTTTTCTGGATGATCAAATACAGAAAAGTCCCGCCTTCTTGAAAAACATTTTCGGCTAAAATAGAGAAAATACACCGTCTCCAGTTTCGTTGCGTCCTTAAGCGCACTAATGTACTGTCCGGCAATTTGCAATTTGCTGACGGGTCAAAAACCTAGAAAAAAGCGCTGATTCGTGGTCTCACGATGCAACTTCCAGATCAAAATTGTCGATTCGTGGTGCATTGTGCCAATTCCACGTCTAAAATGTAGAAATCAACTCAAAAGTGTTGTTTTTGTAGCGGGTTAGCGCTTTCTCTCAATTTTAGCTGCGCAGTAGTGTTTCTATCGTGTGCATCAACGATTTTCCTCAATTTTAGCCATGAATTGGCGTTTTCCTTATTTTCAGCTCTAGATTAACCATTTTTATAACAGCGAATCAGCTTTTTTTCACTGTTTCAGCTGAAAATTAGTATTTTTCTTAATTTTAGCCGCGCAAATTTGTGATTTTTTTAATAGCGCTGTTTTTCAGTTTGCCCCTCGAATCTTTCAGCAGCTACGGATTTGCGCCTCCTCAATTTCATCCACGAATTAGTGATTTATTTAATTTGTATTCGCGAATTAACGTTTTTCATAGACTTTATCCGCGAATTAGCGATTTTTCTCAATTACTGCTGTGAAATTAAATAGCGTTTTCTGCTAATTTTGCAGGGAATTAGCATCTATTCTCTGTTTTATTTGCGAATGTGATTTTTCACAATTTCAGTTATGAATTTGCCATTTTTGGCCAATTTTAACCCGAATTAGCGTTGTTTTTGTCAATATTGGCCGCGATTTTTTTTTTACTCGTACAGCCTCGTACAAGTATCAAGTAAGCTTAAAGTTAAAAACGTAAATGCGTAGCTTTCATCGTAGCTAAAACTAAACGAAAAACGTAGCTTAGTAAAACTAAACAAAAAACGTAGCTTAGTAAAACTAAACAAATAACGTAGCGTAGCTAAAACTAAACAAAAAACGATAATGCATTGCAAAAATTGAAAGAAAAAATGATAATATGGGACTTAAATGTAAAACAACGCAGCTAATATAGTGGAATTCACTAATAATCCGGCATAAATAAAGAAAAACAATAGTTTTCAGCTCAACTTGGGAAAGGGCTATTCCCTACTAAAAGTGGAAACAATGGCTAATTTGCAGCTAAAATTGAGGAAAACGCCAATTCGTGGCGTTGAGTTGATTGAGAAAATTCGCGAATTCACAGGTTAGAAACACTACGTACACTGCTGCAATTGAGATCAAGCGCTTATTTGCGGTTAAAACTGAGGAAAAACAAAAATTCTAGCGAGTTTGTCGATATTTCTAATTTAAATACCGCCTTCTGAGGGCAACTATCGGGCTAAAATTGAGAAAAACGGTAAATTCGTGGCTATATATAAAAAAAAAAAAAAAAAAACATTCGCGGCTGGAACCAAGAAGAAGCGCTAATCTATATATTTAAAAGTAAAACAAAATTGCTAATGCGGTGCTAATTTGCGGCTAATATTGAGAAATTCAATAATTAGCCTGGCTAAAATTAAGAGTAAGTTTAATTTTCAGCCTAAATTTTAAAAAGTGCTAATTCGCTGGAAAAATAGCCAATTTGCAGCTGAGATAATATCGGAAAACGCCATCGTCGTGGCCGTATTTTTAGTTGTAGATTAGCGCCTTTTCTTAATTTTAGCAGCGTAGTAGCGTTTCTAACCCGTGAATTAGCGAATTCTGTTAATAGTCGTTAGTCGTGGCTAAAATTAACAAAATTCGCTAATTCACGGCTTAGAAACGTTACTATTACTAGGCTGCTACAATTAAGAAAAAGCGCTAATTTGTGGCTAAAATTGAGGAAAATCACTAATTCACGGGTAGAATTGAAACAAAATTCCAATTTGCGTCAAAAATTTGAAAATACTCCAATTCGCGGCTTCCGCAAGCGACTTTGAGGTTAAAATTGAACAAAACCGCCAATATATGGCTATGGTGGGGTGGGGGGAACCCGCTTCGCGGCTAATACCGAGAAAAATCTATAAACCATTAGGCTGGCCCCACCCCCTCATCACTGCCAGTCAACTGCGGATGGGCACAATGTCATACGTGAATAAACAGTTTTGTAGCTTTTGGCCATGTCCATGGCACTTAACTTCTACAAAAGTTTCCGATACTCCACGAATAAGAAAACTGACCTACGATCATTATTCTTCTATGTTGTAGTCGTGGGGGAGTGACTGGTTGCCTGAGGCCTTGAAAGGACCGTTTGTTTCTTAAACCACATCAGTGCAGTCAGCAAAAGTTACGAATACATCCCACTGAGATGCTCGGGGATAGACGGAAGTTCAGCTGCTTTCACTGCGATTACACGGTATTGTCAAGGCGTGCTATGAGGAACCATTTTGAAACCGAACACGCTGGACCGTTACCCGCTCCAAAACCTCGCCGTTGGAGGCGAAAAAACTACTGCTGTCATCTCTGCGATTATGTATGCAATAAAACCAGCATTTTACAACTACACGTTAGAGTCCACACGGGAGAAAAGCCATTCCATTGCCACGTTTGTAGTTATAAAGGCATCAGCAGACTGTGTTTAAAGAGTCACCTCAAAGTTCATTCGGGTGAGAAGCCATACGCATGTACGTACTGCGAGTACAGGAGCTCGCAAAGAAACGGCTTAGAGGTTCATTTAAGAACTCACACTGGCGAGAAACCGTACTCGTGCAGTCTCTGTGCATTCAAGAGCGCGACCAAAAACATCATGGACAATCACGTGAGACGACACACGGGTGAAAGACCCTTCGCCTGTACATTCTGCAATTACAAATCAGCTCAGTCGAGCTCCTTAATGAATCACCTGAAAACCCACGACGAAGTCAAAGCGTTCCCCTGTCCATACTGTGACTACAGGGCGGCTCAAAAAGGCTCACTAGCCTATCACGTGCGAACTCACTTTCCAGAAGCAGCGTTCGAGTGCACTCAGTGCCCCTACAAAAGTATACATAAGAGTTCGTTGGCGAATCACATGCGAATGCACACTGGCGAGAAACCGTTCGTCTGCTCTTTTTGCGAGTATAAAACTGCGCGGAGTAGCTCACTGGCGCAACATTTGAAAAATCACGCTCCTGAAAAACCATTTCCCTGTCTGCAGTGCGAATATAGGACTTCAGTCAGGGCTACTTTGAATAGACACATTAAACTCTACCACTCGGGTGGAACAATAATTTCAATGAATGAAAAACAAGTTTCCAGCACTCCGGACATGTTAGAAAACGATTTATGAACTGAAATGTGTATCAATTTATTCACAAAATAAAGTTTTGGATATTCGTCAGATAACTCTCTATAGTAATTTGCTATTTGTCGTTTTTGCTAAGCCAATGACTGTAAACCTAATTTTTTGGCCCCTAAACTTGACGACAATTTAATATTTCCCCCGCAACGAGTTTTCAACGTTTCAGATTCAATCATTGCGAACTCAACGGTGCAACGTTTCAGAAACGCTTCTGAAACTTACCTTTGCTACACTATCACAAATGAATAATTTACTCCAAAAAGGGTTATTTTACCACAAAGCTGACAATAGTCTAAACCTGAAGTGTTCTTCTGAATATTTCTCTACAAAAACTGACAATTTTACCCCAAAACTGACTGTTTTAATCTCAAAACTTACGATTTCATCCCCAAAACTTCTTTGGTGGTTGCCATCGCGAAATAGTATTGTATTTCAGATGTATCTTCATGATTGGATCCAGCTTGCGACATCTCTAGGGCCCCTGGAGAATGGAACGTTGTAGATAAACAGAAAAGAGTGTGGGTGAATATTCGATTTAGCCCTCAAAAGCGCTATTTTAAAGCCTAAAATTGTGAGAAATCGCGCCTTCTGGGAGGTAACTTCGGGCTAAAATAGAGAAAATTCACTTATCCCAAGTTTTTTCAGGTCCTTGAGCCGATAAAGTTGAGAAGGCGTACTAATATGCTGCTCTTGAGGCCAGTACACAGCAAAAAGTTTGGGAAAAGCGCTAATATTCGTGGCTAAAACAGCGAAAAAACGTTCATTTGTGGTTTCTCGATGCAACTTCCAGACCAAAATTGATAAAAACCGCTCTAATTCGCAGCGTATAGGAGCCACTTTTCGGCTAAAATGAAAAAAAAAAAATTCTAACGTGCTGTTCTTTGGCCATAGCCGCGGCTAAAATCGAAAAAGCGCTAACTCAAAGCTATAAAATTGAAAAAAATGGCGGCTATAATTGAAAACAAAAAAAACACTAATGTGAAACTTGAATTGAGAGAAATGGCAAATTCTCCGCCGGAATTGCGAAATAGGATAATGCACGAAATTAAGAAAAAATGCTAATTACCAGCTATGAAACGATAATAACAAAAATCACTAATTAAATCGCTGCTAAAATCGAAAAAAATGACGAATGAAATTGACAAAAAGCGATAATTAGCGGCTAAAATTCGGGCAAAGGGTAATTAACAGTCAAAATTGAAAAAAACCGCTAATTAATTTGCACCTAAAATTGAGGAAAATCGATAATTCACGGATAAATTCTAGAAAAAAACATTAATTTCCGGATTCAAATGAAAAAATCTCTAATTAGTGGCTAAAATAAGAAAAAAACGCTGATTCGCGGCTAACATTTAGGCAAATGTGAATCCGTGGCCTCCGAAGGCAACTTCGGGCGTAAAAATGGGAAAAGGCGTTAATCCAAAGCTAAATGGGGCAAAAAGGATAATGCAGAGCAAAAAGAGTGTTTTAAAAAATGCTAATTCACGGCAAAAAAAAAAAAAAAATCAGTTACTAGCGCGGCTAAAATTAAGAAAAATGCTAGTTTGCAGCTCAAATTGAGAAAAAGTGCTAATTTGCAGCTAAAAAGGCAAAACGTCGCTATAATTTGGACAAATGATTGAGGAAAACACCAATTCAAGGATAAAATTGAGGAAAATCGGTTTCACGGAATTAAAATGCTACTTCACTGCAAAAATTAAGGAACTTTACTATTTTGCAAATAAAGTGCAGAAAAAATTCTAATTCGCGGCTGTAAAATCAAAAAATAGAGAAGCCCCGAATTCGCGGCTAAAAGGAAAACGCTGATTCGCGGCTCAAATTTAGGAATACGCAAATCCGTGGTTTCTGAAGGATTTAAAACCCGAAAAAAGCGCCAATGAATGATAAATTAAATTTGTTTAGAGTGCGGAACAAAAATGTGTAAATAACCGTTAATTTGCGGACATTATTGACAAAAATCACTAACTAGCACGGTTAAATTGGTGAAAAACGCCAGTTTGCAGTTCAAATTGAGAAAAAGTCCTAATTGACTGCTAAAAACATGAAACATCCCAAAATTTGCAGCAAAAATGGAGGAAAAAGACAATTCAATGCTATGATAAAGAAAAATCGCTTTTACGGAACAAAAACGCTTCCTTCGCTATACTAAAATCGAAGAAATTTACTAATTCGCAGAAAAATCTCCAATCAACGGCTAAAATTAAAAAAAAACACAAATTTTCGATTGTAATTGAAAGTTCGCCAATCCCCGAGGCATCTGAAGGAAATTTCGGGCTATAGCTAAGGAAAACGCTCCCACTGATAAAAGTGACTAATTTGCGGCTAATATTGAGAAAAATCACTAAATAGCCCGCCTAAAATTTAGAAATACAGTTTCGATAAATATGCACTAGAAGGCTTGTTAGCCTTGGAGCAGTAGTGTTCTATGTAAAAATATCCGAAATAAACGCTCTCGCTCTCTCACTCTCTCTCTCTCTTTCACTCTTATTTACCTATTTCGGTTATTTTACCTATTTTCGATTATGGATGCCTGGCTTTTTATCGTCTGTCGAGCGAATTGGATTTGCTGTTGTATCGGACGCTCAATGCATGTATTCGGTACATTTTTTACCTCAATCTTGACACCCACGTGACCCCTTACTATACCCGCCTGGGGTGGCTTAAGCCCTCTCGGCGCCTAACCTTCTTGCTGGGCTGTTTTCTGTACAAGATGTTTTGTTTAAAGAAGCCTCGGTACCTCTGTGAGGGCTTCGTCGCCAGAGCTGATTTTGGCCGAGTCGGCAGGTCTGGTGGGAGCAGCCTTGTGGTTCCTCAGCATCGTACGTCAGTCCTTGCTGTGGGGTGTGGGGTCTGTGTTTGGAACGGGATACCGGAAAACATTAAGAGATCCAGATGTTTTAATAAATTTCGGGAGAGATATTACTCGTTCTGTCTCACGTTAAGAGAGGAATAAGGCCGTGCCATGTCCTTCTTCCTTTTCCCCTTCCTTTTCCCTCATGCCCCCTCCCCATCATTAACTATCTAGTCATTGCATTTTGCTCAAATTTTTAACATTTTGTGATAATGAATTAATTTATTTTAATAATTGAACATGAAAATTTAATATTGATGATATTTTAATGGGATAATTTATATATTTTCATTCATTTAATCTAATTTTATTATTGTTTTATTACTGATCGTCATTTTCCGGCTTTATTATGTTTAGCCTTTAAACGACCCAAGAGGGCCCAGCCCTAGGGTCATTGTTTGTTGCAGTTGTACCTTGGAAGCCTAATAAATCTCTCTCTCTCTCTCTCTCTCTCTCTCAAAATTTATGTAAGCGCTACTTCACGGGTAAAATTGACAAAAAGTGCTTATTCACGGCTAAAAAAAGAGAACATATCCAATTTGAGCATACGCGCTAATTGGCGGATAATAAGATGTACATATAAATAGCGGTAATTCGTGGATACATTTTAAGGAAAAATCCATAATTTGACGCTATGTAAAAATTATATTTCTTGTTTATTTAGTGACAAAAGGCGCCTCATAGAGATTTCTGCCCCGGGGCCCAATAGGACGTGTCGGTCCGCCAGTGCCGGGTTGACCTCATGGTTCAAAGTTCCGTTCATCCTTAAGCTGAGCTTATGATCTTATACTTCGATCATAAATTTAGCATTTTGCCCACAAAAACGTTTAAACCCTTAACGTCGCTTAAACGGACATTGTCGATCCGGCTCTCGTGCGCAAAAATGGCTATGTTAGCAAAGAAAGGAGATTTTAGTGTAAAGGCTCTATAATTGTGATTTTGGCAAAAAAAAAACTGGCAATTTACAACTAAAGCTGGGGATTTTAGGTGTTTTTTTTTGTTCAGAGAAGCAAAATCTGAAAAATGTGGCTTTTCAGTTGAGTCAGATCTGCGAAAACTGTATTTTACGGCGCAAAAAACCGCGAAATTGGTCTTTGAATTGTGTCACCCTAGCGAAATTCATTTTGTGAGCAACAAAATAGCGCCGACGAAACAAAATGTGGTTATCCTGAATGATTTTATTAGCCCAGTCAATGAATAATTCTAGGTGGAAAGTCAAAACGTACAAAAACCGACTGTGCCACATTGTTTGGGATGCCTAGTTGTATAACATACTAGAAGTCCTTGAACCTAGGGTTGGCAAAAAGGGGGGGGGAAGGGTCATCTGATGGTCATTTTGTTCGTTTTACTGAAATATCTACAAAACCATCAGTGCTGACTAGTCATTCTATTAGGCTCAATTTGAAGGCCACAAAAAAGCCACTTCAAGATCCCATGCACGTTTTTCCTCGATCGTATGGTATAGCGGAAGCCGCGTGAACAACGACGATGCAAAATTGAACAGGCGTGTCAATGTCAAAACGATTTCAGCGCAATCCGGGGTGCTTATAAAAAAAATAGTAGGAGAGATTCTAAACGAATTCATCTGAAGAGCGTTTAGCAAAAATGGGCGCCTTACTTTATGAACTTATTCTACCAAATTTTCGATGGATAGTTTAGCGAAAATATAAAGAACGCTATTTTAACGCAACTTTAAACCTCTGTTGAGAAGGCTTATGATGATTTGTGCCGTTGGATGCGACCGTTCCACAATGAAAAAAGTGTCCTCTTTTAGGATTTGTCGTCAAAATTACCATAATAACGGCTGGAAGGAGAGACGTTTCATTTTTACTAAAAAAAAGAGGAGTCTCTACCAAAAAATAATGAATGAATTAGACTACCTATGCACTATACGCATGCTCAAAAGCGGTATTTTTTAGTAGGCAATTAGGCATAAGCTAAAGCTGTTCGCCGAGTCACTTGTTTTTGAGTCCATACTAGACCCCATCTCAGACCTCCACTGGTCTTTCTACAGTAATTTATTTTTCCACATTTTTCTCCTGGAGAGTTATGTCTCCCATTTTGGTGGCACACGGCAAGTTCTAAATGAAATTCAATTCTCTAGAACTTTATTTTCGATGGAATTAAGATCAGAGGCGATGGCCACAAAATTTTGCCATAAAATGTGTTGCAAAAAAGTTTGTTTTCGAAAATCACTTGTTCCAAGTTCATATATCTTACTAACGGTTACAGACGTTAAAAATCCGTAGGAATAAAATATGTGTGAAATTGTGTGAGCTATAATTTTGTATACACAAACATGTTGTAAAAAACCAATCCCTTCAGAGATAAGGCCCTAAAACCAAAATAAGAGACCTTTGCCCCTCTCTGTCCACTCCTTGCGCCATCACTAGGGGCAAGGGCTTTTAAAACTGTCATACCTCTAGGCACACCAAACAACGTACCGCAGTTTTAGTTTTTGTACGTTTTGACTTTCAGTCTAGACCCCCATTTTTGGCATTCGTTGACTAAGACTATATACCTACTTTCAGAACGTATCCAGGGGTGGGCCGCTGTCCCACTAAACCTGCGCTTTCGAGGCTGCCCCCCACTGGCTACGCCCATGGTGTGGGAGGATTGAGGTTGCCATACTTGTCCCCATCTTTGGGAAGAGCTGCTCGTCTTTTTTCGATTCACGGTACATGTAAGTCAGTCAAAAATATGATGGTGAGCGGGGAGGGGGTTCGTCGTATTTTTGAAATTTTCTCCACCGGCAAACCTTGGTGGTTGTTGTATGGGGGGGGGGGGGGTTGACTGCATGTCACACTTTTTTCGATTAGCTCCCTTTGTTCTCCTTAGATAGCTCAAGTACCAGCTCGCGTCCTTCTTTCTTACGATAACGCCTCAATCAATAATCAATAACCAAAATATTTTGTTTATTTATTTATTTTCATTTTCTCCGGTGTCCGCATTAATTAGTGATTTTCTCGGCTGCACCGTCCTGATCATGTCCAAAGTGTCGAGGGACTCGTCACACCAAGAGTTCAAAGTTCCCCCTCAGTTCAAGTATCAAGAAGGTAAGAATTTCCCCGAGAAACATTCGCCCTTATTCCACCTAATTTACCGGATTTGTCACAGGCGAAAAAGTGCTGTGCTTTCACGGCCCTCTAATCTACGAAGCTAAATGTCTTCAGTCGAGATATAGCGAGAAGGAGAAAGTTAACGAGTACCACATTCATTACAATGGCTGGAATAAAAGGTTTGTTTGTTGTGGGCCTTGCGAGATGGTTCAATGACTTAACGAATTTTGATGTTGTCTAGTTGGGACGAATGGGTGCCTGAAACGAGAGTTTTGAAATACAGCGAAGCCAATTTACAGAAGCAAAAGGAACTGCACAAAGCTCAAAACACAGAACCGTGAGTATCGACTGCATTCACTCTATCGGTCTGCAGTTCCATCTATTAGTCGTTTGGTTGAAGGCCACAAATGAGGCTTGATTGGGAGCAGTTTTAGGGAAAAGAAGCAATGTATGGGGTCCAATTTGAGTTTGCCTAAGCTTTCACCCCTACTGGGCTAGCGATCAAGGTCAGGAAGTTGAACGACTCTCAGTACCCCTCCCCCCAAAACATCACTCTGATTCTAATCGCTTATAGCGATAAGTATCCAGCCCGTGGACCGCGTTGTGGCGGTATGCGGAGCTGAAGATGGTGGTCCACGAAGCGTGGAGGACCATCCCGCGGAGAGAAGGAACCCTTACCTGAACCCGAGTAGGGAATGTCAATCTGGAAGTGCTCAGAGGTCTCCTCCCCACTACGAGAGGCAAGTAGGGGCGTCCCGCCTCCGAAAGAATCATAGCTTTAAATTAGCTGTGTCCTGTCAAGATTGACGTGACGGGATGATCAGGCTTAAACCACTTGTCAGCCCCTTGCCAGTGCCAGACGTCGCGGACCACGAACCCGATTCAGTACCATTCTTCGCCAAACGTTTCTTCTAGGCTTCTCAACCTTGGGTATTGGTGGACACGGCAAAAGCCCTCATGCCTCTCTTCGATCATCCGCCTGACACCGCACCAATATCAAGTTTCATTTTTGAAAGTCTTGAGATCGATGTTCGTACCGCTGGTCAAATGAGAAAGCACTGGCATAAGTTCAGGATCTTTTGAGGTCTCTCTTCGGATATCTTCACGAGTGATCGGCTGGAAATCAATTTGTCTGAGAAAGTACTTGCTGCTGTCATTGCTGACTTTCCAGTAGCGTAATGACGCGGCGAGAGAGGGGGAAGTTTTCGGAGGCCCACCAGTGAACGGTTGCGAGGGAGACGAGAGGCGGATCGTCCTAAGCAACCGCTCAGAAAGGGAGGCACCCAAAAGCTTCATTCATGGCAAACAGCGGACAAAATCACCAATTTTGTCGGTTAAAAATTGAGAAAAACGTTCATTCGCGTTCATAATTGAGAAAAAGCAATCACGGTTATCAAATTGAAAAATAACAATGAATAGCCACTCAGTAGGCCCAGTTAATATTCAGAAAACGACAAACTCATTGTTTCTCGTGGTGCAACTTCACGATTAAATTAATAGCGTTTTCCATTTACATTAAATTCTGCTAAAAAAAAATTGCTCTGGAGCAAAATTTTATGTGAATGGAAACGATATGAGAAAACTCGATAATTAAAGGCAAAATTGAGATAAGTTCTGAATTGTGGCTTGCATTGGGGAGGGGACGCTTATTCGACGATCTATTTGAGAAAACCACCTAATGCGTGGCTGAAACTGGGAAAAATTAGTGAATTTCCTGATAACATTGAGTTAAAGCGCTCAATCGCAGCTAAAATTGAGAACGAGCGCTCTTTAATCGATAGGTAAAGTAGAGAAAAACGCCGATTCATGGATCGATATTACGAAATATTACGAAAAAAATTGAGAGAAAGCTCTAATTTGGCGGCTGAAATTAAGAAAGCCGCTAATTCAAGGACAAAATTTTATGAAATCCGTAGATTCGCGGCTACAATTAAGTAAAAGCGCAAATTCACACATTCAAATTTAGGAATAATTCTTGGCTAGAATTGACCCAAGGCCTTTTTTATATGCACTGCAAAAACTGAAAAAATGCCATGATACGCGGCTAAAATTGAGAAAAAAACAGCGTCAATTTTATGAAATCTACATAAAACGGTTAATTCGCTGCTAAACTTCATCAAAAGACACTAATTCACGGCAAAATTGAGAAAAGTGCTATTTCGCGTTGCTAAGAAGTGAATAAAAAAACCTCTCACTAGCACCTATAATCCAATGAAAAGCGCTGATTCTTAATTAATTTGAGAAAAAGCGTTGGTTCACGGCTAAAGTTGTCATAAAAAGCTTATTTCGTGGATGAATTTGACAAATTCCGCTAATTCGCGGCTAAAATCGAGTAAGTCTGCTCATTCGCGGCTAAAATTGAGTAATCCTGCTGATTCGCGGCAAAAATAGTGTAAATGCGGTAATTTGTGGCTGCGACATAAAGACAATTTTTGCGACAAAAATTGATAGCAAGCGCAAATTCTCGGCTAAAACTACAAGAAAACGCAAATTAGCAGTTCCAATAGAGGCAAGGTACGAGGGTAAAATTTAAAAAGCCTTAATTTAACGCAAAGTAAAAATGACATTCCGTGTATTTTTAGAAATTGATAAGGCTCATACAGCTTTTCACCCCCCCTAACCGCCCGGGAAATTAAGCCGTCTCCAATCCGCGTAAAACAGGGGCGGCTAACTCTGGGCTCGCGGAGACAAGAAGTTGCCCGCTGAGCCTTTCACAATGGCCCGTCACAATGGATTTTGGCGCCCCTCGCGGATTTTTGCGCAAGTGGAAACAGGTACAATTCACGTATCCGCAGAGTGCCCACTTAATTCAGACCAAAATTGAAAAACATCGCTAATTTTGGGCTGAAATTGAAATACATGGCTAATTCACGTCTCAAATTATTGAGAAAAATTACGCTACGTTTAACTCTAACCGACAATTCACGGACAGAAGTGAGAATACGTGCTAAATCACGGATAAAAATAAGAAAAATACATTGCTAATTCGCAAGATAAAACGTTACTTCACGGCTAAAGTTGAGAAAAAGCTCTAAAATCGTGGATAAATTGTAAAAAAACGGTAAGTCGCGTTTAAAATTACGGAAACATTAATTCTCGGATTATTCAGAACGCAAGTTCGTGGCTCAATCTGAAGAAACGCTAATTCATTGCTAAAAGTGAAAAAACGCTATTTCACGGGAGAAAATTAAGAATAAGTGCTAATTCACGGATAAAATTGGGGAAAATCGCTCATTTAGCGGCTAAAATCACGTATTCGCAGCTAAAGTGGAGAATAAATTGTAATAAATAAATAAATAAATAAATGAAAAGTGCTATTGAAAGGCTAGAAGTATGAAAACGACAATTTCAATCTTCTGAAGGCAAGTTCGTGGCTCAAACTGCGAAAAAACTAATCCTTTGCTAAAAGCGAAACAAATCGCTAATTCGCAGCTAAAAGTAAGAAAAATTGCTAATTCATGGATGAAATAGAGAAAAATCGCTTGTGGCTGAAATCAGGAAAAACACAAAGTCACTGGAAATTTAAGATAAATCGCTAAAATGGGGGGGGGGAAGGGGATCGATAATTCACCGATAAAATTGTAAAAAAGCGCTGGTATGTGGCAAACACGATAATTCACGTTTAAAATGGAGAAAACGCCCGTTGCGGCTTCGTGGCTGAAAGTGAACAAAATCGCTAATCCACGGCTAAATGAAGATGTATGTAATGAGCTAATTCGCGATAAAAATCAGAAAAAGCGTTAGTTCGCAGCGAAAATTGGGCTCGATAGAAGGCTAAAATTAGGTGAAACGCTTATTCACGGCGGAGATAAAGGAAAATTGTTATTTATGAGGTTAAATTGAGAACATTTGCTATTTCACAGAAATAAATTGAGTAAATGGTAAGTCGCTGTTTCCGGATACAATTTATTCGTCGCTAAAAAAAAAAAAGTTGCCAAACTGACTCTCCATCGAGAGCTGCTAAGAAGGAGGGGCTCAAGTCCCCCGAGCCCCTTCCCCCTTTATATATATAGGTTTATATGTATAATATTCATATTATTTTATAATACAGTTTCCAATAATACACGTTTTAGTGCCCACAACCAGGTTATGTGGTTGTGGGGTTGTTCAATTTTCAGGTTGAGTTAAAAATGTGAAGATTGTGGGGCCCTTTTTTTTCGCCATATTTACGCCTTTCTGTTTAAAATTACCGCGATGTCTTCGTCCCCTCTTGCCACGGTTACCGCTCACCCCATTTTTTGCTCTCATCATTTTTGGCAGCAAAGGGAAAAAGTCGAAAAAGCGAAGTACATCGGGTAAAGAGTCCGACTCGAAAGAGAGTACCGACAGTCGTAGCTCGACACCCAGTCACCACCATGAAAAGCATCACGGTGGCAAGGCGAGCGCTTCCGTCACGTCCTCGTCAGCCGAATCGGCCAGTGACGGCCCCAAAAGGAAACGATCTAAACTTGACCCGTCTGTTGAGTCGGTAAGCTAAGCCTCACCCCACCCCTTTATCCGGAAGTCGACGTTCTAAGCGATGTCCGTGTTAACAGGAAGAACAATTCTTGTCTAAAGTGGAAATTAAAATTAAAATACCCGACGAATTGAAGCCTACGCTGTTTGACGACTGGGAGAATATTATTTGCCACAAAAAAGTAGGCCACATAAGAAAAGTATTATTGGAGGGAACAATCTCCTAAAATTTTTTAAATGTTTATATAGCTTGTTAAGCTTCCTGCCAAAATCACCGCAGACAGCATTTTCGACACTTACCTAAAGCAAAAAGGCAATTTTAAGGCTCTTGCTCCGAACAAGTAACAACCCCCTCCCACATCATTTTTTACAAGGCTTAAGAAATTCTAGACGTATTTCCCCCTCCCCTCTAGGGAAAAAGCACGGGTTTGCGTCGTAAATGGTCTGAAAGACTACTTTAACGTCATGCTGGGCAATCAGCTGTTATACAGCGAGGAGCGACAGCAATACGTTGAAATGACCAAAAATAAAGGAGTGGAACAGAGTTCGATTTATGGCGCTGTTCACTTACTGCGGCTGTTTGGTGGGTTGAAATTCGACACTTTCACAATAATTTGAAACAGCCCCCTAATTTCACGCGTTTTTTTTTCTTTCGTTTCACAGTGAGGTTAGGAAGAGCTTTAGCCTACACGAGGTTGGACGAAAAAAGTGTGCAGCAACTTCTGATCATCATTCAAGATTTTTTGAAGTAAGCAGCCTCTCCCCTCCCCCAATACCGCGCCCTTCTAGACACTAGTTCCTTAGGAATAATTTTTATTGTTTTGCGTCATTTTATAGGTTTTTGCACAAAAATTCTGCTCAGTATTTCAGCAGAGATGACTATTACTCCCCCGTAACTTCCTAGATTTATTTACACCAAAAAATTACGTTTTTACGTATTTTTATTATTTCTTTTTTAATAATCGTATTGTGATGTACTTATTTGTCACTATCATTGTCGTTGTATATTTTAATATTTGTCCATAATTGAATTTCGTCCTATAAAAACGCATGTTCACACAATGGAAATCTTATTTTTCGCTCCCTCCCACGCTGTAATCATTTTTGAGAAAATCGTTCTGTCGTCGAGTCGCTACAACGATGGCTTTGAGCAACAGCGACAATGGAGCCGCGAGCGTTACAGAGGAGGTTGTTCGGGCTTTTCAGCACCACAACGGTGTCGCGGTGATTTCGCCGATAGCTAATCGGATTAAGGTGCTGTATATTCAAATTTTGCTCGCAGGATGACCTTCGGGTTTGATTGGCGGAAGGCACTGGTAGTAGGGCCTTCTCGCTTCCTCCCTCGTTTAAACGTTAAAAAAAATTAAAACATGTTTATTTATTTATTTTTTTTGCGTATTATCCAACGGCACTTGACAAGCGAATGGATGCCCCTTAACCCCCCGTACGCATTATAGAATAAATTATCGCAGAAAATCACCTCCCGCCCCCGCCCACACTAACTCTCTCTCTTTCACAGTAGCTCTAACCTCAAAACAGGACTAAACTCTCGTCGGAGAGCTTCAGGTTTGTCTGGGACAACTTTTATAAGTCACACACACACACACACGACCCTCAACCGTGACCGCGACAATCGCCGGGCTGGCTGGCCTATGGAGACCACACGCTCTCCACCCTCTTCCCATTCGCTGTCTCTCTCGCTACGAGCGACGAATTTCGGAGAAGAGAATCATTCAAGTCTTTTATATGTCCAACCGCCGTCAGGTTCTCTATCTCGCAATTCGAAGATTCTCTCTACAGTGTTTTGAATCAGTTTTTGTGTAAAGGTCAAGGGTAAAATACTTAATAGAAGTCTATTTTGTCAAAGTATCATCTTTTTTCTACAATGGACAGGAGGCGAGGGGAGGGAGCTTTCTATAGGATTAGACCACCTCCAAAACAAGATTTGTGCGTGTGTGTGTGAGAATGAATGATATCGAAGCTCTTCGCGTGAGAACTTCCCGTAAAAAAAAAAAAGCTCTGAAAGAGACAGACTTGTCTTGACCAAAAAATTAGGTCCGCGAAATAATTTTCAGGGGATATTTAGGGTGAGGACGACTTTTTAAATTCGCTATTTTAGGGATGATGTACTCAAATATCCTCTTCAGCTCTCGGTGAGGGGGTGGTGGAGGGTGTACGAAATGTAGGCTACAATAACAAATCTTGAGGGAACTCCAGATGTCGGAAGACGGTGGCCCAGGAGAATTAAAATTGTCAACCTCAACTAAAATTCCCTGCAATTTATTTGTTTTCTTTCAAGCATCGTGACCTCTATACCCGATTTTCAGCCTTAAGATCACGTCTAAAGGACCAGGATGCTTTATTTGGGAAGGGGGGAGGGTGGCGAAGAAGGGCTTTTGATTAAAACTGACAGTTCGTTTAAAGCGTTCCCCAGTTATTTGGAGCTCAAAATTCCTTTGTGTTGGCTGGGGGTAGATTGGATTTCAGCTCCATTTAAATTTGAAGACTACACTAATTCAACCTCCTCCTCCCTCCCTCTCAATTGGGGGTAAATTAAATTAAAAAATGAATGGTATCGGGTTGACGTCTTTTAACGTTCTCGATCGAAACCCTTTTACTATTAAACTAAACAATGTGTGCAATCAACAGGCTGCAGGAGGCTGTTCTACAATGTTGTGAGGTTGGGGGAGGGGGAAAGGAAGACGTATGAGAGGTCCTTCTTATTTATTTATTTTTTTTTTCATGTATTTGTTCTAGCCCTCACTCCCACCGCAAAAAAGAGAGATGGTATTGTTGGAATTGAGGGGTGCATGTGTGGGGGAGCATTCCACCCCTCTTGCTAAACTAGCCCTCTCCTCCTCCTCTTCCTCATCATAAACACCCACCGCTGCCATCCCTTTCGGTATCTTTTATTTATTAACTTTACTTTTTTTTCTCTCTCTCTTCCTTTTCCCTTTTTTTTTATATATATTTCTTTTCCCCTTCGGAGTTAAAGGCCCTCTGGGAACAACGCGAGCCAGTGTCCATCCTGATTCTATCCCTCCGCAGTCGCGAGACGACTTCCGACTTGAGGGCTTCGGTTGCGGTTGAGGTTTGGTTCTTCTTCTTTTTTTTTTTTTCTTTTTTTCCCAACCAACTTTGACGCGCATGCCATGCCTGCCGCCCCTTTAAAGGGACTCGAACACGATTGTTGTGGTGCTGTGTTTTTCATCTCAGAGGGACGTTACTCGTATCAGCAGTAAGTTTCGCTGTTTTTTTTTTCCTCAATATTTCCACAGATTAGCGTAATTTTTAAATTTTTACAAATGACGATACATGACTACAACGGAACTTTATCAAGCAGCATTTTGACCGTTGGCGTAGTTTAAAGCGAGTCCCCGTTGTCATTAAAATTATATATTATATATGTTTCGTATAAAATATTTTAATATGAGTAATTGACATTGTAGATCTCTCAAGATTTATCAATCATTGCAATTAATTTCTGAATATAACAGGTTGGAGGGGGGGCTGACTATGGTCTCTGGCTTTTAGTTCGAGTGTGCTTCAACCCTATACGAATAAATGAAAGGGAGCGAGAAATTCCAGGTAAAGTGGTGGAGTGAGGGAGGTTGAAATGTGAATTGAATTGAACATTGAACTGAATATACCTACACCCCACCGAAATACCCCATTCTCTGGACCATAAAATGGAATATTCGGGAAATCGCCTTCGCTGATTATTTTTTCTTTCGCGTTTTTTTCCACCGAACGGTTTTTGTTAAAATGATCTCGACAAAGCGAAGAAAAACGATTCCATTTAAAATTTTTAAACGTTAAAAGCACTTATTTTTGGAGCTTTCTGCTGCCCTCCCCCCTCGTTTCTTGAAACTGGACTTTTACGGAGAATGGAGCTGCTTAAAATGGCTAGTTTTTTCGCACATCTGAGGCCGCTGCCTGCACTCTCGTGCTTCCTGCCTCTAATATAATTCCAAAAATCAACTGTTTTTTTTTTTTTTTTTTTTTTTTTTTTTTTTTTTTATTTTTATTATTATTATTATTATTTATTCGCTGTCCACTCTTCAACCACCAAAATGTAAAATTTTAATTTTTGTTTTATGTTTATTTTATGTTTTTTGGTGAATTTTGGCCTAAGGTGCGTTTTGGCAGGACCGGCTGCATTCAGCAAGTGAGTCCGAGGAACTTATTTACAAGTTCGGTTTGCCGCGTCTGGCTCAAATTAAAACTCTTTGAAAAAATTGATTCTCCTCTCATTCACAATTTACGAACTAACTACAACCGTATTTGCAGTCTTTTTTATTCAGGTCGAATGCATTTCGGGCACAAACAGTGACCGCTCCTTACACTGCAAATGACACATTTGGAAGAATGTGAATAAAAAAAAAAATGATTCTGAAAAATTGCCCTCTTACGATTTTTACGTTTGTCAAAATTGAGAGAGAGTGAAAGGGAGTGAGTGAGTGAGAGGCTGTGGTGATTGTAGGATGGGGTACCCGGCAGATGGGCCTCATCTCGTGCTATTAGCCCCCTTCGCTAGAGGACGGCACGGAGTTTGTTACTGCCCTCGAGAACACCTTTGCGTCCCCCACGGTGGTTGAGGGGGAACTTCAATGCCTGGGACCCCGCATGGGGCTTCAGGCATGGCTCGGCCAGGGGCGCGCAAGTGCGGGACCTTATGGCCGCGTGGAGTTTCGTGCTGTCGAACCCCTGTCGGAGTCCTTTGCCAATGGTGCACTCGTGGGAGATAATGAGCCAAGACACGTGTGCGGAGCACTGCCTTCTTAGCTACTTCTCTGGCCGTTGGCGGCGGCGCTCAGACGGTCAAAGAGGATAAGGGCCGGTTCGATTTTCAGCGCGCCAACTGGGAGGCGTATTCAGCTGGAGCCGTCAAGGGGGCTCCTTGAGTCTTCGGAGTAAATTTTTGATCCGGGAGCACTATCGGACGCCCTCATTGATGACGCTGTACTCCATTTGGAGAAAGTTGTTATGGGGGCCGCCAAATTATGCGATACCACGTCAGCTCTCGTTCCTGGTAGATTTGACGCCGTGGTGGACCGCAGTGATTTGGAGGGTCTCTCTCTGAGAGCTCGTATAGGCTTCGACGCGCGTTTCAGCGCACGCGAGGCCCCGGGCGGGACGACTCGCGTCAGCATTACGTCTTATCTGCCCGGAGAGATCTTAAACGGGCCGTGCGTCGGTCAAAGCGAGCCTCTTGGCGGGCGTTTGTGGAGGAAGCCCTCGCGGCCAACCATTGGGGAATTCCTTATGGGGTGGTTGTGGGGAAAATAAAATCCCCGGATATCCTCCCATTCTTGGAGGGGGCCGGTGGTAGTATAGAGACAATCCTGGGATACTTCGCCCAGCAAGCGTGGCGGGTTGTGGTTGTGCGGCTCATCTTGAAGTCGGTGGACCGAGACCCTGCCTTGGCAGGGAGCTACCGGTCCATCAGCCTCCTGCCTTGCGAGAGCAAGGTCCTGGAGCGCCTCCTACTAGCGAGGATAGAGCCTTTCATAGAGGGGAAGCTTCATTAGCAACATCAGTTTGGGGCGATCCTTAAACGCCCTACAGGCCCTGGTCGACTCCTCTCATTGTAGATAATCGGCATCGGTGCTTCTGGATGTCCAGAGCGCCTTCAACTCGGCGTGGTGGCCGCGTGTCTTGGTGGCGTTGCGCGAGTCCGGTGTCCCCTCTGGGATATATTCCGGTTTGTGGCCTCGTACTTCACGTCGAGGACAGTGAGGCTCCACTATGGCAAAAGCCAGGTGGAGTCTCTGGTATCACAGGGGTGTCCGCAGGGCTTTGCCCTCTCGGCTGCACTATGGAACCTCCTTTTTGCGGGCCTCATGCGGCTTCTCGAGGGGAAATTCGTACGGGCTGCAGCGTACGTCGACGACCTTGCTGTCGTCGTCTCGTCCAGCTCCTGTGGAGGGACTTAGCCGGGAGGTTTCTCGGGTCCTGGGTGTCGTCGACGGGTGGTACGGGGCCGCGAGGCTGGCTCTTGCGGTGCGCAAGACATATGTGATCTTTATGCGGGGTCGAATGGGGGGGGGGGTTGAGCCTAACAGGGGCTCTTTCAGGGAGGTACCTTGGCTAGATTTCTGCTGCCGAGTCCGCTACGTGAGGGTCGGTCTTTAATACCGATCCTGGTACCGCCCTTCCAAGGCGCAGAGGGCGAGATTCATCAGCCTGGCAGCGACAGGCCTTGATCCGGATAGTCACGGCGTACAGGACTGTCAGTTCAGACGCCCTTTAGGTCATGGCGGGGATGCTCCGGCTGATCCCCGGGCCATCTCCAACTCGTTGAGGCTAGTGGGGTATCGGGAGGACTGGGTGGGCCGTCTTGCGCCTTTGGTGTCGGGCGGGTGGTTGCCGGGGGCGCTTTGCCTCCACAGCGACTTGGTGGTAGAGGCCTGGCAGGGGCGCTGGGCTGGCAGTACGACGGGTAGACGTTTGTTCAGCTTCCTGACGTGCGGATTCATACCTGAACACGCGGCCACCTCGATCCTCACCGGTCATGGATCGTTCAACGCCAAGTTGCGGCTATTCCGGTGGCGGGACTCTCCTTTGTGCTCTTGTGAAGACTATGACGAGACCGATGACCGCTGCGGGTTCTATGACGACTTACGTCATCGGGAGTGGGGAGTGGAGGGCCCTCCGGTTGACCCGGTGCTAGTCGGGAGCCGGAGGGAGTTTGAAAAGGTCCGGACCTTCTCCTGCATCTGGTTGGCGCGGAGAGGGCTGGGGCCCATGATGCCCCATCGGCGGGTAGGGGTATGTCGAGTTGGAGGCGTTCCGCCACTCTCCACCTCCGCGTGGTCTCTAGGACACGGCTGGCTGGCCACCAAGTCGCCGTCGTGGCTAACGGACGGTGACCGGGGGAGCGACCCGCCTCCCAAAACTTGCCTTTTTGCCAGAATTAAGATCGAGAACAATCAGCAGGGAAACTTCCAATTTCGTGGGTATTTTATCATCAGGGTTTGAGGGCGCCTAAAATGAGTTCTGCCGCCACAAAAATGGCCCCAAAACTCGCAATTTTGCTCAATTTCACAGTTGTAGTGCCGGGAAGCTTGCAATTTCACTCAAACTAGATCCAAACTTGCAAGTTACACGGCGATTTATCTTACCATTGGAGGCCGGCCAGCATACCACCAAAAAAGCGTCAAAACTTGCAATGTCGCGTAAATAAAGACTGGAAACTCGCAATTTCAATGATATTCGTCCCGAAACTTATAACTTCGTAACAATATAATTACCGGGTACTTGCAATTTCTTGAAAATATAAATAAAAAATCAGCAATTTAGAGAATAGTCAGACCTGAAACTTGCCATTTTGCAGATTTTCAGCTCCGAGTGATGTAATCTTGTGACTACAGTTTGCCGAGGGGCCGCACCTCGGGGTCCGTTGAGACTAAAATAAGAAAATAACACCAAAACTTTGCAATATCGCAAAAACAAAGACCTAAACTCACATTTTCGTGAAATCAAAGAGGTACTAGAAACTCGCCAGTTCGAGGATATTATGTCTCGAAATTGGCAATTTCGAAAAATAAGTATTGGAAACTTACAATTTTGCAGATATTTGGGGGGAGGAAACAAAGTATAAGTTTCTTGGCAAAAAATGACAGTGGTTTAACTGAAAATGAGCACGAAAATATGAAAAATTGGTTTCCTGGGCGAAATTTCAAGATTTTATGGGAGTTTTAATGGATCACAAATCCTATTTTGAACTATTTTGCTGATTTTTCGCACTAAAATCCCATTTTTGCAGGTTCAACTCACTCAAAATTCAGACTCGGATTTCGCTATCTAAAAACGAAAAATTTTGTGTTTTTTTTCTCGCAAAAAAAAACAACAATAAACATTTTGCTCATTGAAAATCTAATTTGGTGGATTTATGTTGCTAACATGCTAACAATGGCCAAAATTGTGAGCCCGAGTTCACTGATTTTGCGCACTAAAATCCGATTTTAGCTGGTTTGACTCACTGAAAAACCAATATCTCGAATTTTGTTCTCTGAAATACCAATTTCACCAATTATTCACAGTATAAAACGTTTTCGTGGGTCCGGCTCTCGAAAAAAAAAAAAAAGTTTTGCAGGTTCCACTTGCAAAAGCATTTTGGCAAAAAAAAACAAAAAAAAAACGCGTGCTTTCGTGCCTGAAAATCTAGTTTTGTGGGGATGCCTCATACAAAAACAATTTTCTCACATGAAAACGTCAATTTTCCATGTTTTCCGCGCTAAAAATCATTTTCGCGAGCTCGCTAAAACCCGATTTTGTGGGTTGTGGCTTGGCTTGCTTTCGCTGGGTTTCCTCTTTCAAAAGCGTTACAATTGCGTGGATTTTGCACTGTCTGACTCACTAAAACGCCAATTTCCAGGGTTTTGCTCACTATTAGAGAACCATATTTGCGAGCAATTGTCCTCTTGAAACTGCACAATTTCGTGAGATTTGGCTAGCTCAAACCGTGTTTATAGCCCGCTGTGCCATCCCAGGGGTGGGAGAGGAAATGCCAGGTCCGTTGACCGTTTTAGGTCTAAAATTTAAAGTTTATAGCTTCAAAGGTATCACTTTTCGAGGGGAAGTTCTCAGTTTTTATACATAAAATGCGTAATAGAAGGCTAAAAAGGACAGTTTTCGAGCAGATATTTATTTTTTGACGGATTGTGGCCGTTTCTGTGCAAATTTAGTTTCTGGTAACCGTGAATTGACGCGATTCCAACCTCCAGATCCTGTTATAAGCCTGCAAAAAGGCAATAGTTCATCTGATATTTTCGTTATTGAATGCCCACACGCGTGGATCCAGTTTTTCTCAAGAGGAGTTGCACAGAGTTTTTTCCCCCGTTTTACTCGTAAATGAGCACTATTTTTAGCCTCGAATTGACTTTTTTCCTTAATTTTAGCTGAAACTGAGTGTTTTTTCTCAATTCTACCTCGGACTAGCCAATTTTCTTCATTTTAGCCGTGAAAAGGTCTCAGAAAACCGTGGAATAACGCATTTTCACGACTGCCGGACATCGCCTTACCGCGGATTGGTGCGTTCTGTCAATTGCACCCGCAAAAGATCAGTTTTTCCTCAATTTGACCTGTGGATGTACGCTTTTTCGCAATTTTAGCCATCACAATTCCACCAATCACCAACAAACAATGACAATTTTGCCAATGCGTTTTCCCTCAATTTTAACCGCAAATTAGTGATTTTACCCAATTCTGCCTTGAGCAGTTTTTCCCCCTTCAAATGTTAGCTGTAAAAAGGTCCACATCATCCGCAAGTTGATGAATTTTATTAATTTAGACCCATACATTGCAACGCGAATCCTTGAAACGGGTGTTTTCCTCAATTTCACCTGCAAACAAACAATTTTCCTTGATTTTAGCCGGCGTGAACAAGCAGTTTTTAAAAAATGTATGCGCTAAGTCGAATCTCAATTGTACCCGCAAACTTGCTATAATATGTATTTTATGTATACTTATAGAAACGGTAGATTATCACTTTTTCTCAATGATTACCGAGATGTTGGTTCGAGAAACCACGAACTGTCCTCTAGAGAGATCTATAAACCGTGAATTGGCGCATTTTCTTCATTTCGTCCCGGACTTTGCATCGCGGAATCGCAAATTGGTGTGTTCTCTTAATTTCAACCGTGAAAAATGAGATTTATTTCCCAAGTTTAACGTGAATCAGCGCCCTTTTCTGTATTTCATCCGCAAACGAGCGATTTTTCTCAAGACGCCGTGCGCTCCCGGCCCCCTCCCACAACTCTGGATCCGTGCCTGGATGCCCACCCCTTGATCACGGGCTTTCGCGAGAAATTTGAGCAGGTTGGGGCAGGCTAGCTGGTGTAAAGATTATGGTTGGTGAGTGGGGGGCTTTAGAAGACAGAGAAGGTAACACACGGCTGTTCGAGTTCTGTCCTGCACTACCCCTGCACCAAGCTACACTTTTTCTCCGCGAACATGCAACATTGTCTTCGAAATTTATAAATCATTAGGTCTGTTCCAGAAAAGGTGTTTGGAACATGTTCGGAGCAGAGTGGCCTTGGAGCTAGCCAATAAAATGTAATCAATTTAAATTTTATTGGCTGGCAACTCTGCTCCGAACATGTTCTAAACACCTTGCTGAAACAGACCTATTATAAAAATAAATACGTATTAAAATTATTTTCTTGAAGACGGAAAATTCCATAGGAAAACTGACTTTCCATCTCTGTAATGACCACATTTAATTTAAAAAATCATAACTCCAGGATTTGAGAGCTGAAATTTCTGATCTGCGCGATTCAAGGCTGTACATTCGATTCGGGGAAAGGAAGCTTTGTCTTTGGGTATAGGATACGCCAAAAATTGGTTGAGGTGTTCCGGAGATTCACTACGCATAATTTGAAGACAACGACGAACGTCCGCCAGCTTGAGACTTGAAATAATGTGAGGGTTCTATAGAACTACAGAAACAAGTAGCGATTTCCATTCAATACACTACACAAGTGTAGTGCAGCGTCCTCTCTATAAACATATGTTTCAATTCAGAGAGGACGGTTGGGGAAAACTTACATCACACTAGTGTATTGCACTGAATGGAAAACGCCAAAAGTAAACAGGAAAAGCACAATTAGCAGTTTGTATAGCGTAGTTTTAAATTATTAGGGAGTTATTGCATATCCGTCTGACGCTTAACGTTCACGGTTATGTGACGTCACCATAAGCGTAAAATTCAAATTGTGAGTTTAAGCGTTAATCAAAAACGTTTAAAGACCAGTATGAGGAGGTGTTTTACTAATTAATTTGAAGCAATTAAGTACATTCTTTCATCTTTGACCTACCATGTGTTCATATTTTAGCGCAACTATTATTTGCAATAACTCTTTTTTCACCGACTCAAACGGCATAACCGTAAACGTTAAGCGTCCGACGGCTATGAAATAACTCCCTAATATTTTTACATTATTGTCGTTAGCATGTCTTTAACTGTTCTTGTGTGCTGTGTGAAATCAGATATTGGGCACAACAATGTTAAGCGTCTAAATTTACCCTCCGCGCCGTTTCATTCTCTTCCAATCGCAATTGTTTGCTTTTTCCTGCACAAATCACGACTTGGCAACGTTTAACGTGTCAATCGTGAGTCTGACAAACTCATGACTCCAAAGGTCTAGAAGGTTAGGACATACCTAATTGCCACACTCTTTTTTTTCCCCCACCGTATCGTTACTTGAAAATAAATTTTAACTTTATTTGGCAGTCGAATGTATGGAAGGGTCTTGGTGTGGTGGGGGGGGGGGCAGCGATTTCTCGGGATTTTCTCAACCCACCGGAGGGAGCGTATACGTATACCATACGATGAAACTCGCCCATTTATGAACGTGCAAGAAGTTTCTAGGAAACCCTCTTCGGCCATTTCCTGTAGCCATTCAATAAGAAGAAGAAGGTGTGCGGGCTACCTTTCGTTTATCAGGAAACGTCTTGACTTCGGCTATAGGACGAAGATAAGGAATGCTGGTTGGCGGGAGGGGGCTATGTACAGTTTAAAAGCACCGTACCATCCACCCTCTATACCATAACCCACAAAAACCACTTAGAGGATTTTCCAGTTCACTCACACCATTCTCTTCCCTGCCCTTCCTTCGGCTCAATTAAGTGGAAAAAAGACGGACGCCACACCGCTTCTGCAAACCCTCCCCCCCCAACCCCCTCAAACGGTCTATGTACTCACTTCACCTTCATACAGCCGTATTCTAACCAAAGAAGAAAAAACGGCAATTTCCATTTTTATCGTTCCTAGCATTTAATTAAATTCAGCACCCCGCCTCAAATCCCTTGTATAAGAAGGGCATCAAGCCGGGCGAAGATGATAAATCGTCGAATCTTTCGTAACCGCATAAAATTGTTTAAAATTATCGCGTCGAAAACCCTTTTGTTTATTTTTTTTTATGTAGTATTCCTTGCCCAATATTTCCTAACAATAATCATGTAGAGCTAACTTATTTATAGGCATCTAAGAAACCGTTTGGGCTGGACAATGAAGATGCCCATAAATTTCATTAATTTGGTTCGGTGGGAAAGAAAAAAAAACGTATTAGGTATACAAAAATCTAAAGCACGTATTCTTGTTTTCTTTTCAAGTTTATAAATTTTTAATTAATAAGATAATTATCTGTTTATTTTTGCATTCAAAATGATCAATCTCGTTTTTGTTTTGTTTTCAGGCTATGTGGCATTACGCGGGTGAGAGCGGAGTTGTCAGGTACGTTTCCTCTTCTTATTTATTTATTTATTTTACTTCGTTTACGGCGTTTTATTCGTTCGGTGTAACTACACACGGCGTGTGTGTGTCAGTTGCGTGTTGGTTTGTGGAACGTCCTGAGCTTCTACACAAAAGACGAAAATAATACCGGGCGATTCTCATAGTATAGAAGGTATTGAATTTTCCTAATTTTAGACAAAACAGGCGTCCTCTAATAATTTGTGCGAAGCATAAAAATTGAATGCAGTCAGAGAGTGCCAACTTTGAAGTTAGTGTTCAGATCGATGGCTCCATCAGAGAATAGTCAGACTTGTTGATTTTTGTAGAATTTGCAGGTGATGGAAGTTGTGGAATGGTGGGGACGGGAAATTTTGGAGGCCAAGGTCGTTTAATTTTGGAAGTGTTTCATCGTTAGGACGTTAGGATGATCAAAGTTGAAGGTCTTCATTAATTCAGTTGCGTGACCATCAGACGAAAGTTGTTTACGTTTTGTTACGTATTGTTTGTGTAGCGTGATAATCTTTCTAGTACTGACCACATAAATCTGGTTCTATAAGTAGAGGGATGAAGCTTAACGCGATAATTTTTCTGAAGACACCAGAATTCGCCGACTTTCACGCCTAGAAAAGGTTGCTCCCCCTTCCCCCTCGATCATGACAAACAGGCATATCGACGACGCTGTGTGAAAGTGATCCAACCGATCAGGCCGACACGGTGGCACCGCAACGGGACCGACCGTTAGCTACTGTAGATGCGTTTTCAAAATATTGCCCCCTCCCCCATCCCTCATATGATGAGACCAACAACAAGGAGTTCGACCAGGACCGTTCAAAACAGCCCTCCCATCATCTCACAGTGTCGGGCCTATGCATTTCGGGGCCACGGGCGGAAATCTCCATTAGGCCCCTTAGTCATATATAATTTTTATGTAGAGTTGAATTATGGATTTTGTGGCGGCAAAGCATCCTCGTCGTTTTTATTTTTCTATGACACATTTGAAAAGAAGAAATTCCAATTTTTTAGTTTAGTTGATTTCAGGAGAAATAAAAAGTTATTTTGCTTAACCTTGTCTCCAACACGATCAAAGAGGTCGAAAGACCCTTCATTGGTGACCCACGACTACTAACGCGCAACGTCGGCCCCGCCACTAGTCAACGTCGCGGCCCAGCTAGAACGGCTCCAACAGCAGCTACAGCAACTACTTCCTGGGGCCTCCGATCACACCAATGGTCGAGACACACCTGCTTTCGTTAACCGCGTCGCCATCAAACTACCCACTTTCTGGAGAGACAAACCTGCCTTGTGGTTCTCCCAAGTTGACGCCCAATTTTCTCTCGCTGGCATCACGAATGAAACCACCAAGTACACTCACCTCGTATCCCAACTCGACGAATGAATCATCAGCGAAGTGGAAGATATCGTAACGGCAACACCCCCTCAAAATCCCTATACACGACACTCAAAACCGCAATCATCGATCGCCTTTCCCTCTCTGATGGACAACGAGTCCGTCAACTCCTCACACAAGAGGAACTCGGTGACCGCAAACCGTCGCAATTCCTGCGCCATTTGAGGTCTCTAGCAGGGCCGACTCCGGTCCACGACGATTTCCTTCGAACGCTCTGTCTGGACTCAACGTCTTCCCCCGCACGTCCAGGCTATCCTCGAGGCAGGCCTGGCACTCACTGCCGACAAAATCGTCGAGGTTCAACCTGCATTCATTACCTCCCCCCCCCAATCCGCTTTCTTCCGTCAATGCAATCGCCTCCGCACCCCCCACCGATCACAGCGTTCGGCTTCTCGAAACCATATGCAAACAATTGGCTACGCTTACGCAGCACTTGGCCACAACGCATCATCCACCACGCTCCCGCCAACGTCAGTCGAGTCCTACCAAGCATCATCAGAACCGATCCCGCAGCCCATCACCTGCTGCCCAGCCGACTTGCTGGTATCATGGACGCTGGGGTGACAACGTCACTAAATGCACACGTCCATGCTCGTTTTCGGCGTCAAACACCAACGGCGATCAGTACTAGCGGCGACTGATCGCCTCACTCGCGGACGCCGCCTCTTCATTGTCGACCGTCTATCTAAGAAACAATTCCTACTAGACACGGGCTCCGATTTGTCATGTTTTCCACGACGTCTTCTCTTTGGCCGCCATCCTCGCACCGACTTCACCATGATCGCCGCCAACAAATCTCCGATTTCCACGTTCGGTTATCTCAAACTCCGACCTGATTTTGGTCTTCGTCGCGACTTCACGTATCATTGGCTCGGATTTTTTGGCCAACTTTTCTCTCCTCCCAGATTCCACGAACAACCGTCTCATCGACTCAGTCACAGGCCTTTCAACGCCTTGCATCACGTGCTCTACAAGTCAATCTAGTGTCAATGCTCTCACCAGCTTACTGTCGGAACATTCACCCTTTCACGACGTATTATCCCAATATCCCCAACTCATCCGCCCACCATGGTCTTCTCGCGGCCATGACGTCTTCCACCCGAAAAACTTCGCATCGCCCAACAAGAATTCAACAATATGCTACAGGAAGGGATAGTCCGTCGATCCGTTAGTCCACGGCCTTCTCCTCTGCACATGGTCCCAAAAAAGGACTCGACATGGCGTCCTTGTGATTACCGCACCCTAAACGCCAGGACCATTCCCGACAGATACCCCGTCCGACACATTCACGACTTTTCTCACCACCTCCGGGGAAGCACCATATTTTCTGCGATCGATCTCGTCAAAGCATACATGCAAATACCCGTCAATCCACCTGACATCTCGGAAACAGCCATCACGACGCCCTTTCGGGCTCTTCGAGTTCCCGTTAATGAGCTTCGGGCTCCGAAACGCTGGGCAGACGTTCCAACGCTTGATCGACGAAATTCTTCATGAACTTGAATTCTGCTACCCCTATATAGACGACATCCTCATTTTCTCACCCGATGCTTCCACACACTGCACACATCTTCGCGCTGTTTTCGAACGCCTCGCAGAACACGGTATCACCGTCAACGCCAAAAAAAAGCATCCTCGGTGCATCAAAAATAAATTTCCTCGGTTACGAAGTCTCAGCTGATGGAACTCGACCACCACCAGAACGCGTCGCAGCCCTCCAAAACATCAGCCCACCCTCGTCTGCTAAAAGCCTTCGCCGCATTCTCGGCATGCTAAATTTTTACCGGCGTTTCCTCCCATCTGCAGCGGATTTCCAAGCCCCACTTAATTCTGCCCTCCATGGTCTACGCGGCAACCAGTCAATCGTCTGGACACCGGAACTCAAACACAGTGTCCAAAAATGCAAAGAACACCTTGCACAAGTCACCCTTCTTGCTCATCCTGACTCTCAAACTCGTCTCGGACTCTTCACCGATGCCTCTCAAACCGCCGTGGGAGCGTGCCTGCAACAACAAGTAGCCAATGAATGGCAGCCACTTGCATTCTTCTCTCGGAAGCTAACTCAGCGACAAAAAGAATGGCCAGCATTCTATAGAGAGCTTCATGCAGTTCACTCGGCAATTCAGCACTTCCGTCACGTCCTCGAAACACAAACTTTCACGGTTTACACGGACCACAAGCCCCTAACTTTCGCATTTAGCCAATGCAAGGACAAACTTCCTCCCGTTCAACTTAATCAGCTGTCGTTCATCTCTCAGTTCACGACCGACATTCAGCACGTCAGTGGCTCTGCAAACATTGTCGCCGACGCACTATCTCGCGTCGATTCCGTCACCACTGCTTTAACCTCACCTGTCGATCTCACGAAGCTAGCTCAAGCACAACTAGAAGATCATGAACTAAAAAGAATGAAACCCACCTAAAAAGAATGAAAATTCCGGGAACGCATCGATCCACAACCTTCGTCCTTACGTCCCGGAACCCTTTCGTCGCCAGATATTCGATTCCCTTCACAACCTGAGCCATCCCATGCCATGGACCGTAACCGGGCAGGGAAGGTGCCCCTGCCCGGGTTGCCCGAGTAGGGAAGGTGCCCCTACTCTGACATTGCCGGTCCCAGTCCCCTGCGCTCCAACCAGGAGCGCGAGAAAATCAGGAGTCGGCCGTACGCCCGCCGGTCTCGTGAGAGGCGCCCGCACATCCACACTGCCATAGCGGAGTCGCACTTTCCTTGCCTCGAAGTACGAGGTGATTGTCCGGAAGATGTCGTTTGGGACCCCAGCATCTCGCAGTGCCATCATGACCCTCGCCACCACACGGAGTCAAAAGCTCCCTGCACATCCAGGAGGACCGCCGCGCCACCTTGAACTTCCCATAGGGAGCCTCGACAAGGGCCTGCACCGCGTCAAGTGCAGCCTCGGTCGTGCCCCCTTTCACTGCCCCAAACTGCCGTGGATGGAGAGCCTCCATAATGAAGGGCTCCGTGCGGCCAAGGAGGAGTCGCTCCAAAACCTTGCTCTCGCATGGCAGGAGGCTAATTGGCCTATAGCTACCGGGAGATGCCGGGTTGCGGTCGGACGACTTCAGAAGGAGTATCACGACAGCAACCCGCCATCTCATCGGGAAGTACCCCACCGCCAGACACCGGTTGTAAAGGTCCAAGTAGGCCCCAACAACCGAGTCGGGCAGATGTTTGAGCATCTCAGGGCACACCCCGGTGAAACCCGGTGCCTTGCCCGACGCCATTCCCCCGAGAGCACCTCGAAGCTCCTCCTCCGAAAACGGCTCGCTCGCCGCAGTACGTGGGACTGTTTGCCGCTTCCGCCCGAAACTCACGGTCTCCGACAGAGTCCCCATCAGGTTCATCCCGTGTGAAGATACGCCTGAGGAAATTCCTCAGCGTATCCTCTACTGTTCCCCCACCCTGCGACGCTTCCAGAAACGGAAGGGCGTTTGGGGATCTAATCCTCTCCACGGCGACCCTATAGGGAATCCCCCAAGGGTTTTCCAAGAGGCCCTCCTCGACAAACGCCCTCCACGCTTTCCGCTTGGACCGTCGAATGGCCTTTTTCAGCTCCCTCTTCGCAAGAGCATAGCGTTGCCTCGCTGCTTCACGGCCCATTCCCCGGCCTCCAAAGTGTCAACCACCTCGTCAGCGAGCTCCACGTCTGACAACCCCGGGGCAGGACCCGCGAGGTTGGCCTCAAATACGAGCCGCTCAGACTGCGCCTTAAAGGCGCCCCAACGCGCGCGCCGGAAATCAGGCCGGCGTGACGTGTAGTGACCCCCACTTCGGCCCCTTCCACCAGCAATGATGTTTAATGACACGAGGCAGTGATCCGCCGAGGTGTCCATAGTCAGCTGCCACGAGCATAAGCGGGGGAGTGGCTGACCGCCCAAGAGCGTAAGGTCAATATACGACTCCTCCGAATGACCGCGGAAGGTGGGCCCACACTCAGCCCGGTTGGCAAGCACAAGACCCTACTTAGACATGAAGTCCCGCACCCGCGCGCCCCTCGGGCTTCCCCTCCTCGAGCCCCACGCAAGGTCCCACGCATTAAAGTCCCTCCCCCCTATGACGACCGGGATGCCTGTTAAGGGTTCCATGGCATTATCAAGGGCGGCCAGAAATATTGTCCCATCCTCCAGCGAGGGGGGCCAGTGGCAGGATACGAGTCCTAGCTGCCGGCCCCCCACTAACGCCACCACCGCCGCCACCCAGGGCGTCGGCCGGGGAAGGGCTGCGCACACGGTTAGCTGCCCATCTAGGACAACGACTGACGCCAATGGCACCACCCCCTCTCTAAACTCCCCAGAAATGGTGCGAGCATCCACGCCGAAGGACGACAGCCGCCCTCGCGCCCAGTGTGGTTCCTGCAGAAGGAGAATGGCTATGCCTTTCTCTCTCAACCACTCTACACTGGACCCTACCCTGTTCTGAAACGAACCCCGAAGTCTTTCACTCTACTCATCAACGGAACAAACACTAACGTCAGCATAGACCGGCTCAAACCAGCATACGTCATGCCCGACAATCCCTCTGTCACATCATTGAATTTAGCCGGGAAGACCGCAACCTCACTCCTTCGACTCGTTCCGACGTTCGCTTCGAGAATAATGGACTTCCAGTCTCCGTGGGGGGCTAGTGTGGCGGCAAAGCATCTCGTCGATTGGGATTGTTATTAAAAAATATAAAAGTTCTCGAAATTGTCTTTCTTGTTTTCTTTACAGTCGGTGTCTTAGCAACCATTGATCCTGGGGAAATTTCAAGGACACCGTTGGAAAGAGCACAAAATTTCCTTCAAGATGATCGTAAAGTTGAGGTAGTTTGTGAAATTTGGACACCCTTAACACTCGGCTGAATAGCCGCTTCCTTGAATTTATCTATTCTTACTTGTCATTCAGCCAGCTGCCATTTTACTGACAGCTCTCGGAGCTGTCGGACCTGTAAATCCCAATTTTGCCCATATTTTAAGTCTTTCAGAGGGGTCATACATCACAATCACGCTCGATGTTCTCTTTGAAGCCGCGTATTTCCGAGATTGACGTCAATTCACCGTTATTGTATAATTTATATAAGCATTCTTCTTTGGAAGTATAATAGTTCGCGATTATCTTTTAATAATAGAGCCCGATGTTAGAGCTAAAGACCCCACTTATTCTTCGATTATAGAACATCGAAATAGCGTCATTTAAAGTCCACTATTTTACCGGTAAAACACGGAAACTATGCAACAAAAGCCTCATTATAATTGGCCTCGCGAGTTAATTTTACCTCCCCCCTCCCTCCTACCATCGCTATGAAGGATTTCATTTTCGGTGGAAAGATAAACTCACGCAGACGGGAAAGCTGTAATTGGTAACGCGTTCTCTTAATCTTGACATCGTCGACGGGTCCTATTAGAGAACTCCGTGCTACCACCACAAACAACCCTTTCTCTTCCCAAACTTGACATCTAAGTACACAGTGGGGAAAGCCTGGGTGCTTTGATGTGGTGCTGGGGGTTCGGTTTCAATTTATCGACTTCACCAGTGGAAACGCCATTGACGTTATTGTTAAGTTTTTATTTTATATTATTAGGCGAGTATAAGTACGCATGAATAAGTGATAGGGAAGAGAGGGAACGTTCAAGTTCAACCTGTGAAAGTTTAATTGGTTTCCTTCCCTCGCCCTGTTCTCCCAGCTCACTCACAATTAAACTTAAAGATGCTGAATAACTTAGCTGAGAGCAAAATCCATACTTGACATGGCGCGTAACTATTTACGAAGATTCCTGCTGTTTCTTATACTAGCTAGCAACATTTTGTCTAGTTTTCACACGTTTCTACTTATTTGAACACCCTCCCCCCGTCCACCCTTAATGTCACCCACCAGTGTCAAAGTTGGTGGATGGGTAATGATGGGGTGGGCGGTGTGGTAGATTTCTGAACGCCAGTGAACGGTATCATTTTCGTGTAAATGACGGGTTTTACGTGGACAGTTCCATATTCAAACAAAAAAAGGAACGATGTTTTGACGTTGTGTGGCCCTTCCCTCAATACACAACACACCGTCATGCTATTGGCGAAGATTCTTTTATTCCTCTACTACTACGTATAGATTCACATCTCACCATGCCACTATTATTTGATAATACAAAGAAAGAAACGCGAGAGGACCGAAGTGGGTTTCCCTATTCCGCTCCTGTCTTTTATTTTTCCAAACCATTAAAAGGGTGGGTGGTCGAAGGGGTTTGAGTTATCATGTGTCAACAACTTGTTACAGGGTCTTCTTATTCAACGAAAGATACATAAATGAAGAATTGACAATGAATGTGGGTGTGAGGGAGGGCATTATCTTTTTTCCTGTCTACACCACCCCCTTGAACCTTTTGTAGTCCACTCGTCGTCTAAAAAAAAGTTTAATTAATGCAAACACACGAGATTTAGGTACGTGATACCCTGAAAATGGGATATAGTATAGAAAATGGGAAATAGTATTTCGAAATACTGCTTTCTCGCATTATTTTCCACTGCCAAGACCCATCATGTTATCCTCACGATTAGCCTACTTCATTTGTGTGTTAACTATGTTCTCATTAAAAAGGCTGTGAGCAACCCAAACTCTATGTAGAGCCTCCAGAATCGGCAATTTGAGGGCTCAAAAAGTCAAAAACACAGGTTTTCAGCGCCTTAAACCTTTTAAAATAATAACAGCCGACATTGAAGCTCATTTCGATGCAGAGCCAGAGATGGCTGGTGGATTCTCCGATGGAAAATTCAGTTATCAAGTCGAATTTGTCATTTTTTGGTGAAATGAGAGTGGTGAAATTTCGTGGATTTGGCTTTTTCAAAACCAGAATGTCGCCTACTTTTGATTTGGATTTGACTCCTTCAAATCCAAATTTAGGGATTTATGTTTAAAACCAGTTTCATGGCTAATTAAAAAACTAGTTCGGCTCATTAAAAACCAAGTGTCGTGATTTTGGCTCTTTTCATACCACAATTTCTCTCGATTTTCGCTCTGTCCCGGATTTGGCCCCTTCACAATCCGATTTCACTGATTTTTCCGCAAATTGGGTACTACCAATTAATACTAAAATAAGTCATTTTCTTACTTCTTAGTTTTATACGATCCAGATCAGGGCCGGCCAACCTTTTTTGATCGTGGGCCGTATACCATGATTTTAAGAACTCAGGCTGGCCAAACATCCAGCATCGAGCACAACACTTTGATCTTAGCAAACGGCCGTGACGCTCTCAATAAAAACGCACTTGGGCGGCCCGTTCAATAACTTCAACAACATAAATTAACCACAGTACGATAGCGTTCTCTATTTGCACAAAAAATGTGCCCTACGGCAGCTCATTGCAGTGCCGGCCAACGCCTCCGTGAAGTTGTTTTCGAAGCAGCGAATGAGCGTATTTTTTTTACATTTCATCACTTCTTCTCAATTTTAGCTCCAAATTAGGGATTTGTCTTCATTTTAGCCGCGAATTATTTCAGTTTCAGCCGTGAATTAGCTATTTTTCTTGCAATAAATTTGTGTTTTTCCTGATTTGAGCCGCTAATGTGAAATTTTGCCCGTGAATTAGGGCTGTATTTTCTAATTTTAGCCACGAATTAATTGTATCCGGAAACAGCGACTCACCATTTACTCAATTCATTTCTGTGAAATAGTGATTGTTCTCAATTTAACGCCATAAATAACAATTTTTCTTTATTTCCGCCGTGAATAAGCGTTTCACCTAATTTTAAGCCTTCTATCAAGCCCAATTTTCGATGCGAATTAACGCTTTTTCGGAATTTTATAGCGAATCAGCTTTGTTATCTTCATTTTGCCGTGAATTAGCGATTTTGTTCACTTTCAGCCGCGAAGCCGCCGATTTTAACTGTGAATTAGCGTTTTTCCCACACGTCGGCGCTTCTTCACAATTTTATCGGCGAATTATCGATTCCGCCCGATTAGCGATTTTTCATCATTTTAGCGATTTATCTTAAATTTGCAGTGAATTCGTGTTTTTCCGTTTTTCCGCGATTTTTCTCTATTTCATCCATGAATTAGCAACTTTTCTTACTTTTCGCAGCGAATTAGCGATTTGTTTCGCTTTTAGCAATGAATTAGTGTTTTTTCGCAGTTTGAACCACGAACTTGCCTTTAGAAGATTGAAATTGACGTTTTCATACTTCTAGCCTTTCAATAGCACTTTTCATTTACTTATTTATTTATTTTTTACAATTTATTCTCCACTTTAGCCGTGAATACCTGACTTTAGCCGCTAAATGAGCGATTGTCCCCAATTTTATCCGTGAATTAGCACTTTTTCTTAATTTTCCCCCGTGAATTAGCGTTTTTTCACTTTTACCAGAATTACCGTTTATTCAGATTGAACCACGAACTTGCGTTCTAAATAAGCCGAGAATTCATGTTTCCGTAATATTAAACGTGACTTACTGTTTTTTTTTTGTTTTTTTTTTTTTTACAATTTATCCGCGATTTTAGAGCTTTTTCTCAATGTTAGCCGTGAAGTAACGTTTTATCTTGCGAATATGCTTATTTTTCTTAATTTTATCCGTGATTTAGCAGTGCCCTGGTGGGGCTGCTCATTGCAGTGCCGTCTGACATTTGCATTTGGCGCCTACGGGCGAATCTTTCACCGACGCCTCGTGAAGTTGCCTTTGGGGAGCCGCGAATTAGCGTTTTTCCCCGCACTTCATCACTTCTTCTCAATTTAATCGGTGAATTAGCAATTTACCCCCATTTCAGCCGTGAATTTTTGATTTCACTACAAAAACTGGTAATATTTTACCTGAAAACTGTCCGTTTTAACCTCAAAACTGACGATTTCATCCCAAAATCGCACGTTGTCACCCTGAAACTGGCGGGCGGTACCAATTCAAAACTAGGTATTTTACTCCAAAACTGACAATTTCACACCATTAACGGAGATTTTCCCCAAAACGGATGATTTTACGCCGAAACTTACGACTCGTGTCTTGTGAAACCTGACCATTTCAAAACAAAACGGACAATTTCACCACAATAACTGACGATTTCACCACAATGCTGGCGATTTTTTTCCCAAATGAGACGATATTACACCGAAACATACGATTTCACGCCAAAGCGGAGTTTTTCCCCAATTTTCACTACGAATTACTACCTACCTAACGCATTTTTTGAATTTGCCCGCGGATTAGTAATTTTGTTTGAAGTTACTTTTAGAGCCACTAATTGACGTTTTCTCCATTTAAAACGCGAATTAACGTTTTTCCTCACTTCAGCGTTTCTTCTCAATTTTATCGGTGAATTCTGAATAAGCAAACGAATTTTTCACTATTGCTTCCTCGAATACCTTCGAATTGGCAACCAAGTTCCATGAAATATTCGTAGTAAACGTCGGTAAGGCCATAGATGGTCCCATTTAAAATTGAATTAATTCGGTCCAATGGAATGGATTCCAGGGGGGGGGGCCTACGTACACTTCTCACTAACGCACATTATCTCGTAAAATAGGCAAGCTATCTTCATGTAATATTCGGAATAAACATAGCTTAGGCCATAGATTGTCCCATTTAAATTTGAATTCAATCGGTCCAATGGGAGAGGCTCCAGGTGGGAGGGTGGACTTCCCACCAACGAACTCATCCCCTAAAAAAGGTAACCGATCTTGACGAAATATTCAAGATGATCATTGCTTGGCTATGCAATTTCGTGGAGCAGCTGCCCACCCCCAAAATTCGGAAAATATCTTCCCTGATCTGGCTAACAGAAACACAAATTCATTATATTTCGCTCCATAAAACCAATTTTGCGGATTTTTCTCACTAAAAAAACAACACATTTACGCACATCGGTTTCACCAAAAATCAAAATTTCGCGGATGTTTGTTGCTGACAAACCGATTTCGAGGATCGGCTTAATCGGCTTGGAAACCGATTTTGCTGATTTTTCGCACTAACATCTCCCATTTTCGCAAGGTTCGACGCGCAATTTCGTGTGTGGGTTAGCTCAAATCGTGTTTAGCCTGCTGGGGCATACAGACTTATGGTGGGAGAGAAACTGCCTGCTCTGTTTACCGTCTCAGGTCTAAAAATTTAAAGTTTAGCTCCAAAAGTATCACTTTCCGGGGTGGGAGGGAGAGAAGTTTCAATTTTTCGACATAAAATCCAGAATAGAAGGCTACAAACGACAGGTTCCCAGCAGATATTTATTTTGTGACGGATAGTGGCCGTTTCTGTGCAAATCTAGTCTCTGATGACCGTGAATTGACGCGATTCCAACCTCCAGATACTGTTATAAGCCTGCAAAAAGGCAATGATGCATCTGTTATTTTCGCCAGTGAAGCTGCCCACAGGCGTGGATCCGCAATTTTTCCTCAAGAGAAGTTGCACAGAATCGCCCCCCCCCACATTTAATTCGTGAATGAGCACTATTTGTAGCGTCAAATTGACGTTTTTCTTTAATTTTAGGAGAAACTGAGTGCTTTTTCTCAATTCTACCTCGAACTATAGCCTATTTTCTTTATTTTAACCGTATAAAGGTCTCAAAAAACCGTGAAATAATGCATTTTTGATTGACTATTTTAATTACGGCCAGCACTGGGCTTCGCCTATAAATCGCGAATAGGTGCGTTCTTTCAATTTCAGCCGCAAAAGAACAGTTTTTCCCCAATGTAACCTGTGAATGAACGCTATTTCTCAATTTTAGCCACGACAATTACACTATAATCAACAAAATTCTGTGACAATTTTGCCAATTCCTTTTCCATTAGCCAATTCGTGCTTTAATCTCAATTCTGCCTTGAGCAATTCCCACCTTCAAATTTCAGCCGTGAAAAGGTCCACACAATACTCATGTTAACGAATTTCATTAATTTTGATCCGGACGTTGCATCGCGAACCTTAAAATAGGTGTTTTCCTCAATGTGCCTTAATTTTAGCCGAAAATAAGAACTTTTTCAAGAATGTGTGCGCTAAGTCGCCCTCTTTCTCGATTGTACCCGCAAACTTGCTATACTATAAATGTATAAAAACAGTAAATTATCACTTTTTCGCAATGTTCACCGAGATGTTGATTTGAGAAACCACGAACTGGTGCCTTTTCTCAATTTTACCTGCGTGAATGAGCTCCATTTCTCAATTTTAGCCGTAAATTGGCATTTTTCCTCAATTTTAGCCGCAAATGAGCGATTTTTCTCAATTCTACATTGAAAGCGCAATCTATTTTGTCAATTTTAGCCGTGAAAAGAGCACTGTAAACCGTGAGTTAGCGCATTTTCTTAATTTCGGCCCGGACTTTGGATCGCGAAACCGCAAATTGGCGTGTTTTCTCAATTTCAACCGCGAACAATGAGCAGATTTATTTCTCAAGTTCAACGTGAATCAGCGCTATTTCTCAATTCCAGCCGTGAATGGGTGTTTTCGCTCAGTACTAGCCGGAAAATGTCCTTTTCGTGGATTTCATCCGCGAACGAGCACTTATTCTCAAGACGTGCGCCCCCCCCCCCAACTCTGAATCCGTGTGCCTGGCTGGCTGCCCACCCCTTGATCATGGGCCGGCTACGCCCCTGGTAGAAATATAAAGTTTGCTCCCCACCCCTTGGAAAATCCCTAGTAACGCGGCGCTCATTTTTTGGCACTTTAAGTGGTTCTGCGACGGACGCTTCGGAGTGTTTTGACCATCAGGACTGACTGAATTTATGATCATTGTCCGAGAGTCTTATCCGGCAATCTGTCCGGCTCATACTGGTATGAAGGTGTTCCCGCTTTCCCCCCCCCCCCTACCATAACCCTGGGGTTCTGACGATGTTTTTTGTTTTTTTTTTTTTCGGGCGAAAGTGACCTCGACTTTAATAGGGAGGGGTATGGTCGTTGTGGCTCGCTGCTTAATAGATTTCAAGTGCGGCAGACCGACAATTACTGATCAAGGCTCTCGCGAAATATTTTTGTACGCGTCTAAGAGGCTTTGAAGCCCGCTCCCTTCATCCCCGACCCATCTATTATGTGCGTCAAAACGACTGGAACTGCGGGCGAGAGAGATTCAGCCTGTTTTCCTCATGGGAAAAAACACCCGAACAAAACATAAATCGACGAAACTATGCTCTTTCGTTTGGGATTAAATGCACTTCGCAAGCTTTTAAAAGATTCACGCATAAATTTTGTCATTGTTTATGGATATTTCCAGTGCTGCGGGGTGCGGGGTTGGAAAAGACTCGATTATAGCCTACGTTTATTTTTAGGTGGCAATGTTGGAACATCGTGATCTGTCGGGCGCCTCAAAAAAAAAAAAAAAAAAAAAAATCATTTGGATGACACTCATGGCTGTGTTCTGTGTGGTTCAACGGGGCGTGGAATTATGAAAAACAAAACAAAAAACTCCGGCTCGCAAGAGTTCATTTATTTAGTTCCATACCGTGGATTTCTAGAGTTTAAATCGAACGATATACGGACAGTCATTGCTTGTGGGTTTAACGGTGGTGGGGGTAGGAGGAGGAGGGGGGAGATTGACACACACTGTCGCATTTTGTATATGAACAATTGATGAAGAGAGGGCGAGTTAGGTAAATTACCTGTTTTTGATTAATCATCCGCAGGAATTTTCCTGTCTCTCGATATAGGGATGATTAGTCGCATTTTTTTTCTCTCTCTCTTCATTTTTTGACGTATAGAGAATCATTCTGGCGCATGACTCCCCGGGGGTGATTTCAAGTACCCCAAAAAAGGGTTGGGAGGAGAGCGTGGAGCTGGAAAGGGGTGGAATTGGATGAGGATCACGCTCTTCTCAATACCGCTCGGCTCAGAAAGGTACCCCAGTTCAATCGGTGCTAAACTGAAATTTCATAAGCACGTAATAAATAAATTAAAAAAAATCAAACATAGCCACGTTTTTTCTGTAGGTAGGTCGCATGATAAACGTGATTTAATTATTTTTTAAAAAATATTAGGATCTTTTGAGTTGACTTTATTTTAATTTAAGCTTCATTGACGTTGTTTCATCCCCTCTCTCTTTTCATCTCCACCACGCTATTAACATTTTGTGTTTAGTTTGACAAAAAGAGCTATCCAAGTATTTCATTAAAACAAATTTTCCTCGTCCCCCGCCCTTCACCCTGAATTCATAACCGTTCCTTTACAGGAAGAGTTTTTAAGTGAAGAGAAAAGGCGATCAAATGGGCGAAATAACAGGGGCTTTCCTTAAAATAAATAAACAAACTTTTTCAAAAAGATAAGGCTCAAGAATTTTTTAATTGAACAGCGTCGAATACTTGTAATTTGTGGGTTGTCGTACTGTCCAAAATGAAATGGGCGCGACAACGTTATTAGGAGAGACAGAAAATTAAAGAGATTGGGGGGGGGGGGAGTGGCATACAAAAAAATATTACCGCCTTGAACATCGGCGGTCTTTCATTTATTTATTTTTTCTTTCTTTGTCAAAACAAAAAAAGTGGGGAAATTATGGGCAGGGAGAGGTGTGTGGAGGAAGGGTGAGGGGGTCTCTGTACGATATGGAATAACTGCTAATTTGCTTTTACTTGACGTTTAAAATGTGCATACGCGTGATACCATCCGCCCGAGTCGAATCATGGATCAACCTTTGAAATTTTGTTTTTTCGGCGGCTTTATTTCCGAGGATTGACTTATGGAGTCTTTTATAGTGAACAACTATTTCACCGGAAAATCCTGTAGGCAAGCTCGTTAAAGGTAATTAATGGACCTATTAAATTTATTAGTGTTTTTCACAAAATGTAGGGCAGTTTGTGGGCATTTAAAGTTTGCGTCCTCCCCTCCCAAATCCAGCAAAAATTAATGTTGAAGCTTGACACGTATCAGTTTCTGCATTAGGTATACGACGCAATCATCAGTTCCAATGTTAGGGACTTGAAAATTATAATTTAATTCGACCTTCATATAATATAAATGCCGGAAAAACCCATTTTAATGGCACCTTATTACTCGGTATCCTTATCTTTTTTTCTTTTTTTTTATCAAAAAATGAAAGAAAGGAAAAAGACAAACGTAATTGGCCAGAATCGTTTCTTTGGTCCTTTATATAGCTCTTGGAGAAGCTCAATACGTCCAACGATATCAGATTTTTACGACGAAAATATTAAAATGAGAGTTTCCCGCCTCCTGAGGGTCAGGTTTCCTCTTTACAGCATTATGCTGCACACACCTGTCGTCTTGTATTATTAAACAATTCCTTTCCTTTCTCGTATACTCACGTACAAATGCTTCGGGTGCGGAAGAATCAGAAATACAATGCACATTCAGGAAAGTATTAAAAATTCTTGGAAAAAATTCAAGTTTTATACTGTTCTCCCTCCGCCGGCACCTCGTTTTCAACTGAAAACTTTAATTACACGGGAAAAGTGTATTCTATTTAAACAAGTTCCGCACACGTCGGCGTGTGCGACTTTAGCTGATCCATTATTTTGGGTTATTTTCTGCCGGAAATCTTTGGAAAAAATTGATAAAATTATTTTTTTTTGCAGCTGGGAGGAGACATCGTTGCCGGAGCTACTCGGAGCGTTCAGTTTTAATCCAATTATGGTGCCCCCGTGAGTACACTTTTTTTTTTTTTTTTTTTAATTTATTTGTTTTGATATCGTAGCCTGTCAGTCAAACTGTCACCCCTCCCCGCCCCGCACCACCATCCCCGATCCATCCGGGAATCTAACTCTCTTCCGCCCTTGATCAATTTCAACTCTAATGAACCTAAATCAGTTGAGTCCCAATTGGTCTCAATTTGTGATCGTCCTCCCTGTAAGCTTTCTCAATCTTTCCCCTGCCTCCCCCCCACCCCTCAGCACTCACCCAACCCGTAACATCGTCGAATCTCGACACTATCTCCTGGTCGTCATTTTTATAGTGTGGATACACAGGGACGACGTTGTAGTGTAATTGTGGGGGTGAGGGTGACAGAAGTGAGGGACTCGTTCTGCTGGTTTATAGAATGCATTTCCACTTAAGGAATTTATAATATTAGTTGTTTATGGAATGAGGTTTCGTGATAAGGAGAGACGGGGAGGGGGATGTCACGGTGGCGTGTTGAAAACGTTCAATGAACTGGGAAGTGAGTACCTACATGTGCAGGGAGAGAGGCTTAAAAAACCTGAATTAGGTGGAAGTGAGGAAACATGAGAGAATGAAGTGATTACCATAAGTTTTGACTTGTACGATGACGAGGCGTCTTTCACCTTCCGCTGAGGCATGACTGTGTAGAAATGGTGGGGGGGGGGATGTCACTTATATGTGGAGGAGTGTGTGGCGTCACAATTTTAATTATTCATTATACCCTCGCCACATGAAAACAAAAATCTGTTCAGTTCAGTTCTACACTTTCTAATAAATCGAGTTATACATAAATATTTTCTTAAAACGTTTCGTCATTACTCGATAATTGGTGACCCCGACTAAAAACCTGACGCCTACGCACCGAACGTCTCAGCATGAGCAACCCCTAACTTCGACAATCTCGCGGCGCAATTGGCTGAACTGCAACGGCTCGTACACCAACGTCCAGCTCCACCCGGCGACGCTGCCCATCTACAGCGTTTTGGAAAGAGAAACCACTTCTTTGGTTTCGACAGGTCGACGCGCAGTTTCAACCCGCTGGAATAACCCAGAAAACGACGAAGTTTGCTCATCTCGTTTCTCAACTCGATGAACGCTTCATCAATGAAGTAGAAGACATCATCGACAATCCTCCAGCTCAAAATCCATACACTGAACTCAAAAGCGCTCTCATCCAGCGGTTGTCTGTTTCGGAAGAACAGCGTGTCCGCCAGCTGATTGCGCAAGAAGAACTCGGTGATAGAAAATCATCTCAATTTTTGCGGCATTTGATATCTTCAACTTCATGCGCACCCTCTGGATCCAACGACTTCCTCCACACATTCAAGCCATCTTACAAACCCAAACTGATCTACCGCTCGATCGATTCGCCGTCACGGCGTATAAAATAATGGAAGTACAACCCCTTCTTCTTCCCTCTCCTTTACAAGCCGTCTCATCTCCCATTCCCCAGGAACCCCACCGAGACACACTTGAAGAACTCCGACAGGAGATGGCTTCTCTCCGACTTCAAGTGGATGCCTTAACTCGTCATTCTCGCTCTCGTGACCGTTCGCAGACACGCAGCTCTACACGTCACTCTCGAAATCAATCGCCCACCGATCCATCCCTCTGCTGGTACCATCATCGATAGGGAGAAAAAGCTCGGAAATGTGTTCAACCGCGTGTTCCTTCACCCTTGCAAAAAACGTCCCGGGCAGCCAGCAGTAGCGGCAGCCGACTGCCCGTCCCAAGGTCGCCGCCTATTCGTTATCGATCGTGCCACAACATTTAAATTTCTCTTCGACACTGGCTCCGATCTCTGATGCTTCCCTCGACGTTTTCTACCTGGACGCCGTACCCCGTGTCAATTATAATTTAGTAGCGGCAAATAACACCGAAATCTCTTCTTACGGTTTCCTACCTCTCAAACTCGACTTCGGACTTCGCCGTGACCTGACCTGGATATTCGTCATCACCGATGTCGACGTGCATATCATCGGTTCTGATGTTCTGGCTCATTTCTTGCTTCTCCCTGACTGCCGAAATCATCGTCTAGTCGTCGACTCGATCACCGGTCTCACCGCCGTTGGCGTCCTCGACAAAACCGACCTACTTAGCCTTAAAGCTATCACAGACACGTCGTCTCCTTTCGACTCAGTTTTCAAAGAATTCCCAGAGCTCACTCGACCGTCTGGTTCTCAACGCGCCGTTCGTCACACCACCCGTCCCCCATAGCTTACCTCCAGATCGCTTTCGTAACGCAAAAGAAGAATTCGATTCGATGCTACGTGTCGGAATCGCTCGACGATCGGATGGACCTGGGTCTTCGCCACTCCACATGGTGCCCAAGAAAGACGCCGGCTGGCGCCCCTGTGGCGATTACCGCGTCTTAAACGCCAGAACCATCCCTGATTGATATCCCATCCGCCTTATTCACGATTTTTCACACCGCCTCGCTGGATGCACCATTTTCTCCGTCGTTGATCTTGTTAAATCCTACAATCAAATCCCTGTCAACCCAGACGACATTCCAAAGATCGCTATAACGACACCATTCGGTCTGTTTGAATTTCCTTACATGGGATTCGGATTCCGTAACGCCGGACAACCATTCCAGCGCTTTATCGACGAGGTACTTCACGGTCTTGACTTTTATTATGCTTATATGGACGATATCCTGATTTTCTCTCGCGATGCAAACGAGCATCAAGTTCATCTCCGTGCTGTCCTCCAACGCGCCTCTCTCAACACCGCAACCTTGTTAATGCCAAGAAAACCGTCCTCGGATACCCTTCAGTCCTTTTCTTTTAGGCTACGAAGTAACAGCAGACGGTATTCGACCTCCTCTAGAACTCATCCAAGCATTTCAAGACTTTCGCCAACCATCCTCAGCTCAAGATCTCCGCCGATTCTTCGGCATGATCAATTTCCAATCAAGCTCCAAACTCCAAGCTCCTCTTTACGTCATGCTCTCTCAACTTCGTGGCAATCAACGAATTCACTGGACCACCGAAACGGAAAATGCTTTCACCGCCTGCAAAAATCGCCTAGCTACTGCGACCCTCCTAGCCCACCCAGAGCCCACCAACGCAGAGCTTGCTCTCTTGACGGACGCCTCCCAAACAACTATTGGCGCGTCACTTCAGCAAAAAGTCGGCGGCTCTTGGCAACCATTGGACTTCTTCCCAAAAAAGCTGACCCCCCGTCAAGCGGAATGACCCGCTTTCTACAGGGAACTGCATGCGGTCCACTCGGCGATCAGCATTTCCGCCACATTCTGGAAGCACAACATTTCGTTGTCTATACCGACCATAAACCCTACGCCTACATCTACGCCTTCAGCCAAAAGAAAGAAAAACTCCCACCCGTACAGTTAAACCAACTCTCTTTCTCGTAGTTGTGCTTAATTTGCACTTTGCGGGCAAAGACTTGTGAGTTGCACCTTATGGATGAATGAATTGTCTCCTCACGTATTTGACCTTTTTATTTAATAGGTTAACCGGTTTTCGATGTTTTTATGATGATGTGATCATAGCAACATCGAAAACCGGTTAACCTATTAAATAAAAAGGTCAAATACGTGAGGAGACAATTCATTCATCCATAAGGTGAAACTCTCTTTCATCGCCAAATTCTTCACAGATATTCGACACGTCAGCGGCACCGCCAACGTAGTCGCCGATGCTCTCTCTTTCGCGCCGATTCCATCTCCGCAAACTCTTCCCCTCCCATCAAGCTCGACACACTCGCCCGTGCGCAACTTGATGTCGATGAACTTCGCGACTTATGTCATCGCCTTCGTTTCTTCAGCTCCAAACTTCTACGAAGCTTGTCACCCACCGCTTCGTTTGGCCGCATATCTGTCGCGACTGCCGTACATGGACGCAGGCATGCATCCCTTGCCAACGTGCAAAACTAACTCGGCACGTTCACTCTCCAACCGGTCATTTCCAGCCCACCACATCCCGGCTTCGAACACATACGCGTCGACCTCAACGGAACGTTGCCACCTGCTCAATAATTTCGTTACTGCCTCACTGTTATCGACGGATTCTCCGAGATCTCTGCTCCCACCGTTGCTCGCGCACTTGTCAAAACCTGGATTTCCAGGGAATTTCGAGGGTCTTGGCTCATTTAAATATCCAATTTCGCTCATATCCATTTCGTCTCATACAAAAGCAATTTCGCGGATTAATTTCTTTCAAACTCCAAATTTTGTGGGTCTATATTATGGTCTGATGCGGCAAATTAATTTTCCGTTCTGTTCTGCTGTGGGGAATGGGCAACCCTGGTCCGATGCGTTAACTTTTCTTGAAGTTAATTGAGAATGAAAGTTAGTAATTGAGTGTAAGTTTTATTCAGGCACATATTAAACCACACAGTAAAAATTTAAAGTGTTTTAAAAAGAGAAGCAAAGCAACTAAGGGCATCATTCTTGACCCCTCCCCATCTATCACACCAGCGCCCACACGTGAAATGGGGGAGTTGGGTTTAAAGTTGTGCGTACGCGAGATGTTTTTATATCCCGCCTGTAAAAACTCAACCAAGGCGCTTTACAATGTGCAGGGCAAAGAGTTATAAAGGAAAAGAAGGCAGAGCGGAAAAGCTGTAGCCTTCAGGCTGATAGGTAGAATGTGCACGGATTTTCCCAGGTGGCGAGGTGGTGGTGGGGGGGGGGCGCTCAGGGAAAAGTCAGTTGATAACAACGAAAAAATCCACGTTTTTTTATGTTATACCTACGAGTTGATTTTTTTTTTTTTTTTCTGTTTGAAAGAGTAAATCCTTTTTCTCCCAGGAGGAAATCTGTGGCCTTTCTGTTTTAAGCGATTTTTTTTCCACGGAAATTACCAGTTTTAATGAGTTTCTCCGTAAAAATTTATTGAATAATTCAGGTAATTCAAAGAAAAACGTTCTATTGCTCATGAGTTGAGCCGTGGATTTTTACAGACGGGGCTTTTAAGTGTTTTTAAAAAGCCAAATTGTTTCCTTGTGGCAAGAAGGAGGCGTTCAGTGGCTTCAGAAATGAAAAACGTTTAGAATGCTGAGACGATCTTATAACGGTGAATGTGGTGATTCTAAGCCAAGGCTCGACTGTAAGCCGTGAGTAGGGTTGTCGGGGGGGGGGGGGGGTCGGCGGAAATCGAAGTAAATCCAGTTTTTCGCTTCAAAATCATAATGAATGTACCAAGAGGCGTTTGTAATAACCAGGAATATATTGAATTAAAGCGAGTCTTGAAACCCCCGCCGAGTGTACAATAGTGACAGGGGTGGACGTGTGCCCTGAGGTGAAGCTCGACTCGGTTGCCGTCAATTTATTTATTTGCTAAATAGTTGTCCATTTACAAAACATGTATAAGAAGAAGAAAAGAGAAGCCGATGGACCATGGTAGGAGTGAGGTACAGGGGGGGGGGGTAATAAATAAAATAAGGGCATTGGACTTGGGGGAACTTGGGAACGCACACACACACACGCTTATTTGTAGTTAGCAACAGGTAGTAGACTACTGACCTTTCCCCACTTCGATCGTGTCTTCTTCCATGAACTTGAAGTTGACTCCTGTGAAATGAATAAAAAAAAAGACGCGATTTTTATTGGTTGGGAGGGGGGTGGAAGGTGCGAGGGTTCACTTTTTTAACGAATGTATTGACCTTTACTGGATTATATTGACCGACGGTGAGAAATAAAGTCATTTTGAGTCAAAAAAGCTTAATCCTGATTTAAATATCTGTTTTCAAGGAAATGAAGCGTTAGAAAATAACACGTTTATCGTTGAACTTTATTTATTCCGCTTCGTAGCATTTTATCATCAACGACAGTATTTTGCGTATTCGGCCCTCTACGGTTAAATATGTATTTTACCAGGAAAATGCGCTTTCCCGGCAGTCTAATCTCTTTCAAAATTCATCCCCCCCCGTCCTGCCACCATCGCCCGTACAGCGATGTTTCTCTTGTTTTGATTCCCTCGTGTACAGTTCTCATTCTCTTTCACTCTTATCTCTGTCCGTTGAGGTTTCAATGTTTTCACGACGCTTAATTAAATGTGAAGTGAGGGCAGGTCTAGCGCTATTTATTTGTAGAACTCGCCAACCTTCCCCAATGTAATTGGCTGGAATGGAATCTTCCTTCAGCCGTCAGTCAACCGGTGGTAACAACAATAATTGAAACTCACCTCCCCCCCATACAGCGAACCCCCTCACACACACACTCTCTCTCATCCTATGGATGTCTATTCTCCCTGTATTGTCCGTTTCAGTGGTTCGCTGCTGCAGCGACGCTGCATGGTCAGTACAGCGTGCAAATATAGGTGTAGAGGGAGTAATGTCGGAACCCTGTGGTGAACGGAGGTTTAAATAGAATGAATCATTAAAAAGCCCCGAACGAATAATAATATTTAAATTATTTACATATTTCCCTTTCATTCCTTGGCGGAAATGACTGCAATAAAAAAAAGACTTGTCAGATCGGATAAAAATCGCGCATTCGAGACATATCTTTACATGCTCAAAAAATATAAATAAACATATTTCCACATTATACTCGCTGAACTAACATACGTCTCCGAATAAGAAAAAAAATCGCTTTCCCTTGAGTCTACCCCTCTTCTTCAACACCCTTTTCGTGTGTTCAATCATGCAAAACTTGATTTTTCCACGTTTGTTCCCTTTTCAACAGAACCCCCCTCCTCTTGAACGACCGCCCATGAGATACGACCACACGGGGGAAGAATCACCCAAATGCTTTGAAAGATGTATAGAACTGGAAAAAAAATCAACGCTGAAAAACATGTCGTACGCACGGTACTTTTCTCGATAAGCTACCTAAAAAAAAAAAAAAAAAAAAAAGTGTTTTTTTTCGATAGCGTGAAATGTTTGATGGCGTAGAGGGCCTGCTGTTGGGAAAAGAAGATTAACTGCCTTTTATGTAAGCTGAAGAGGAAAAATGTTTTTAAGAGTCTGGGGAGAAGGTTATCGAGAACGAAAATAATAAAAGCTTCCTATCGCCATCCTACCTCTGTTTTTAAGCCCGCACAAAAATGAATTCTGACAATAATTGAGGTGAGTTATCGTTACATTCTGGTTTGTCGATATACAACTGTTCTGTGGATAGTGATATTAGGGCGAGGAGGAAGGGGGTGAAACGTCTATTTACGACCTTCTTCCCTTCCTTTAAAAATTTCAAGTGCTTCTATTTTTGAAAAATCCAACTCCTTTCTGTTTTATTTAGGGATGAAGTAAATCAAGAGCTCATCAGGATATCTTTCAAGTTTCGGTAACCAACCGATATCGACTTGAATAAGAAATTTAGTATAATTCTTAATTTAACTCGACAGTTTCTAGTCCCCATCCCTGATCCATAGAAGTTTTTTAGCAGGACTTCGACCTCGGAGAATAAAAGCGGGTGTGACTTGCACTGGCGGACCTAGACTAATCGGGGCCCGGGGCGGAAATCTTTATGAGGCCCCCTAGGATCGAAATCAGTGGTTCTCAACCTTATTTACGGGAGACCCCCCCCCCCCAATTGCACTGTATTGTTTTTTAAACACACAGTCCCGAAGCCAGGAAAAGCTTCGATTTTGGTCAAACCACGAAGGGACCCACCTGTTTTTTGCCATTCAGAACGAATAAAGGCCGTGGTCTCGTATCGAAAACTCGTAAGTGCAACGAAGAGGCTCCACGCCCGAGGACCGCAGTTGTCCGCCTATGGAGTTGAGAAAATTGACCGAAATGGCAAGACCAAACGCTCATTTATGACCACTTTTGAGGGCATCGACCCCCCCCCCCTTGGTTGCATAACCTATGTAACAGGTTTCTTTTTTACTTTTAGGGGACCGTTACAGAGGGGGGGGGCAGGGCAGATTAACGAAATCACGAGTTAACACGCTTAACTTCATTTACCCAACTAAACAATCCAAAACCTTCTAGAACGAGTTAACAACCAGGAGGGGGAGGGGCACAATGACACTGAGGGGACTAACCGAGCGGCCGAGACACACTCGAGCCGGCGGCTGGCGATCAACTCTCTCATTTCGGCACTTCATCCAACTGGAAAACTCGGGATTGGGTAGGAGAAGAATTTAACCGTGCCGTTCAAGTGAGATTTGGACTCTTTGCTCAGCCCCCTGTCCCATACCGTAATGTTGGGCAACCTCGGGACCGTCAACCTTTGTCTCCCTTGCGTAGCGCACGTTACACCTAACTACCAGAACCGTGGAGAGAATATTCGAGCCCAAGGACGAAACTAAATGAGGCCCTTTCACCTGGATGAGTAGCAGACCCAGCGCCACTCTCGCTCATTTCTCGAAAGGCCTAAATAAAACCACAGTAACGCACCAATCGCAGCCAAACTCCAAAACCGCAAAGAAGGCTCCACCACATGACATTGGTTCAACCTCAGCGAAGCTGGTAATTAAAGTAGAACCTTTAACGACAGCAACGTCTCAAGCAAAAAGAAGGCCCAGCCACAGGCCACAGCCAAGGTCCGACCACCGAAAAGGTCCAACCACAGCGAACGTCCAACCAATACATAAATTAGACCCTAGGGGCGTTCAGAACGACACCAACAAGACCAATGGAGGTAATGCTAGGACTAAAACCCTTAAGCCTTGAACTGCAGGCACGGGCTATGGAAACGGCATACAGATTGGACTGCATGTCAGGGGAGGTAGAAAACGGGGGGATACGAGAACACATGCGCAGAGTGGCACCGTCCACGGGCATGAGATCGGATCAAATGGTTAAACAAGGAGACTTTGTAAAGACGATCGTGGTCAAACTATCCCGGGAAGCCGGGCAAGGGGGTGATACAGAAGAGATTAAGTGTTTTACGGACGGTTCAAAAATTGGAACCGGGAAAGGGAAGGCGGGGTCAAGCATATACATCCCCGGAATGGGGGTGGAAGAGAGCCTGACGTTGGGGAAATACGCGACGGTGTCCCAGGCGGAGGTTGCGGCCATAGAGGCTAGTGCAATTGAACTGAGACGGAAAGGCGTGACAAATAAGCGATTAACGATATACTCGGACAGCCGAGCCGCCCTCGGGGCCAATTCCAGGCCGGTGGTCAAGTCGGGGGCGGTGGGGAGCTGTAGAGCCAGTATATCGGCACTGCTGACGGAGGGTAACACGGTTACATTAGGGTGGGTACCAGGTCATGCTGGCATCCCGGGGAATGAGAGAGCAGACAAGCTGGCTAAGACGGGGGCCATGACAGAATATGTCGGCCCAGAACCGGCGGTGGGGATAGCAAGGGAAGTAGGACTCAGTGAAATTGGGGGTTGGGCGAAAGCGAAAGCGGAAGCCCAGGAACGATGGGAAGCAGAAGATCACTGCAGACAAGCGAAAGAGGGCATTAAAAGGTATGATGCCAACACGACAAAGTGGCTGGTAGGGTTAGGGCGGAAGCAAACTAGAAAGATAGTAGGAATATTTACAGGGCACTTTGCAGTTCGGAGACACTTGCACATGATGGGGCTAATAGGGGACCCTACATGTGAGTGGTGTGGAGTGGAGGAGGAGACAACGGGTCATTTAGTGAGAGAGTGTGAGGGGTTTGCGGCAGCGAGGTTTGCTATATTTGGGAGGGACAGGTTAACCGACCTAGAATTTTCCAGGGCTCAAGGGATCCGAGTACTGGATTTTCTGGGGAGGGTGAGGAGATTTGAGGAGCCGTGCTAGCCCCTCCGAGTCCGGGACCCGTTGGGTATGACGTAGGGGCCCAATTGGTGGCCTTGGCGTCGCCGGGCTCGGCTTGGCCGGGACGGCACCCCCCCCCCAAAAAAAAAAAAACTACAGAGGTGCACCCACTACAATGGTTCAACCACGGCAAAGGTCGAAGCACAGCCAAGCTCAAACTACAGCAAAAGCCCAACCCCTGCAAAAGTTCAGCCACATCAAAGCTCCAACCGCAGCAAAGGTCTAACCACTGCAAAGAGCCAACCACACCAAAGGTCCAACCACTGCAAAGGGCCAACCACAGCAAACGGCCAACCACAGAAAAGGTCCAACCACTGCAAACGTCCAACCACAGCAAAGCTCTAACCACAGCAAAGGTCCAACCACTGCAAACGTCCAACCACTGCAAAGGTCTAACCACTGCAAAGGGCCAACCACAGCAAAGGTCCAACCACTGCAAAGGCCCAAACACTGCAAAGGCCTAACCCCCAGCAAAGGTTCAACCACTCCAAAGGTCCAACCACACAGCAACGGTCCAACCTTAGCAGAGGTCTAGCCACAGCTAAGCTCCAACCTACAGTAAAAGCTCCAAACACAAAACCCCAACCACTGCGAATCTCCAACCACAGTTGAGCTCCCATCAGTGAATCTTTCCCTTTATTTATTCCTTTTCTTGGCAAAAATGTGACGTTCCTGAAGTTTCCTATATTTGTATGGTTGGTCTCAACCTTAAGGTCATGAGGACCTTTAGGTTAGGGGGTAAGGTAAGGGAGAGCCGCGCTATTTAGTGATTTTTTCAATATTATCTGTTAATTAATGATTTTATGAAAAAATAATATCCACGAATACCATAGCCGTGCACGGTGGGATTTCGTAATTTCTGGGGATATGTTGCCTCGAATTAACGGGTTTTCTTCATTTCATCCGCGAGTTAGCGACTTTTCTCAATTTCAGCAGTGAATTTCCTTAATTTTGACCGTGAATTAGCGTTTGTCCTAATTTTAGCCACTAATTAGCACGTTTTGTGGGAGTTCGTAATTTCTGGGGATATGTTGCCACGAATTAACGGGTTTTCTTCACTTCATCCGCGAGTTAGCGACTTTTCTCAATTTCAGAAGTTAATTTTCTTAATTTTGACCATGAATTAGCGTTTCTCCTAATTTCAGCCACTAATTAGCACGTTTTGTACATTAGCTAGAACTAGCGGTTTTGCTAAATTTTTGAAGTGCGAATTAGAGGGTTTTTCACATTCAGCCATAAATAAGCGCTTAAAATTTGGCCCTGAATTAGCGTTTCTTTTAATTTTAGCCGCAAAGTAGAGATTTTCTTTACTTTTAACTACAAAGTTGCCTTCAGAAAGCACGAATTGGCGTTTACTGAATTTTAGCTGCGATTATACAGAGGCGTAAAGACTGGACAAGACAAGAATGGGTTACTCATCTTCAACTCGTCTTTGTTCGAAACCGTTTGTTCGATCTCGGAAACCGTTTTGCTAATTCAAAAAGGCTTATTGTCATTAAAACTGGACAATGCGTGTCCTTCAAAAACAAGAAATATATATGTTCTGCAGGAAAAATGGTCATTTCTTCGCAAAGTCACACTAATGCGCGGCTGGAATGATTACGAAATAATAATTAGCGGCTAGAATCAAAGCGCTCATTTGCAGCGAAAAATGAATCGATCAAAAACGCTTACTTGTAGCTGATGAACGCCGCTAAAATTGAGAAAAAGTGCCAATTTTCGGCTGAAATGAGCACTTTTTCTCAATTTTAGCCCTGAATTAGTATACTATTGAATTTGAATTGAGCTGTGTTGAAATGTCTATTCGAAGTTGTGGCAGCTCGCCAATAATATTTTGCGCTGTCGTGGACGGCTTACCTGAACTGAAAATCAAGCACCGAGAATCGCAATTTCGCGCACATGAAGAACAGAAAATTACAATTTCGTGGATGTTCTGACCCAAAATTTGCAATTTCTTGAAAGGTCTGACCAGAAATTTGCAGTTTCGTGAATGTTCTGACTCAAAATTTGTAATTTTGCAGTTTGGAACTCCGATGTCATTGTGATTTCGTGGCCGAATTTGGGCTCTGTCGTGACTGTCTTGTCCGGGAACTTAATGAAAAACTTACTCGCTTTAGTACTTCAAGTGAAAACTCTTTTTACATAATATTTCATTTCACTGCCTATTATCTCAACACTTTTCACGTAACACTCATGAACGTAGGACCTAAAAATCCTCATTTTCAAATCTTTCGGGGACCCCCTCCCCACTGATAGGTGGCGAGGGGAGTGGTCCGCCCCCTCGCCCCTACCTTGTTATACGCTATTCTGGTGACTTGAGGAATTTCCTTTTCACCCCCCCCCCCGCCCCATCAACACCCATGGTCTGTATAATGCAACGTCGAAGAATTCTAAATGAGCTAAATTAAAACTGTTTCAGAAAGGCACAAAACCTCCCCTCAACCCCCTTCTCATCGCAAACGATCGTTTTAAAATTCGAGCGAAAACAGCCGTAGGTCTAATTCATGAAAATCGACGAATTTTAAGTATATTGCAACCACCTAAACACAACCACTCGCCTCTCTCAAACTAGAAATCAATTTGGACGGAACTCAATTTGCGTCCTCATCGCTTCGCCGTGAGGGGGTGGGGGGCTCATTTTGAGCGGAACGTTGAATAATAAATGAAGAACCCATTGGGGAGAGGGTGGGTGAGATATCACCTCAAAATATACAGGGTGGAAGGGGATAAGTGTGAATTCGGAAAGAGCACACTATTTTCTGTCAGGATTGTCCATTTTCGATAGACGTTAACTATTTTATGTGTCCTTAAAAGCGGCCCAAAGTCGTGCAAATCGGAGATTTCATTTTTTTTCAAAAAAAAAGTCAGCTCCCGTTTGTCCACACTAAATCTGAGAGTACGGACAACCCGTGATTCAGAAAAACATCTTTAACGTGTCCTTTACAACAGTATTGATAAGCGTTTTCTTAGTTGATTGGCGAGTTTTCGTCAGAAATGACCATTTTTTAGAAAAAATAATGTTTTTTCCCTTCAAAATCGATTGTTTTGACCTGAAAAATTCGATCAATCATTGTGATTTTAACACGATAAAACGTTATAAAACCACATCCAAAGCTATCCTTAGAGTGGAATTCAATGTGTGCGTCTACCAAAGTATCAAAAAATGTCGATCCGGCCGCTGGCTGTCTGGTTAAGTGCATTACTGTCGTATCCAAACAAATGTAACCAATGCGACAAGTTCATTTTTATTTTAGAAAGAAAACATAATTTTATGATTATTCAGTTGTTCAATAAAACAATAAAAAGTCAGTCTAATTCTTATTTGGCAATCGTACTTATTTCGTGAGATACAACAAGTGGACGACGAGGAAAACTAAGACATGGCCGAAGAAGACGTTCGGCAACAAAATGAGTCAATTTTAGAAGCACTGCGCACCCAAAGCGCGGTTCTCGGGCAGCTCCTTCAACAAGTAGTGCTCCACGGCCCGACCGACGTACCACAACATGATACACAGTTCTGACACACACTCGGTGCACTTTGACACATTCGACGAAGAACAAGAATCCTTCAAGTCGTACCGTCAAAGGCTAGAGAATTTCTTTGAACTCCGCAACATTCGCGGAACTTCACCGGCCAATGAAACGCTCAAAGCTCGAATACTAATTAACGCTCTTGGAGCGAAATATTACACTTTTCTTGCAAGCACACTTTTCTGCAAGCTCAGTTCATCCGAGGTCTTCGAGATTCCAACATTTTATATATTCACGTACACGTATTTGTCAAGAACTATTTAATAAACTGAACGATCAAAGCATATGTTAATACACAACAATTCTCCTCTCCTAACAAAATTTTTTTTTTTTAGTCTGTACTGATATCTTGACCAATCTTCCTCATTTGATCCACTTGGCGCCTGTGAGAGATGACTCCTCCAGAACGAATTTTATAATGGATTCCCGATTTCGAAGATACGATGCCAAAACTCCACTTGCTTTTTCGATCTGAGTACTCCCGAAAAGCGACCTTCTCCCCGATTTCAAATGTTCTTCCTTTTTCTTCTTCTACCGCAGCTCGTTGCGGTTTTTCCGCAAAATGCTTAGTTTCTTTCAGCATGTCCAAATGAGATTTGATAGTTCTCCCCAAGAACAGCTCCGCAGGTGACACACCTGTAATAGAATGAGGTGTGTTCTTCTATAGGTATACAAATATTTCAAAAGAGCATCTGAAATATCTCGCTCATCGTTCAAAATTCGGACAAGGCCTGACTTGAAGGACTGAACGTTTCTTTCTACTTGACTGTTGGTGGCCGGGTGATAAGGTGCCGAGAATTTCTGGATTATTCCATTAATTTGACAAAACGACTTCAATTCTTGACTTCTGAACTGCGAACCATTGTCTGAAACTATAATTTTTGGTAAACCAAACGATGCAAAAAACAATTTCAATCTTCGCAAAGTTTCAACGGCTGACATCGAGTTAACCTGTTGAACCTCTACCCATTTGCTGTAGGCGTCGACTATTAACAAATAAGTTTTTTTTTTTCAAAGGCCCCGCGAAGTCCACATGGATTCTTTCCATTGGTGCTGAAGGATACTCCCATTGATGCAAAGGCACTTTTACCGGATTGTTACTAGATCGTTGACAAGGGAGACAGTTCTTAATTAAGGTCTCAATATCAGCGTCAATTCCTGGCCACCAAACATAACTTCTGGCCAAACTCTTCATCCTGACTATTCCAAGATGTCCTTCATGCAGCTCGACCAGAATTTGTTTTCGAAATTTCAACGGAATGTACACCCTCTGACCTAAGAACAGGCAGTTATTATTCAATGAAAAATCTTCCAACTCTTGATTAAACGACATCTTTCGATCCAAACTCCTCCCCTTTTTCAGAGCCTCCACGATCGCCATTGCGCTTGAGTCATTTTTTAATTCCATGGAAATGTCGTCTGCTGTAATAGGTAATGTACGCACCTGATGGAACAGAAATATGTCTGAATCGAGACACTCCTGGATTTCTTCACTCGAAGTCGGAAGCCTCGAGAGGCCATCAGCATTGCCGTGTAAAGATGATTTTCTGTATGAAATATCAAAATCAAATCCTTGAAGAAATACAGCGTAGTGCTGCATCCGCACAGCTGTCAACGTTGAGCAATGTTTAGAGGGTGAAAAAATGGTCACTAGAGGACGATGATCTGTAAGGAGCGTAAATTTATGGCCGTATAAATACTTGTAAAATTTTTTAACTCCGAAAACGATTCCCAGAGCCTCTTTATCAATCTGACTGTACCGTTTCTCCGATGATGACAAAACTTTACTCGCAAAAGCAATCGGACGTTCACTACCGTCATCCATTACGTGGGAAAGGACAGCTCCCAATCCAAAAGGACTGGCATCCGTCGCAAGTACCAGCTTCCTGTTAGGGTCAAAATGAGCCAAAACTTCGTCCGACAATATTTTCTCCTTCAGTTTACGAAAAGCCTCCTGACATTTACCATTGAATGCAAATTTACTATCTTTCTTGAGCAACTCGTATAGTGGATGTGCGATTGTACTAAAATTCCTGATGAACCGACCATAAAAAGATACGAGACCCAAGAAAGACCGAACTTGGGAAACGTTCTGAGGCTCAGGAACCTTCAATACTGCATCTATTTTGCTTTCACATTTGTGAATTCCCTTTGAACTCAATTTAAACCCACAATATTCCACAGAGTCTACGAAAAATGAACACTTAGCTTGATTCACGTGAATATTGTTATCTGCTAACCGACTGAACACTTCATTGAGTTTTTCGTAGTGTTCATCCTGAGTTTTAGTGGCAACACAAATATCATCGAAGTAAATCGCTAAACCTTCGATTCCCGCCAAAACCTGCTCGATAGTACGTTGCCAAATAGCTGGTGAGCTAGCTAATCCGAAGGGAAGGCGTAAATAGCTGTATAACCCGAAAGGAGTGTTAAGAGTCAAGTAGTGTTGGTCATCAGGGTGGACTTCTATGTGCGTGTAGGCTTGTGTAACATCTATTTTCGAAAAAAAATTATTGTTTCCCAAATTAGCTAGCAAATCCTCCACATTTGGAATGGGATACTCGTCCACTACCAACTGAGGATTTACAGTAGACTTGAAATCTCCACACAGCCGTAAAGATCCGTCGCTTTTCGTTATAGGTACTATTGGTGTAGCGTAATCCGAACGTTCGACTTTTTTTATCACCTGTTCTCTCTCTAAACGCTCTAATTCCATACGTAATTTTGGCATGAGAGAAGCCATTTCTTCCGTGAAATAAAAATTATTAGAGACGAAAGTGACACTCTAAAGCTGGAAACACACGAATGAGTGAGTAATCGGGTGAGTATAAAAATAATATGACATTTGCTGATCACCATCAGGAACTAGAGAGGCCGACGGGCCGAGCTCGTGGAAGCATTTGCCTTGCCAGAAGGCGTGCTTGAAAACGAAGACTTTTAGGGTTTTTTTCGCGCGTTTTGGCCTCTATCTCGGAAGAAAAAAAGAATAATCCAGAACTAAACAGGTCATTCGAAAGCTGGCAAACAGTAAAAGTTTTTAATAATTTTTTACACTTCCTACGAGGCCCGTACAGGAATTGACAGCTGGCTGAAAGACGAGGAGTTTTCTGGAAATCTAAGAAGTTGGCTGTTCAGCAGCAATTTAAGCACTTAAGTATTGATCGATTTAGAGATGAAAATATCCAATCCTACAGAGAATTTAGTGCTCTTTCCAATGGCTTTGTAGACGGAGAAGAGCGTCCCATTTCTTTTGCATCACGGACATTAACGAAAAGTGAATCCAACTACAGCCAATTAGATCGTGAAGCGACAGCTGTTTTTTGGGCATTTAAAAATTTTTATCATTAGGGGTATTCATGATCGGAAGTTTAACATATGTTATCGACGTAAACTCTGTTATTTCGTATTTTTTGTGTTCAGTTTCTCCGTTTCTATGGCCTTACCCATCTGTTTGGAATTTAGCAAATAACAAATACAAGGTTTAACATTTTTCATGAATACCCCTATTATCTATACGGCAGAACATTTACTTTAATTGTTGACAACAAGCCTCTAGAACAAAATTGTTCACCCCAATAAATCACTGCCTGTAATATCAGCACATAGACTTCTTCGTTATGCACAATTTTTGAGCGCATTCGAATATGACATAAAACACAAACCTGCTCATTTACACCGCCACGTCGACTATTTTTCCCGAAATCCCCTTACACTGGACGTAGAAAAATTACATTCTTCCGAAGAATCTTACGAAGTTAATCAAACGAACTTGAACACTATTGCAAACACTTGCCCCATTACTCCAGAATTGATTAGACAAGAAACCGACAAAGACCCCGAGCTTTCGACTCTTAAAAATAAGCTAATTTCCGGAATAGTTCGAGACGCTGAATATTCGATGCACTCGGGCAGAATAATGCGTGGCGTTCGTGTCTATGTGCCAGTCACTTTGCGTCCGACTATATTAAAAGAATTACATTCGTCTCATGTTGGCATAGTCAAAATGAAGGCTATTGCACGGAGCATTTGCTATTGGCCTGGAATTGACAAAAATATAGAATCCATGGCAAAAAGTTGCCAAAGCTGCGCGGAAGTAAAGAATAATCCTACCAAGGCTCCTTCGCACAGCTGGGAGGAACCGTCTGTTATGTATCTACAGACTAGTGAAAACACATGCCTTTTAATAATTATTAAAATAAATAAAGATTTTTTTCATTCGGTCATTGAACGGAATAAAATACACATCAAATCTGTCGACGAGGATGGCAGCGAATGACCTCATCCAATCGCTCATTTCGACGCTGCAAACGTTCTCGCAACAGCAGCAACAAATTATTTCCTCCATTCAGCCAGCAAGCCACTCTGCTCCTAACGATAACGTGAGTCAACATTTTCATTTTGAAAATTTCGATCCTAAAATCGTCGTAGTTCCAAAACCAAACCAAGACGTTCGTTTATGCATAGACTTCAAAACTACGTTAAATCCCCAGCTGTTAGACGCTCGTTATCCTATTCCAATAATCGACGATTTATTTCATAAGTTACAGAATGGAAAATATTTTTGTACGCTCGATCTTCACAAAGCGTACCTCCACGTTCCAGTCGATGAGGAAAGTGCGCTTCTCCAATCGCTATCGATACACTTGGGCACGTACAAGGTGAACAAGTTAGCTTTCGGAGTGAAGACCGCTCCCAATGAGTTTCAACGCATCATGTATGAAGCCTACCTCTGTATTCCGGGTACAGCCGTCTATTTCGACGATATAATCGTCCAAGGTTCAACATTGCTCGAATGCTACGAACGCCTCGTGATGTGCTTCGACAAACTGCGTTCATTAAACCTTCACGTCAACCTCGAAAAATGTCAATTTTTCAAAACCTCGGTCAAATATCTCGGTCATCAAATAACGGCCGAAGGACCACAAAAATGCGATGACAAAATAGACGCCATTCTGAAGGTTACACGTCCAAATAACGCAGATCAAGTATGATCCTTCCTCGGTCCGGTTCTCTATTATTCAAAGTTCATCCCTAAAGCTTCAACTTTAACAGCACCCCTTCGAGACCTTCTTCGTAATAACGTCGAATTCATTTGGTCTCCCAAATGCGAAAACGCCTTCACCTTGTTAAAAAAAAAAAAAAAATAGTCGGCCCTAGAAATTTGGTTCCTTTTAACAATTCCTATCCCGTCATTTTAGCGACGCTAGTCCCGTTGGAATCGCAGCTGTGCGATTCTCACAGAATCGACGGTGAAGAAAAACCGGTAATTTTCATCTCGAGATCTTTGTCAAAAGCTGAACAAGCCTACTCCCAGCTTGACCGTGAAGCTCTCGCCGTTTATTGGGCCGTCAGGAGAATATACCATTATTTATTCGGTCGTAAATTCACCTTAATTTGCGACAATAAACCATTAACCCACAACTTCGCCCCTTCCACGAAAATTCCAGTAATATCAGCTGCTCGCCTCCTTCGTCTCGGCGGATTTTCGTACAACGTTGAACATAGACGCTCTGGCCTGAACTGCAACGCTGACTATTTATCCCGGTTTCCTTTACCCCTGGATTCAGAACACGCTACCGATGCTGAATATGACGTATCCGCTACCACAATAAAGCAGATTACATCTTCAAATTTAGTCTACGCGGACATTTTGGCAGCAACAGCCGTTGACCCCGACTTGAAAATCTTAAAAGATCGGTTGATGTCAGGCGCCGAAAGAAATGTTGAATTTGCGCTTCATGACGGCATTGTATTTCGAGGAAGCCGCGTGTATATTCCAACTTCCTGTCGCGAAAAAATCCTGGAAGACCTTCACTCTACGCACACCGGAATCGTCAAAATGAAAGCTTTAGCTCGTCAATACGTCTATTGGCCATCCATTGATAAAGACATTGAACGGTCCGTCAAGTCTTGTGCGGTATGTGCGAACCAACTATCATCTCCCTCGAAGGCCCCTCCACAAGTTTGGGAACAACCATCAACCCCCTGGTTCCGAATCCATATCGACTATGCCGGTCCAAAAAATGGATTTCATTACTTTGTCGTCGTAGATTCTTTCTCGAAGTGGATAGAAGTCGTTGCCCTCTCATATCCACCCTCAACGGCCTCCACGATTCGCCACCTTGAAAACATGTTTTCTAGATACGGCTTACCGTATACTCTCGTCTCTGACAACGCGTCAATTTTTACTTCCGACGCTTTCTGCCGAAACTACGGCATTCGTCACTGTCTATTAGCACCCAACCACCCTCGAAAGAAAGCTCGAATCTGAAAACGTATCTTCAGGCAATATAATGAACTCCCTCGATGAAATTATTTTCAAGATGAGAACGACTCCTCTGATAGACGGTAAAACACCATCCGAACTGTTTCTTGGCCGGAAAATCCGTACATCTCTCGACATCCTACGTCCCCCTCGAGAGTCTAGAAAGGACATAGTTTCGACCTATCATAACTCCAAATCGTTGAGAACCCTTCGTCTTGGTGAAAGAGTGCTTTCAAGAAATTATAGCGGTCCATGTCAATGGAAATTAGGAGAAATCGTCCAGAAACTTGGCAAATTGCACTACATCGTGAAGCTCGAGAACGGTCACACGATAAAACGGCACGATCGATCAGTTAAGAGCCTCGGAAATCAACCAATCAAAAGAAAGTGCCATTCGAAAAACGTCTAGCTTGTTTTTACCAAGTTCCTACCATTCGCAAACAGAATAACAACACCAGCGAACAATACCCTGGGAATTCTGAAGAAACCGTCCGATCTTCATCACCTACGACGGAACCCCTACCGCTTCGTCGCTCGATCAGGAAAAGAATTCCTAGAAGATTTTTAGATCTGTGAAACTTCGCCACAAACTTAAAAATACAAGGAGAGACTGTTATGTATCTACAGACTAGTGAAAACACATGCCTTTTAATTATTAAAATAAATAAAGATTTTTTCATTCGGTCATTGAACGGAATAAAATACACATCACCGTCAGAGAACTGGTAACGAATTCACGTGGATTATGCTGGCCCCTTCAAAGAAAATTATTTTTTGATTGTTGTCGACGCGCGATCAAAATGGCTAGAAATAAATATGTTTCCAAAGGCGCCCACATCAAAATCAACAATCAAATGCCTGGATCAAATATTCGCGCGAAAAGACCTGCCAATGACAATCGTTTCGGACAATGCTATAGCATTTTCAAATCTGACGAATTCTTCAGCTACTGTCGATCAAATGGCATTGAACAGAGATTTTGCGCTCCAAATCATCCAGCAACGAATGGCTTTGCGGAACGTTCTGTACAAAATTTCAAACAAAAACTGAAGGCAATGAGTAATGACAGTGGAAGTTTACTAGAAAAACTTAATGCTTTTCTTATCAAGTACAGAAGTACGCCTCTGCGGAACGGGAAAAGTCCAGGTGAAATATTCATGAACCGATCTTTGCGAACAAAACTTCACATTATGAATCCGATACCGACACGCAATTGTGCCAAGTCAACACCAGAACAGACCGGGCTTGTGCGACATTTTTCTCCAGGGGACCGAGTGCAAGCAAAGGAATTACCTTGGAACGGCCGTTTGGAAATTCGGTTCTGTTCTTAGACGTCTCGGTCGACTTCACTACCTTATAAGACTAGACTCAGGACAAGAAATTAAAAGGCACATAAATCAAATACTCAAAACAGAGGTAAAATGAAGGAATCCACGGTACGGATCTCAACGTCTAAGTGCCGGAGACTGTCGTATCCAAACAAATGTAACCAATGCGACAAGTTCATTTTTATTTTAAAAGAAAACATATTTTTATGATTATTCAGTTGTTCAATAAAACAATAAAAAGTCAACCTAATTCTTATTTGGCAATCCTACTTATTTCGTGAAATACAACAACTACACTACTACAAGTTTCGACGTTTTTAGTTGTTTAGCTATTATTCGGTATTAATTAACATTTCACGTTGTTAATTTACATTTTTATAGCCATTCTTGCTGAATGATCGCAAATTAAGTTAAATTAACGAAATTCGTATTTCGTGCAATCTACTCTATCCGACACCCCAGCTACATTTGTTGTTACTTTGGTAGGCGGGCGTAATCAGTTCGATTCAACCTATACCTTTGGATAAGGTTTTAGTGCTTTTTATCACTTTAAAATCACAAAACATATTCAAATTTTTCGGGTCAAAACAAGCGATTTTGAAGAGAAAAATCACAATTTTTTCTAAGAAATCGTCATTTCTGACGAAAAATCACCAAACAACTAAGAAAACGCTTATGACTATTTTTGTAAAGGACACTTTGAAGATGTTTTTCTGAATCGCGGGTTGTCCGTACACTCAGATTTAGTGTGGACAATCGGGGACTGACTTTGAAAAAAATTAATTCCCCGATTTGCACGACTTAGAACCGCATTTAAGGGCACATAAAATATTTAACGTCAATCGAAAATGGCTAATCCTGTCAGAACATAGTGTGCTCTTTCCGAATCCATCACCAAAACTTGCAAAAATCTAAATTGAATGCGAGTTTCTCGCTGTTAGTTAAAAATAATTATTTAAGCCTTAAAAATCGTTAGAAAAATCATATCTCGAAGGGTTTTGAATTTCGGACCATGGTGTATGTATATGGTGATTTCGGTCGCAAATGAGGCCTACTATCACCCAAACATTTTTGTCACACTTATCCCCTTCCACCCTGTATAACGCACAAGACCGAGGTCTAGGTCAACACAACAGTTTGAATGGGGTGAGGAGAGAAAAAAAAGACTAATTACAAAGTAAAAATGAAGTAGCGTTCTATCAGACCTTGAACGGTGTTTTTTTTTTTTTTTTCAGAAAAAATATTGGCAACTTTTACGTTGTATTTCACCTTCGCCCTTCATTTAATATTTTTTAACGTCAGCCCAGTATAATGAACGGGTCTGTGAAGCTAATTTTTTAGTCACTATAAGTGCAACCCACCTCAAATCGATCAATTTTACACAGTCGAATGACGATGTAGAAGTTAATTTATTTAGAAATGAACCGGGGGGTTATGGCAGAGCTGGGTTGTAAATAACGAATTGAATAAATTTGTATCTGGTTAGTTCTCGATCTTTAGAACCCTCGTAATTTGTTTATCAAGAAACGGTCTACCGACTACTCAAATTTGTGGAATATCTCGAGATTTACGTCGAAATGGGTTTCAATCTCCCTTACCAAGCCTCCAAGCCTTACCGTTTGCCGCGAAAAACCAAACAAAGTGAAACTTTTAAATATTGAAGGTCATTCCACCAAGCAAAACAAAAAGTTCACAATAAAACAAAAACATCGAGTTTTTTTCGGTCTAAAAGCGGCTGGAATACCTCGATCACTTCTATAATTAAGGCCCAACGATTTTAAAATGTTGACCGGTAGACTCTGAATTTCGGTTCAAACAATTTCAGAGCTGGGTAGTAACGCATTTCTCGTTACTCCGTTACTAACGTCGTTAAAGTATTAACGATTACAGGGTCGTATCAATTGGGGGTTTTCTCAGGGGAACAAGCTTTATTTAGTCGTCCATGGAAAAGGGGGGAAGTAATAATTGAATCAATACTATCAACGCGTTATTTCTCATCAGGGCTCTCCACTCCCCATGATTATTCACCGACTCCCCATCCTCCCAATTTTGAACCGTATTCACGTTGGTGCGTTTACACGAATTTTCGTTAAATGATGGAGGGGGGGGGGAGTTGAAGTTCGAACCACGCGGATAGTGGAATTGACGGGTTGTGGAAGAGACAAATAGCAGCGATTCCAGTGAATTGCAAGAAGCTGTCATATTGAAAGTGAGTATGGGCAACTTTTCCGTTAAAAAAAAACTCGTTAGCAAAAGCATTTCAGCCCTCTCACATAATACGCCAAGCCCCCGACCCTATCAGCCCAGGACGCCTGATACGGCTCCTCAAACCTGTCTATCCTTATACCCAGAAATGGTAAATTTCAGCGAACTTGTACTTATTTTTGGCTAAATAGTCGTGGCGTTGCACGTTACGGTGATAACAGTCGCTCAATTCAAGTTTTACAGCTAAATAGCAATCAAAGAGCAAGTCTTAGAGAACCACCAGTCACGAAATAGCAAGTTTGGTGAACGATTGGCCACTAAATTGCATCGGCTAAAACAACAATTCGCTGCTCCTGAAGGTAACTTTGTGGCTAAAATTGAGACAAAGTGATAATTCATGGCAAAAATAATTGAAGAAAAAAAAAATTTACGGGTAAAATTGAGACAAATCACTAATTCGCCTCTCAAATTGCGAGAAAGTCCTAGTCGACGGCTAAAATAGAGAAAAATACGCTACAATTCAATAATTGAGAAAGATTATTTATTACCGGGTAAATTGAGAAAAAGCTCTAATCCGCGGAAAAAATGTTGAAGAAAGCTTATAAATGAATAAAATTGAAAAAATCACGAAAACACGGCTAATAATAAAAACGCCTATTAACGGCTAAAATTAAAGAAACAAAAATTCGCTACTCCTGAAGGTGACTTTGTGACTAAAATCTAGAAAAATCGCTAATTCTTGGAACAAATTGAAGTAAATAGCTATTTCTCGGGTAAAAATGAGAATCGCATCGATAAGCGGCTTGGGAAATCGTTGATTAGCGGCTAAAACTGATGGACTGTGCTAAATCAGTGGGTTATATTGAGATCTTACATTTGTTATTACCTTTGTTTATTTTAATCAGTTGTTCTAGAAATATAATTTGTTCAATCACAAACTATTTTTACGAACACGTTAATGGCGACGTCTGGAAAAAAATCGGAAAAACGCCGAACACGGCAGTCTCCTCCGCATCCTGTAGCGGTTGCTGACAGTGAGAAGGAAGAATCATTCAAATCGTACCATTTTGACCAACCGGCCATTCAATTAGTATTTGAGGCATTCGATCCGGAAAATGAACCGTGGGATATGTTCATAGACCGTCTTGAAAATTATTTTGAAATCATGAACATGAACTTACCCGAATTTGACGAAAAAAAGCGACGTTTACTACTGCACTATATGGGAACAAAGATTTATCAAAAGTTTTACCGAAAAATCAGTCCTTCGAATCCAAAAGAATTTTCCTACTCAGAAACTAAGGAAAATCAATGACATATTGGAGCCTAAACCGAGTGTCATTGCCGAACAGCATCGCTTCTCCAAAAGAATTCAGTTGAATGGTGAAACATTGTCACAATATGTCGACTCTTTAAAGAAACTGAGTAAAAACTGCGAGTTCTCCTGTCCTAAATGTAAAACGTCAACGGCTGATGCCCATCTGAGACAACAGTTTGTCTCAGGAATTAACAGCGTGGACATCCTTGCTCGACTGATAGAGACAAACGAAAACAAGTCATTCGATGGTTGCGTCAGAATTGCAGTTGCTATGGAAAAAGCCAGGGAAGAAGCTCAAGAAATTATTGGAAACCCTGTAGCAAATATCGAACAGGTGAAAACATCCCGTTCCAAAAAGAATGCCTCTGTGTGCAATCGATGCTTGAAAAGTCATTGGAATGAGGAATGCCCTTTCAAAAATCACACGTGCCATTACTGTCACAAGAAAGGACACATACGACGCCTGCTATATATAAAAAGAAGAAAGATCAGAGCCGAGCTGAAACAAGCAAGGTACACCATGTTGATGAGGAGGAGCGTGCTACAAACAGTCTATCCTCCGATTCCCTATCCTTAAACAACATCGAGTACCTGTCAGAGTGTTTGAACAAACCTCCTAGGTTCCTAATACCGTGCTTAATCGATGGAAAAAACGTCCAGATGGAATTTGATACTGGAGCAGCAGTGAGCACGATGTCGGAAAAAATGTTTCGCTCTTTGTTTCCTACAAAACGCATCTACAAAACAAAAATTCAATTAAAAACGTATTCTCATGAATTGCTCAAGCCAAATGGATACGCCACAATGGAAGTTGCGATAAATAACTCAAAAATAACGGCGAACCTCTACATTGACACAATTTTCGGAAGAGAATGGATGTCAGAACTCCACCTAGACTTCAGCAAGATCGCCGCTGTTCGACAAGTTCAACTAGATGAGGATCTTTTTGGGAACGCGGTAAATAAGTTGTACGAAGAGTTCCCTATGCTGTTTTCCGGAGGCGTCGGGTAAATACCCAATTTCAAGGCAAAACTTCATCTAGTTCCCCAAGCAACACCGATGTTTAAACCACCTCGACCTATCCCATATGCATTACATCAAAAAGTAAGCGATGAAATCGACAGGTTAGAAAAAGACGGAATCATCACCAAGATTGACTTCAGTGAGTGGGGAACACCCGTAGTACCCATCGTAAAGCCTAACGGTGACGTAAGGTTGTGTGCGGACTACAAATCGACTGTAAACAAACTCCTAAAACCCGACAACTACCCTATTCCTCGCACTGAAGATATTTTCGCTACTATGGCTGATGGAAAAATTTTCTCAACCCTTGATATTAGCCAAGCATATCTTCATGTTGAAATGGATGAAGAAAGTTCAACAATACAAGCGATCAGCACACTAAAAGGGGTCTACAAGGTGAATCGGATGATGTTCGGGACGAAGGTGGCGCCCGCGATTTGGCAACGTTTCGTTTCCCAACTTCTGGATGGCATTCCGGGCGTTAGTGTCTTTTTCGACGACATCAAAATCCATGCGGCCACATTTGAGGAACATCCAGCCAGACTAAGAGAAGTCCTCAAACGCTTAAATGAACAAAATTTACGTTTAAATAGAAAGAAATGCTCCTTTTTTAAGAGCTCTTTAAAGTATCTCGGATTTATTATTTCAAACAAGGGAATCAGCAAATCACAAGACAAAATTCAAGCTGTCATAGAAGCCCCACGCCCCACAAACGTAGATCAACTAAGGAGCTGGATAGGACTCGTCATGTATTATTCGCGGTTTATAAAAAACCTCTCGGGAGTTCTGAAACCACTCTTTGATCTTTTGAAAGTCAAATCAAACTTTAACTGGACCGAACAGTGTGAAGATTCGTTTCGGACTGTTAAACAAGCAATCACGTCTGAAAATGTGCTCATCAAATATGATGAAACGCTTCCACTTATCTTGGCGACTGAAGCAAGCCCGGTCGGATTAGGTGCAGTATTATCCCACGAAATGCCTGACGGAAGTGAGAGGCCCATCGCGTATGCATCGAGGACTCAGACGGACGCGGAAAAGAATTACAGTCAACTAGACCGGGAGGCAACCGCAATTTACTGGAGTTTAAAAAGGTTTTTCAATTTTTGTTATGGAAGGAAATTTACGTTGTTATGTGACAACAAACCATTGGCAAGCATTTTAAAGCCAGATAGGGAACTACCAACGATGATTACTCAACGTCTACTAAGATACTCCATTTTTCTCCAGGGCTTCGACTACTCAATTCGTCACAAGAAGTCATCAGAAAATGCCAACGCTGACGGTCTGTCGAGAGTTCCGATTGAGAACGAAGTCAACAAAAAGTACAGAGATGAGACAAGCATTGTCTGTGTTCAACAAATTGACACCTTACCTACAGATCACCACGAAGTAGCCAAAGAAACAATCATAGACCCGGAGTTGAAAGAAGTCTACGACGAATTTACACCAGGGAAGACGCATAAAAAAAGACAGTTTCAAACACATCGAAAACGAACTTTCACTCGAGTCTGGATGTATCATGAGAGGAACAAGGGTGGTAATTCCAGTGAACCTGAGGAAGCATGTCTTAAATGAACTTCACTCTTCTCACACGGGTATTGTCAAAATGAAGGCCTTGGCAAGAAGTTACGCCTGGTGGCCACGAATTGACCATGATATTGAACAGATGGTCAGGGACTGTACAAGCTGTCAATTCAATCAAAACTACCCAAGAAAAGATGACGAACATCCATGGAAGTCAGCGGAAGGACCCTGGCAGAGAATCCATCTCGATTATGCCGGTCCTTTCATGGGAAAATACTTCTTAGTCGTGGTAGACTCCTTCTCCAAGTGGCTAGAAGTAGTAATAACTAAGGCCCATTTTCACCAACAAAATTGATCTCGTTTAAAGTTGATCGTGATTAGTTGCCAATAGCGACCCATGTGAATTCTGATATAAGTGTTTACATTGTAATCGCGATTAGTTATTGATCTTGGTTTAAGAAGTTGGTGAAATCGGGCCTAAATCTACTTCAACTGAAGCAACGATACAACCTTTACGAGATATGTTCGCTCGATTTGGCTTACCTACAACGGTTGTTACGGACAACGGAAGTGGTTTCTCATCACACGAATTCGAATATTTCTTGAAGTCTAACGGCATCAAACACTTATTGACTGCTCCCTATCACCCTTCATCGAATGGGCAAGCCGAGAGATACGTCCAAACATTGAAAGTAGCCCTTCGGAAGATGGCAAAAGATGCAGGGACTCTGAATTTGAAACTGAACAGATTTCTTTTGACAAATCACAGGACACCACACTCTGTAACATGACTAAGTCCATCGCAAATCATGTTCGGAAGAAGTATTCGTTCCCTAATCGATTTGATCAAACCAATCCCTACTCCAAACGTAACTGAAATTAAGAAATCAAAAAGAGTTTTTCACACTGGTGATGCCGTGATGATAAGAAATTTCAGTGGGCGCACAGGTAAATGGAGAAAGGGTCAAGTAATAAGAAAACTTGGTGAAGTGATGTACCTCGTGAAAACCTCCGACGGTGTATGTACGCGGCACGTTGATCAAATCAATCCCCTCAGGGAATCTTCTCCGTGAGGAGGGAAGACTATTGAGATCTTACATTTATTATTACCTTTGTTTATTTTAATCAGTTGTTCTAAAAATATAATTTGTTCAATCACGAACTATTTTTACGAACACGTAAGGTTAGAACTGAGAAAATCGCAAATTCATGGTAAAATGTAGAGAAAAATCGCTTAATTAGTGGATGAATTGAGAAAAAGCGTTGATTCATGAATAAAGTACCGAAAAACGCAAATAAACGGCTAAAATTGAAAAAAAAAAACACTACTTTACGGCTAAAATTGAAAGAAACGAGGAAGTTTCCTGGGTCAGAACTTATTCACAAATCTATTTTTTAAGGTTTATTTATGCTAAAATAGAAGATAAATCGTGATCCATTCGTAAAATAATCCAACCGTTAATAAATACGCGATTCTTGAAGTTTTAGGTCATTTCAAACACGCCAGCTAGCATGTTTGTGTCATATGCGCCTTCCGAAAAAAAAAAAAATTCGCCTGTAACGTAGCGTTATTTGCCTCATTTTCTACTAAAGCTCTCCTATAACAAAATAATGGAGGAAAACAGATGAGCTATTTATGGCCGATTTCACCACCGAGAGTTACGGTTTGAGTTAAGGGTAACTCGGAGTTACAAATAGCTAGAGGGGCGAGGTCCACGTTTAACTTGACGGGCTATAGGACGGCTCATGATATTGCGAGAGTGCGAATAAAATGATGTTTTAATTCACAAAAGTCTGAATAACAAATGAGAACTACGCGTATAAAGTATCAAAATCCTATTTTATGATAGATCGCTTGTTCACTTGTGGGTCGTCCGGTCCTTTATCGGCGGACCGGACTCTTGAGTCCGCCGTATGGCTTCAAATGAATTCCACAGTCTATAGCTAAAGAACGCTCGTTATTAGGCTGCTTATTATTGCGAGTTGCTTCTTTGACTATCCGGTGACTTGGGGACGCATGAGATACTCTGGAAAGGCAATAGCATCTGATTGTGAGTGGAACTGAGACGATGAGCTTACTCTGGTGAAGCGATAATAATAATAATAATAATAATAATAATAATAATAATAATTTATTCTTCCCTGTCAACATAGGTACAGCTATGAATAGGTACGTCATCAAAAGCGTGCTATAACTCTATAAGCGAATATAGCACCTTGCACGTTAAATACGCTTTAAAAGTAGGTAATGTAATAAGTCCATTTTCCGCTTTGAAGTTTTCAGGAATGCGATGATACAGCTTTAGTCCCATGACTTCGGGATTTATCAGGGCCTTGTTCGTGCGGATTAATGGTGGCATCGGCTGGCTTGCACATCTGGTCTCGTATTCGTGCCTTCTCTTCAGCAGTTCACTACCATCGGCGATGTTTTTGTTTAAGATCTTCATGCATTCGCATACGTAACAGGCGTATAGAGTAGGGATTTCGAGATCGGCGAACGCTTCCCTGCACGAGTCTCGGGCTCTGAGTCGCGCGACAATCCTAATCGCCTTTTTTTGAAGTTTGAATATGGACTGAGTCCTTGGAGCTCCTCCCCAGACAGAGATACCATAAGTGAGAATAGAGTGAAAGCACCCAAAGTAAACACTGCGCAGCACATCCCTCGAAACGATAGAAGCTAGTTTGCGCATCATGAACAGAACTCTGGTTAGCCGTAAAGTCAAATTCTCGAAATGTTTTTTGAACGTCAACTTCGAGTCCAAATGCACGCCCAGAAATTTAACAGAAATTTCAGAGGTCAGGGGTTGTCGGAGCGTAAAAAAGACGCGCACAGTTTTCTGTTCGTTCATTTGTAAGCCATGGGTTACAAACCAATTTTTCGCTTTCTCCAATGAGTGATCAGATATCGTTCGGGCGGTTTCGAAATCTGATGAGCATGTCAGCAGTGTAGTGTCATCGGCGTATCTATAGGATGTGCTGTCTTCCAGGCAATAACCGAAATCGTTGGTAAGAACAATGAAAAGAGTGGGACCGAGGATCGACCCTTGTGGAACCCCGGTGATCAATGTCGTCACTGTAGAGTGAGTCTATGAGTGAGTGAGTCGATGCTGTCGAATTTTTCCGGATCTCCTTCCACTTATCCTTCTTTCTTTCCACACAGCAGCGTCTGTTTTTCATGATCAAGAACTCCTAATCTCTTCGCCACAACCGACACTTTGACAATTTTTCGTACCGCTTCTATGAATTAATAAACGAACTTCGTGCAGAATGGAACGATTTCTGGAAGCGATTTCTCCGAGCACGACTGCACTGAACAAATTTCAGTGATCAGGTGGGCTGCTGTGTAGATACAAATTATTACTGTAGGCGGCTTTATCGTGAAGAATTGACTCCGTCTCTTGGCTTTTTCTCTCCCCCGCAGTTTTTCTTTTCTTTTTCTCTCTCTTGTTTTCGTTTTATTTTCCGGGTAAGCTGAAATGATGTCGAAAATTGTCTTCATTTGAATTGTTCTGAGTGAGGTTATTTGAATGTGCTATATTCTCGGCGAAAAACCGAAGGGGTCTGGGAAAAAACCAAGGGTTTGGTAACTCCAATCTTGGAATTGATGGTGAAACGGGATCTCTCCTAACTCGAACGAACTCTTAACTCCTAGAGTTAGCTAGCCCTCACTATAACACCGACCAAATGTAGTTTTCTCCATTTCTACCTCAGAAATTTGACAATCTTTTGTTCTCAGCTGAGAGTTGAGGTTCGAGTTTACGGTCAACTTGGGGTTAGCGAAAAAAAACTCGTTTCACTTCTTCGAGTTAGACTTGGCCTGCGGGTTAGCAAGAGCTCAAAACCTTTCTTAACCTCGAGTCACTCTTAACTTTAAGTGTTAAGTAGCCCGCACTTTAACTCAAACTTGGTGAAATCCGCCATTAGAGGCATGACAAGTACATAGAATACAAGGGATATTACGTTGCGGTAAAAGTTTGTTTTGGCGGGATTTCAAATATGCTAACTTTTGTTAATAAATAAAAAATATTTCTGAAGGGTTTTAAATTTTTATTTACGTGGAAGGATTGATATGCCTCATCGAAAAAAAATATTTTGGGAAATGTGAAACTTCCTCATTCGCGACTTTTGAAAGTAACTTTGTGGCTAAAATGGAGACAAATTGCTAATCCTTGGCACAAACTGACAAATATTGCTAAAATCACGAGTAAAATTGAGACAAATCACTAATTCTTGGTTAAAATTTGGAAAAACGTCAATTCACAGCTAAAATTGAGAGAAAGTGCTAATCGGCGGCTAAAACAGAGATTAACGCTAATCGTTGCGTGAATAGCCAGTTTTAATATTTAAATTGTGCAAATAATAAGTTTTCCCATTTTTAAGGCGGTAATAGTCCATCCAGGCATATCTAGGGTGCCAATAAAGGCAAGTTTGCCTATGTTGTTGGGGAGGATCTTGTCATTTTAGCCATTTTCAAGGCTCGAATCGTCTGTTTTGTCTTTTTTCGTGTGTGAACTATACTGATTCGCTGTTGCTGATTTTTTTGTTAGTTGTTGATGCAGGGGCATGAATCGTCATTTTAGCAATTTTCGAGGCGTGAATGGCCAGCTTTGCCACTTTTACGCGAGCATGCCGCTTTTTCGCGAGTGGACAGCTTTGCCATTTCTAGCGCACGGGTCGTCAGTTATATTGAGCATTTTCAAGGCGTGAATCGTAAACTCATCCTTTTTAGTGATGCATAGAGTAATTTTTGCTATTTCAAGGTGTAAATTAAAAAAAAAAAAAAAATTCGCTCCGGCAGCTGGCGGTCGGAAAGAGTGCATTTCATTTTGTATACGGATACCGTAAGACGTTCCAGAAGTAGTAATGTTGAGACCATGATTTGTTTCGTTAATGTTTGACCCTCCCTCGTACTGCTTGCTGCCGGGTTTGTTTAAGCTGAACTTAATGGGAATCAAAGGCTACTTCAAAATGAAATCATCGTACCGAATATAATGCTTCTGGAATCAACTGGTGATTTTCAGTGATTTTTTGACCATTTCAAGCCCTACTTCCCCCCCCCCCTCCACCACGATCGATTGGGCCCAAATGCAATACCGACCGAGGTCCTATGACTAATGATTTTTGTGCCAAAGCGCGTTCTGCTAAATCAACTTCTACGAGAGTTATCGTGCTAACAAGAAAACTGCCATATATATATGAATTCCGGAGACCACTTAATTCGTGTTCTAGAGGTTCTGAAACATGAAAAAAACATGACATGACCCATGTTTGCCACCATCACGACGAGACCAATAGTGCATTTTCAGAATGAAATGCACAAAAAAAAGAAGCCAATTCGTGGTAACTCAAGGGCAAGTTCGTGGCTAAAATTGAGATAAAAGCGTTAGGTGCTTCGCATGCGTTAAATGAGAAATAATCGCTAAAAAAGTGATTCACGGCTGAAGTTGAGAAAAAAAATGGTAATTCGCTGATACATTTCAGAAAAACCCGGTAATTTACAGATAAAATGGAGAAAAAGCTTAAATTCACGGCTAAAGTTGACAAAAAGCACTCGGTCGCAGCTAAAAAAAAAAAAAAAAAAAAAAATCCAATTCGCGAATCGATTTGAAAAAAGCTGCGCGCTGATTCCCCGGGGATAAAATTGATTAAAAGTGGTACTTCGCGGCTGAAGGTAGGATATCATTATCATTCGCGGCTAAAATCGAGAAAAAACAACAATTTATGGATCTATTTGGGATAACCTGCTAAAACTGGCTGAAAAATCACTAATTCCGGGATAAAATTTAAGATAAAGCGTTTACTCGCACGATAAAATGGAGAAAAACAATAATTCACGGACCAATAAGTAGAGAAAATTCACGAATTAGCTGCAAATGAGTAAAAGCGATAATTCTTGCCTACAATTGAGAAATAAATGAAATAATTCGCTGCAGAAAACAATGAAAACATCTCTAAATTACTCTGCCACGTTATACTGATCTTTTCTCTGAAGGCTGATAGTTTGTCTGTATATACATCACAGGGAACTTGCAGTCCTCATTGGCTGCGTTGAGGCGAGGTGTTGAATAGTCACACAAGAGGTGTTGAAGCGAGCACAATATAGTCTTCATGACTTTCAACAGGTATTTAATTGATTGTTATAATTATATTTTCTTATTAGAATTTTTGTTCATAATTAAGTCTCAGATGACCTCATGCAAATAGTGATTCCGATCTCAAAATCTCGCGGCACCCCTGGACGAGGCTTGCGGCACCCCGGTTGCGGACCGCTGCCCTAGACGATGCTGGAAAAAATGGCGAAAGTTCAAAATTGGCTGAAACCTTCCTGTTCAAATGGATACGCTATGAACAAAAGGTTCCAAAAATTCTTTGTAAGAATGGCCGAAATTTGAAAATGGACTGTCGGGCTCGGGAAGTTCGTTTTTTAGAGTTTCACGGCATGGAGAATCCAAAAATCGCAATGGATCTTCTCATCACCTACTGCATAAAAAAAAAGACTTCTCCCTAAGTCCCCAGTAACTTCACAAGTTTATTTTTGACACTCGATTAAGGCTATTTAGGGGTGCGCGCGGGACGGGAAATGAAAATTCCCGTCCCGCATTTTTTGCCCCTCGACCCGTCACGCACTCTCAAGTCCCCTCCACCAGACATCCGGGCGAGGGGCCCTTGTCCATTGGCGAATGCAGAAAGTTCATTAGGTGGAGGAGAATTTCGACAAAATGGCAAATATGGTCCCCCTCCTCAACACCAGTTGGGGGGGGGGGACCACGAGATTTTCTTTGTGTTTATCTGTAACTCGGAAGATACAGGTTCCACACAGAGGCAGAACAACACCTATCGGTGGCCCGGGGTGGAAGTCTCTAGGAGGCCCTTTAGTCTACAGTTAAACAATAGGAATATTCTTTTTATCAACGTTGAATTACACATTTTTCTCAATTTTAGCCACGAAATTGCCTCCTAAAACTGCGTATGTGCGTTTTATCAATTTTATCCGCGAATTAGCACATTTTCTCATTTTTAGCTGCGAATCGGCGCTTTGTATAAGCTCTTAGACGTGAAGTTGCCTCAAGAACCCGCAAATTAGGTGGCTTATGAAAACTCTTTCCCAATTTTATCGTCAAATTAGCAATTTTTCTAAATTTAAGCTGTGAATTGGCGCTTTTCTCCATTTTAAACACCAATTCGTGTTTGTTTTTTATTTTTAAACACTTTTTCTCAATTTTATTCCCAAAGTTGCCTCAGGAATCACCGAGTTGGCGTTTTATCAATATCAGCTGAGAATTAGCGTTTTTCTCCCAATTTTATCAGCGAATTAGCACATTTTATCATTTTTAGCTGCAAATCCGGGCTTACTATAAACGCCTAGCCGTGAATTAGCCATGAATTTGCATCAGGAATCCGGAAAGAAGAGATAGCGTTTGAGTGCTCTGTCCAACTTTTATCCACAAATTAGCGTTTTTCTCCATTTTAAACGCCAACTCGTGTTTTTCTAAATTTTACCCGTGAATTGGCGCTTTTTTTACAGTTTTAGCCGCTTGAATCAGCGCTTTTTCTCAATTTTATTCCAGAAACTCCCCAAAAATCTGCAAGTTGGCGTTTTCTCAATTTTAGCTATCAATTAGCCTTTTTAAGCTCAATTTTAGCAGTGAATGAGCACATTTCTTAATTTTAGCTGCGAATTATAGAGCTTTTTCTCGATTTTATCCATAAAATTGAAATTTTTCATACCTTAGCTGTGAATTAAAGTTGTCCTCCGCTTTTAGACGCGAATTCGCGTTTTTATCTATTTCATGCCGTTAATCAGAGCTTTTTCTCAATTCCAGTCCCAGCCCCGAGAACCCATGAGTTGGCGTTTTCTGTGAATTCGCGCTTTTTCTCAATTTTTAAAGCTGCCAAATTGTAACACTGTATCGTAATAGCGTGTTTCTCTATTTTTAGACTCGAATTCGCGTTGTTCTCTCTTTTTATCCGTGAATTAGCGTTTCAGTTTTATCCGCGTGAATTAGCGCTTTTTCTCAATTTCAGCCCCGAAGCTGCCCCCAAGAATCGGCGAGTTGGTGTTTTCTCATTTTCAGCTGTGAATTAGCGTTTTTTTTTTTTGTCCAAATTTTAAGCAGTAAATTAGCACATTTTCTTAATTTTAGCTGTGATTTTTAGAGTTTTTTCTCGATTTTATCCGTGAAATCGTAATTTTTCTTACCTTCGGTGAGTTTTCCTCCACTTTTATTTGGACGCGAATTCGGGTTTTTGTCTATTTCACCTGTTAATTAGCACTTTTTATAAATTTTAGTTAAATTTTGCCCCGAAAATCCATGAGTTGGCGTTTCCCTCTCTTAGCTGCGAATTCGTGCTTTTTCTCAATTTATGAAGCTGCTAAATTGTAGCATTTTATCACAATATTAGCTGTGCATTAGCGTGTTTCCTGTATTTTAAGACGCGAATTCGCGTTTCTCTCTTTTTCATCCTTGAAATTAGCGCTTTTTTTAGTTTTAGCGGCGTGAATTAGCGGTTTTTCCTAACTTCAGTCCCGATTTTGCCCCAACAATTCGTGATTTTGCGTTGTCTCGATAGAATCTGTGAATTAGAGCTCTTTCTCAATATTAACATCCATAAATTTCAGCAATTTTTCTCAATTTCAGCCGCTAATCAGCGTTTTTCTCAATTTTACAAACGAGTTTTTAGCCATTCGTTCTCATCTTATCTACTTAAAAATCCCGATTTTTTCATCTTTAAGCTCGCTACGCTACAGGTTCCACAGACAAATATTCCATGTAAAATGTTAAAGAAGTTAAAGATGAGAAAAGTTAACGCTCTTCAACTTCGAAATTTAATACTAGTAAATATTTTGTACAGGGAATTTCGAAGGCTAAATTAACTGGTTAATAATTTTTTTCAGGCCCAATAGGTGCCAAGACACTGTCCTTTACCAACGTGCAGTCACTTTGATCTTAGCCAAAAGACCGAGAAAATTTCAAAGCAAAGTTTCAAAGTGTTTAAAATAACACTAAAATTATTCTTCGCATCGAATGGCGGGAACGGGCAAGAGAATGATAAAAGATAAGAGGTATTCGATGTGTTCAAAATGGACATTTTGGGGACGACCGCGCGGGATGTCCCGTGCCGCGCGGGAAATTCAGGTTTGGTCCCGCGTTCTGTCCCTCAAACTAGTTTCAAGTACCGTCTCGCGTCCCGCGACCGCGCGCACCCCTAGCTACGGTTACTATACATGCGATTTATGACGAAAATGTGTTCTGACGAATTCGCTTAAACATACATCTGCTTTTCAATGAAAGTGGTTAATATGGGAGAGAAATCCTCGTCAGAATGCGTATACGTAAACACGTGTGAAGGTCCGCCACTGACACCAATTGATCCATAGTGGCTGGTTTTGGAACCAAAACTCTATCTAAAAACGCTATATGTATTCGTGGGCCTCTCAAAGGCCTTCGACCGTGTGGACCCACCATATTTTGGTGGAGAAAATCCGACGGTTTGGTTACTCGGATAAGGCATGTGGCATGATATTGTCTTATGTCAGTGGCAGAGACCAAACAGTGAGAGTTGCTTTTCGAAATGGCGGCCGGTTCTAACTGGGATGCCTCAAGGATCGTTCCTGGGACCTATCCTTTTTCTCGTGGCGATGAACGACTTGCCGGCAGCACTTGAATCCAAAGGTTTCTCCTCCTTTCTCCGCACGCTTACGACACTACGGTGCTATGGGCAGACATAGAGCTCCAGTCGATGACGATTTGAATTTGACAGTGAAACAGACTGACGAAGTTTTTAGTCAGCTCTTTAATCAACGATTGATAAAATGAGCCTAACAATCTGTCTTGTTATAAAGAGGAAGAGAGTAAAGCATAGAATTAGGAGAGAAATTAGGCCAGAAATCTTGACGATGAAGGCGAGTAGGAATTACTATAATGACTACCACCCCGGGCATCAAAATGTCGTGCTACGCCCCTGTGTCCGTCACCGGCCTGGAACCTGTGGACATTGTAAAAAGTTTAGGCGCATGAACCCGCACAAATGGCCGTACTGTCCCTGTTGGATCCATCGAAAGGAAATTCACGCGGGAACTCAGGGGCCTCGACGCACTCATACTAGGCAGAAAAGCGAAAACGCTCATTTTCGACCACTGACTGGTGTTGGAGGATGGTGCATTTTAATAAATTCAATGGTGCCCAATTAGTGCTCATCGTGGTGAAGTTCAGGACTTACAAAGAACCAACTTCCTCTTCATCTTATAGCGGAAACGTATACGTATAGAGGTGGAAATGATTGCAGCCCTCTCCAACCCCTCTACTACTTAAGAAAAGAGACCACACAACTTTTCCCTTCATTTCAATTCAAACTTCTCAAAGCGTTTGTTGAAGGAAAAACCGCGCCTTGATAACAAGAATCTTCACTGGATTTTAAATGGCCTGATTTGAGAACGTAGACTCGTCTCTCGAAGCCAAGAAACCACTCCATCTCTCAACAATAATCTTCTCACTCCCTTTCGTCTCCTCCCGGATGTTATTTTTCAATTAAGGAAAACGAACAACCTATAGTGAGATGAGTGGTATGGGGACTCCGTCGCCCGTTCCAAGATGATGATGTTAAGAAACTCTCGCGCTCGGGTGAAAGAGGAAACGACACTGACAGGGAGCTGAAGTGTAGCATGTGGAACGGGGAGGGGGGGTACAACCGGGAACTGTTTCTGTTGGACCAATTAGCCGTCATCCTCCTACTTCTCATCACCGTTCTCAGTGGAGAGGGGTTTTTGGTCTCTTGAAGGGTTAAAACCGTACACCACGTGGTATATCGAGCGAAGAGAGCACTATGGAGGAATTGAATAATATATCCTCAGGTAGTCTCTTTGCTTCTTCTGCCGGTGTTTTCAATGCAAATTTTTTCAATTATTGGACTAGCACTGAATGTGATTTCTAAATATATTTCCATTTAATTAAAATGAAAATGTAATGACTTTTGATACCTTGATGCGCCGTGTAGATGGATATCAAAGCTAAAGGCATCATATTACAAGCGTTTTAGTCCGATGAAATCTTCTGGGTGGGGGAATGGGTTTCCTTTAGCGAATAACACTGCTCCCTTTGGTGCCTTCTGAAGAGGAAATACCTTCGTACAAAATTCAAACTTTTTACTGGTCTATCCAAAAAGCAAATACACTGTCTCCCCCACTACCCTTACCCAATCCCAAGGGCCTCTGATGCCCTATCGTGATTACTTAAGGGAAAAAACTTGTTTCCCAGGGATAAAAGAGAGAGAACGAGGATGAACGCAACTTGTAGAAGACCGAGTGATTTCAAATATTTACCGGAAAACGATAGCGACAGTAAGTGGAAGAGGGAGTGCGTGCAACATTAAAACAATCCCCTTTTTTTTTCTCCTTCTTCAATTTTTAACGGAGGGGAAACACACGGTGCACCTTTGAATCTCCTCACCACCACCCCGCCGCCAAACTGATTTCATGAAATGCTTAGTTTCTCAGGATTGGAAAAAAACTCATACTCTTTCATTTCTATTTCAGCTGGAGAATTCAACAGGTTACTCTGTATAAATTCGTATGAAAAATAGATAGACTGGTGTTTGAATAATGGATGATCCGTTGACGCAAAAATCAATAAACTTACTGGGAAAATTGATATAGAGGGGCCCATAATTTTTTGGTGGGAGGAGTGGAAGAGAACATAGCAAATAAATGACCCAGAAAATGTGGAGGAAAATTATTTATTTATTCTTGTTTTTATTTTTCAGGGCTGAAGCGGGGCTGACTATTCTTGAAGTGATTGCGCTTCGACGACACAATTGCTACTTCCCACCCAGCAATTACACAGGTAAAATTGACTGATTTTAAACCAAATTCATTCTCTACACCATCCATCAACTATTTTCTGATTCGAAAGAGTTTGAAAACGCCTCAGAAATCCCGGAAGGCCGCCTTTTTAAAGGATTCGTATCCCTCGGACGGCCGCTGACATCGCAAATTCAGCGGGGGTACGCCCCTAACTCCCTACTGACCCACAAAATCTCAACATTGTTTGACAAAAAAATATACCCCCCCCCCACCCTTAGAGACGCCTGGCTTTGAATCAGCCTCCCCCGCTCCCACGAGTTCCGGTCTTCTGCTGTTTCCAATGTATGCTTTGTGCGGTCTGTGCTATGTAGGGCCGATGCTCTTGCTTGGATGTTGGGACTAACGATCACGAGGCCGCTGATGTCCACCGGAAAATAAAGTTGAAGAAAAACAGCCCTGGGAAACGGGCCAAAGTTAACCAACGGTAAAGGCAAAACCCCCTTCAGTGCCTCGTCTGATCGAATAATCCATTTCGATCTTCGGATTACAATTTCATTTTGCATTTTTGGCCATTTTCGCTAAAAATGCTCGTGGTTATTATAGGGGGGCGTTTTTTGGGGTAATTTTCTTAAAGTCTTCTGATCTGAGGAAACGACATTTATGATTCCCTCAGACTGCATGCTGAATTGGGGGTCATATAGCCTCTTAAAGTGCCCAAAAATGAGCATTTCGCGTTGTGGCATGGTTTCAGCGAATTTCTCCACTCCGCGTTGGGCAAGTATATGTGAGGTACACCTGCGTTAAGGCTTTTTCTTGGGCCTCAGAGCTAATTGTCCCGTGGCCCCGGAGAACGGGCCAAAGCGGCTAACATAGCCGGAATCAAGGGAAGAACCACTTCCACTAATCGACTGATGGAAAATACTCTTCGATCTTGGGGTTCACCCGAGACGAGAAACAGCAAGATAGTTATTTTCGTTCATTTTTGGGCAATTTTTGCCACCAAAGAAGCCTATCCTTGGCGTTTCCAACAGGGAATGCGCTGAAGGGATTCCCCAAGTGATTCCAGCGATTTTGGCCGCTTTTTTCGAGCAATCTTGGGGCAAGACAGACGGACGATACGCGCGGGGTCCTGGACGGGTGACACACATTCCAGAAATCGAGTCTAGTAACTATGTGTGTTGAAACATACACAGAAAAAATTTGAGGGTACGTTGTAACAATTGTTTCCTGACCGAAAACATAGGTCTGTCTCTTATTCAAAGTGAATAATAAACCAAAATGACCCAAAACGCTTATTTTTTGCCACTTTGAGAAGCCTTATTAGTTCCTCGAGGGCGTACATAGGCCGGGACCGCCTGCACTCGTCAGTTAGCCATGATCTGAGAGACTCATAAACTTAGTTAGGCTCAGACACAGGCGCGGATTCAGGGAGGGGCTCACGGGACTCGAGCCCCCTCATGTAGGGCAGCGCTCTTGGAATCGAGTCCCTGGAGTTGGCTTCGCAAGATCTGAGGAAATCGTTAAATTCACGAAAAAATGAATCCAGCCCCGAAACTTGTAATTTCACGCCATAAATTGTCTATAGCCATTTTATAGCGTGAGCGAGCTAAGCACGAGAAAGTATTGCAGTTGTAGCGTGCCGCAAACAGCTAACAAGCCTCAATTTATATTTTTCCAAAATAACGAAAACCTTAATGTTAAAAAATCAAAATAAGCCAGTTTATCGCGAGTTCTTTTACCAATTCATAGTCATTAATAAAACGATCTCTAAATCTTTCGTTGGCCGTTTATTTATACCAAAAAGAACGCGCAAAACAACTGGTGACCCCTTCGTTCCGTCGCTTTCTCACATCCAATACAGTTCAATCGACCAATACAGTTCATCAATACATTTTTATCGATCTCGGACATACCATGTCACAACCACCTGATCAGCTCACCGATGCACCTTCTTTCGCATCACACTGTGATCACGTCACGTTGAAACTTCCAACATTCTGGACACATGGTCCGGAAGCGTAGTTTTTCAACGTCGAAGCTCTGTTCCGACTTCAACGAATTTTACGGTCAGAAACCAAACTGAACCATTTTTTGTCCGTCATGGAGCCTATCCACATAAAGAAAATACCCGACATTCTAAGAGATCCCACCACTAACATCTACGATTCGGTCAAAAACGCCATTCTAAAACGATTCGGCGACTCAGACGAGGAAAAACTCAATAAACTCCTCGGACCTCTTCACCTTGGGGTCAGATCTCCACCACAATTACTAGGCGAGATCCAACGCCTTGCTGGTCCCGTAATATTCCTCATAACATCATCCGTGGAATATGGTTCAATAGACTCCCAACTCACGTTCAACAGATCTTACAAGTCACAGAATCTACACCTACTATTTAAACAAGCTGATGTAGCAGACAAAATAATAACGGTTCACATCTATCAAATAGCATCCTCGTCTTTCGTGCACCAGCCCACTTCGACTTCACCTGAAGTTGTTACGTTAATGTCCTTGACCTCCCAACTTCGTGCACTTTCGACTCAAGCGACAGAACTTCAAAGAATTGTAAGAGCGGACCGACAGCTTCCTCGATCCAGAAGCCAACACCATGACTATCCTTCCCGCAGAGTATGTCCCTACCACAAAACATTTGGAGCCGACGCAAGAAAATGCATCCACAACAAGTTCGGAAAACTTCAAGACCGTCTCCAATTAGCGGCTTTTGGAGACGAATCTCAGCCGTGCCGCCTTCTAGTGGTCGATCGTAAAACGGACCGGTCCGAATTGTCCGTCACTCCCCCTAGTCCACACGAACGTCGATCTCCGTCTTCGTTAACACTATTTGCAGCGAATGACACGCCCATTCCAACTTATGGCCAACGCCTTTTCCACCTTGATCTTGGTCTTCGCCGCTTGTTGCCATTCGTTTTCACCGTGGCAAGAGTATCTCGTCCCATTATCGGCGCCGATTTTTTTGCGCCACTTTGGACTTCTCGTCGACCTTAAATCTATACATCTCTTCGATCATACCACTAGCCTCACAACTCGCGGTGAAATAACAAATGACAAGTCAACTCTTCATTCCGGTACTCAAGCGAACAAACTCCTCGGAAAATACAAGCTTTCCCCGTCGACCGAACCAACCTTTCCCAACCGAAACCACATCCATGTTTCGTTCGTCCACGCAAGCTCCGTCCTGACAAACTACAAGCTGTTCGAAAAGAATTTGAGTTCATGCTTCAAAAAGGCCATCAAAATACTAGTCCATTTCATCTCGTGAGGAAGCCATCGGGTGACTGGAGACCTTGCGGTGACTATCGCTAACTGAATGCTCAAACGACGCCTCACATGTTCGAACGTTCGGTTGCCATTCTCGCGCTCACCTCGGCGTTCGCGCCAGCTCGAAACTTATCCGCGAATGGTTCGCTTGGCCTAGAATGGATACCGAACGTTCGAGAAACAACGTTAGTATATGCACGCGCGTACAACGCGGCGATGAGATGTATCCGAGACAAATCTGTCAACTAGCTTATACATATATGTGAATTCTCCGCCGATATTCGATACGTCAAAGGAACTCTAAACGCTACTGGTGACGCCCAAGGACGTCAACGGAACAGTTTTTCCTCTCGATTTAGCTAGAGCCCAATCGTCGGATAAACAGCTTCTCTCACTTCTAAATGATCAGTCATCGACCGGTTTATTACTTCAAAAACTCGTCATCCAAGATTCGGAACTTTACTGCGATATATCGACCAAACGCATCAGACCTTTCGTTGCCGAGGCCCACCGCTATGAAATTTTCCAAAACTCATCCGCGAACGGTTTGTTTGGCCGAGAATGGCAACCGATATGAAACATTGGATCCGACGATGCCACTCCTGCCAGAGTTCGAAAGTACAAAGACATGAATAGATGCCTCTATCCTAGTTTTACTTATTTACGAAAGATTTTCTCATATTCACATCGATGTAATCGGTCCACTTCCCCAGTCTCGAGGATTCCAGTACTTGCTTACCTGCACTGATAGTTTCACACGCTGGATTAAAGCAATTCCTACGGTAGATCAATCAGCCGAAACCGTGGCAGAACCTCTATTCTCTATCGATTAATAGGTTTCCTGAAGCAACTCCTGAAAGGAACTTTGGGAAACGCCTGTTTGTCTCTGGATGAGCTGAGTGCACTTATTTGTGAATGTGAAACTGTCATGAACAGCCGTCCACTGACTCGCGTCTCCGAAGATCAAGATGATCTAAGACTTTTGACACCTCTAATGTTCCTACAACCCTCGACGAACGAAGGGACACTCGATCTGGATTCAATCGACGCGAACGGGCTTCGAGGAAGATACCGTTATCGACAGCGTTTACGCGAGGAGCTTCGAAAAAGATTCCGAAGCGAATATCTGGGAAAGTTGAAAAGATCCCGTACCAAAATTTTCGACTCAACCCGACAGTTGAGGAATGAAGAATTGGTTCTTATAGTTTCGGACAATGAAAAATGAATTAACTGGCCAATGGCTCTAATTAAAAGGGAGAGATGACGTTGTTCGCACTGTTCGACTTCGCACGTCGAAGTAATCAGCTCAGTTGCAGCGAGTGTACCCGTTGGAGTTACACTCTTCATTTCCGGACGAGGCTTGCCCTACAGCTCAACCTCAGGAACATGAATTTCGAGCAACCGAAGTGGATGACGATGGCTTTTCGACGACTCCGCCTAAGAAAAAACAACAAGAGGGCTCGAATACAACGAATCCTGCTTCGGCATTTCCCAGGACAAGCAGACTCGTAGCGGCCGTCAAGTCAAACGGCCATGTGACTTGGATTTTTAATACATAGCTCCGGATTTCTAAGTCACATCCAACTTACGAGGGAGGATGTGAAGTGTATACGCGACGTGTCATAGTTATAAATCATTCGTCTTTTGTTTTCTATTATCTTTCGCTAATCTCTCAAGAGAAAATAAAGTTCAGTCGTTCAAAAAATGTGTTAATGTACGTAATTTAATCACCCGTCAAGGCGTAATTGAAAAGGGCACTAAATAGTCAATTAATCTTCTGAGGGCGCGAATATAATATAGCCATTTTGGCAATTTTTTAGGCGCAGCAAGTCAGATAAGGCATTTTAATAGCATGCATGGTCAGTTCAAAGCCAGCTGTAAGGCGCAAATGATCTGTTCGGGTATTTTTAGGACACGAAATTGTCTGAAGCCGGCTGCACACATGCGGTATTTGCCAAATAACCAGAAATAGTATATTGTACAACGAGTGAGTAAAATGTGAATTGACTTGCGAGTTGTAGTTTGTATTGCACGAGCCGCAGGCGAAGGTCAGTGTGAAGGTTACAGGAACTGGTGAGAATCTTATTGCTACTAAAGGCACCGCTGCGCTCCACCGGTCAAACAAGAGCAACAACCATTTCTTGCTCGGCCACGAATGAGTAAAAAACAACTTTACTCACTAGTGAGTAAAGTTGTTATTTACCCATTGTGATATTTGAGGCCAGTAAAAAACAACTTTACTCCTTCTACGTGGAATATAAATGGTATACTTTACCCGCAAGTCGCGAGAAAAATATTTTGCTCGTTATTTGGCAAAAACCAAAAGTTTAGCCATTTTCAAGGCGCAGAAAATCAGTTTGGCAATTTTCTGAAGCGCGAATGGTTGAAGTTTCACCATTTCCCGCGAATGGTCCTGGAATGGCACGAATGGTCCACTTATGGTCCATTTTCAAGGCGTGAAGGCTCAGTTTAGCCATTTATGACGCGCGAAGAGTCGTTTTTGTCATTTTCAGGACAGGAATATTCTGTCACGAATCGTCAGTTAAACATTTTTAGAGATCGTAAAGTCAGTTTGGCCATTTTTATATGTTGTATATATTTGGAATCACCAGCTTTGCTATTTTTAGTTAGTAGTCAGTTTAGCCATTTTCGAGGCACTACATTCGTTAGTTTTGCCGTTTTAGGGCGCGATATTGTAGTCAATAAATTAATTAGACTGATATTATCAGGACGACGATGGAAGGGCATAGCCCAACACGAATCTCTTGTCCCTCGGAGTATGACTCCTGGACTGGTAATCCAGAGGTTGCGGGTTCAAATCCCGCCGGGGAGCCATTTTTTCTCGAAACTCGAATCGTGTTGGGCTATGCCCTTCCATCGTCGTCCGGATAATATCAGTCTAATTAATTTATTAATTAAAATACCGGCGACAGATTTATTCATTATATCCATATTGTAGTCAGTTTAGCCGTTTTTATCTTGAGAATGGCTAATTTAGCTATTTTTGGCATAGGAAATGGTAGTCAAGCTAAACTTTTAGTTAATCGAAGCACACAATTTTCCAAGTCATTGAGCTCTTGATGAAATAGGAACACTTTCAGGAGAAAATTGGGCAAAAATGACGTCCATGCGTGTGTAAGGACGAACATGCGTGTCTTGGGATTTCTCACCACGGGAATTCCGAAAATCGTGGCGGATTGACGGTCAGGCGAGGCGTTGAAGGGTAGTGATGCACGAGACCGAGACCGAGACTTACGTGTCTCGGTCTCGGTCATTAGCATGATGATCTCGGTCTTGGCCTCGGTCTCGTACTTAAAAAGTCGGTCTCGGTCTCAGTCTCGTCTCGGTCTCGTCTCCTAAGTCTCGGTCTCGTCTCGAAAGTCTCGATCTAATGACTGAAGGTGGACGGGGGGGGGGGATCAAAACTAGGGATGGGTATCGGTGGAGAAAACATCGATATCTGGTATCGTTCAAATCCTGAAACCAAAACATCGATATGCGATATATATCGAACATAAAACATCGATAGTCATCGATATATCGAGCAAAACTTTATGTTTTTATGTAGGAGCAGTTATCAATAATCAACTCAAATGGAAAAAAAACAGGTCCATCTTATGGCGTGGATATTGTGGGATTTTTTTGTAGATATCTATTCACGAAGAGATATTGTCTTCCCACACGTCTTTTTTTATTATTCCTAACCGGTTTTCAGCACCGGCAGCAGCAGCGGTAGCAGATTTGTTTTTGACTGTGATAGATGTGCTCTACACGAAAAATTTTTTAGAGGTTTTTTGACAAGAATTCTTTTTTCCCCGAAGATGGTTTCCTTGTAGACCGAAAACCGGTTAGGAATAATAAAAAAAGACGTGTGGGAAGACAATATCTCTTCGTGATTAGATATCTAAAAAAAACAGGAACATATGAATTTATTTTATTTTTTTTTATAGCACACACATTTTTTTAAACCTCAAAGAATAATTCGTCCAGGGGTCTTATTCTGAACGGTCGGGAAAAAATGCCACAAGCGGGATCCAAGGAAGCCGAATAAGAAATAACATTATCCCGCCATAGCAACCGCTTTTTGCGTCATTTTCACACGGTTTCGGAATACGGCCCCAGGTCTTTCAAAAAAACCAAGTGGGCCATGATGTCACCCTTCAATCGGTTCCTCTGCTGGGTTAGGATTAACCCTGCTTTGGAAAAAAGACGCTCTGACGGAACCGACGTAGCCATGATTGGCGCGTACTGTCGAGCAACAGTAGTGAGAACTGGATCTTCTTTTGGTTGAATTAATTTTTATTTATTTATTTATTTACTTACTTACTGTTTGTTTGATGTATTTTAAAAGGAAAAAATTTCGGTTCACTTAATTATTCCATTCTAGATCGAAAAACGATATTATCGTTCAAAAACATCGATACGTCGATACTATCGAAAGAAAACCATCGATAAAAAAATTGACCGATATTTTTCCAAAACATCGATATTTATCGATATCCGATATATCGATACCCATCCCTAATCAAAACCCTTGTTCCTCCCACGGTTCACCCCCGCCACCAACCCACCTATATATTTAGAGTGATTTTTACAGATCCCCGGTTACCCCGCCCTCTCCGGAAGCTGGTGGTCGGCTATGGAGCATTTAATTTATAAACCCCCCACCCTGCAAGTGAATTCAGACCCCCCCCCCCCTGGAGCTTGTCAAATCCTTTAAACATAGGAGAGGGGTGGGGTGGGAAGGTGGTCGGGGAGTATATGGCGAGCGGGAGGGATTTCGATTACCTCCCCCTAAGAGAGGTCCCAGATCCGCCCTTGGATCTATATGTACACATTTTGTGGGCTATGTTAGGTCAAAATGCTACACTTTAGGGGGGGAAAAAGTCTACATCCGATCCAAGAATGGGCGTAAAATGGGATTAACCCTAGTAGGCTAGTACAGGTCTTGTCAAATCGCTGAAAACTTGTGTGGGGGGGGGGGTTATTTTATGAGAGGGTTTTTGATCCCCCCCCCCTTTTAAAAGGTCTCCGATTCGCCCTTTGATGCTTGATGCTATGTGTGTAGGTCACAGTATTCCAAACTGGAGAAATTAGAGGCACGCTATTTCTGCACGAAACGAATCGAATTCAGGCCGGTCTTCGGTCCGGGCTAAAGACCCAAACCGTTTCCGGAGAGGGAAGCATTAGATTGGGTCAGTGGCGGATTTACGGGGTGGGTTTTGGGGGTTTAAACCCCCCCTAAGAAGATGGCGTATGCTATTGCTGGTCATTGGAAAGATTTCTTTTATCTTTACCAAGGCTGCTGAATAAGGGTCGCGGCACAGATGATTCCTATAGACCCTCCTCCCCTGTATTCGTCCCTCATCTACAATGCAGCCAGTAGTGCATCGATGAAGGGGTGAAGAGGTGGGCAGCCATAAAATTGATAGCGTTTTCCATTTGCATAAAATTCCGCTGTATCAAAAATATATAAAAGAGGAAAAAATAGATAAAAATCGCTAGAATTGAGGAAACTCCATAAAATCGCTAATCCACATGACTAAGAAGGGCAGTGCTAAAAAGGAGAAAACGGATCAATTTAAGAAAATTCCCTAATTTACAGCTAAGATTGAGGACTGCGGTGATTCGCGGCTAAAATTAAGAAATTAGCGGCGCGCTGATAAAATTGGCCGCACAAATTGAGAAAAAGCGCTGATTGTGAAGCTAAAATGGAGAAAAACGATAATTCACGGATTTTCTAATTCGGGGCTGAAATTCAATAAGAGCGGTGATTCGCGGGTGAAATTGATTTTTTTGCCGGGAATAATTCACGGCTAAAATTTAGAAATAATGCCCAATTGAAAACCGCTAGCTCGGCGGATCAATTGCAGAAAATCCGCTACTTCGCGGCTATAATTCAGCAAACGCGGTAACTCGCGGCTAAAATGAAGATAACGCCAGTCCACATGAAGTCATGACATAAGAACTGAAAAAAAAAAAAAAAAATCAAGAATTGAAGAAAGAAAAAAGTTTCCTCACAACCAGGGGACTCGAGCCCCCTCCTTTGGGGCAGTGGTGACGGAAAGGGGGGCGTTTTCGCGTTTGATCAGTTTGACCATTATTGAGTCTTAATAGACAGCTTTTTGCTATTTTTAGGACACGTATCGTCAGTTCAGACATTTTAAACGTGTGAAAATATCTCAGTTTAGCCGTTTTTGACTTACAAGTGGTCGATTTTCAAAACATGAATAATCTGTTTAGGGATTTTCAAAGCGCGAATCGTCAGTTTAATCCTTAATAGGCCACGTTATTAAACATATAGAGTCAGTTTTAGCAATTTTTAGGGCGTGAATGCGTCAAACTGCCAGTATATGGCAATTTCTAGGGCATGAATAGTCAGCGTGATATTTTCAAGCCGCGAATCGTCAGTTGAGCTACTTTTAGAAAGCGTAGAGCAGGTTTTGCCAATTGTATGGCTTGTATAGCCAGCTTGGCCAATTTTAGGGCGCATAGTCAATGAGTTTTTTTTTTTTTCATTCATTTAAAAGCCGCGAATACGATGTCATAACAAGGCGAGAATAGTCAGTTTAGCTATTTTTTGGCGAAATACTGGTCAATTTTACCATTTTCAGGGCTGAGATAATAATTTATTTAAGCGCGTTCAGGGCAAGAATGACGTCAGTTAAACATTTTTGGAGCTCGTAAAGTCAGTTTGGCCACCTTTAAAGCGGCGCATCCACCAGTTTGGCTGTTTTTAGCGCGCTTAGTCCCATGAAGGTTATAGTTTGACCATTATTGGCGCGCCAATGGTGAATTTTGCAGCCTTCAGGGCAGGAATCATCAGTTTAGGCATATTCAGGGCGTGAACCGTCAGTTTAGCCAATTTTTTGCACTTGGAGTCAGTTTGGCCATTTTTAGAGAGGTACCTAATTGCCAATTTTTAGGGTATAATTAGTCGCAGTTTAGCCGTTTTCAAAAGGCATAAATCGTCAGTTTTGCTATTTTGGGGCGCGATTATAGTCAGTTTAGCCGTTTTTATGGTGGGAATAGCTATTTCTAGGTAGTAATAAATCGCTGTTGAGTCATTTTCAGTAGAGCGAAGGACACAATCCCCCCCCCCCTTGAGGAAATCCTGGATCAGCCGTCTGCTCAAAGATATATCGCTTAATGTAGATAAAAAGCTCATTCGCTGCTCAACTCGAGAAAATACGTAGCTGAAGTGGACAAGATGCGATCATTCGCTGCTGAAACGGGGAAAAACGAATAAATCGCGGATCAATTTGGGAAAACTTGTTAATTCACGGATAAAATTGTGAAAAAGTGCTTATATCGCGGCAAAAATTGGGAAAACACCGATTCGTGGTTACTATACATGGCAAGTTTCGGGCTAAAACTCAGAATTAAGAGAGGGTTAATCGGACTTACGAGCTTATCCGATGGAAAATAGAGAAAAATAGAGTTAATTCGCATTTTCCGCAAGAGTGGATTTATGGTGTGTAACCCCTCCCAAGACAAAAACCTAGATCCGCCACTGGATTGGGTTCATTTGTTGAGTATACCAGCGCTATATGCATCGAGCTTTTTGGATCACACCGAGACCGAGACTAAGTCTCGAGAAAATGAGACTTAGTCTCGGTCTCGGTCCAGAAAATGCAATCTCGATCTCGGTCTCGGTCCGGAAAATGCAATCTCGATCTCGATCTCGGTGCATCACTATTGAAGGGGTTCGCCCTGTTTTTTTTTTTTTTTTTCATTCATTTAAAAGCCGCGAATACGATGTCATAACAAGGCGAGAATAGTCAGTTTGGCTATTTTTTGGCGAAATACTGGTCGATTTTACCATTTTCAGGGCTGAGATAATAATTTATTTAAGCGCGTTCAGGGCAAGAATGACGTCAGTTAAACATTTTTGGAGCTCGTAAAGTCAGTTTGGCCACCTTTAAAGCGGCGCATCCACCAGTTTGGCTGTTTTTAGCGCGCTTAGTCCCATGAAGGTTATAGTTTGACCATTATTGGCGCGCCAATGGTGAATTTTGCAGCCTTCAGGGCAGGAATCATCAGTTTAGGCATATTCAGGGCGTGAACCGTCAGTTTAGCCAATTTTTTGCACTTGGAGTCAGTTTGGCCATTTTTAGAGAGGTACCTAATTGCCAATTTTTAGGGTATAATTAGTCGCAGTTTAGCCGTTTTCAAAAGGCATAAATCGTCAGTTTTGCTATTTTGGGGCGCGATTATAGTCAGTTTAGCCGTTTTTATGGTGGGAATAGCTATTTCTAGGTAGTAATAAATCGCTGTTGAGTCATTTTCAGTAGAGCGAAGGACACAATCCCCCCCCCCCTTGAGGAAATCCTGGATCAGCCGTCTGCTCAAAGATATATCGCTTAATGTAGATAAAAAGCTCATTCGCTGCTCAACTCGAGAAAATACGTAGCTGAAGTGGACAAGATGCGATCATTCGCTGCTGAAACGGGGAAAAACGAATAAATCGCGGATCAATTTGGGAAAACTTGTTAATTCACGGATAAAATTGTGAAAAAGTGCTTATATCGCGGCAAAAATTGGGAAAACACCGATTCGTGGTTACTATACATGGCAAGTTTCGGGCTAAAACTCAGAATTAAGAGAGGGTTAATCGGACTTACGAGCTTATCCGATGGAAAATAGAGAAAAATGGAGTTAATTCGCATTTTCCGCAAGAGTGGATTTATGGTGTGTAACTGGATTGGGTTCATTTGTTGAGTATACCAGCGCTATATGCATCGAGCTTTTTGGATCACACCGAGACCGAGACTAAGTCTCGAGAAAATGAGACTTAGTCTCGGTCTCGGTCCAGAAAATGCAATCTCGATCTCGGTCTCGGTCCGGAAAATGCAATCTCGATCTCGATCTCGGTGCATCACTATTGAAGGGGTTCGCCCTGTGATTCATGCAATTTTAGCTGCATTGCCAGCTTTCTCCTTGTTTTTGACTTTTTTTCTTTATTTTTTCGTTTCGTTTATTGGTTCAACAAGTATGAGCACGACGCTATCGAGATAAACATGAAACTGCCCCCCCCCCCCTGTGTTACTATATTCCCAAATAACAGTCCCTCACTTCAATACCTGGAAGTCCCTCGAAATTGTCTGCTTATACAATGTTTCGTTCGTTGTTCGCCAAAATTGAGAATTAAAACGTACCTAGACCTTCAAATAAAGGTTAGTAGAGGTCTTGATAAAAGTGTTTTAACAAATGACAACGACGTTGACAATTTGTACAGAACAGAAAAGTCGCAATACAAGAAGTGAAAAGTATTAAATAACGATATTTCACTATTGATCTTGAAGCTCACAGCCATAGTCACGGGAAAACTTTTTTTTTTTTGTTTTTTTCCGTCACTTTTTTCCTTTCGTAATTTCAATTTAGTAACTCGTAATTCAAGTCTCTTAATACGCTATTATTAGACACGCACCCCGCCACACACAGGCATTGTTTTAAGATATGACAAAATGGCGGCTTTGGGAGAAAGGAAAAAATAATGACATTGATTGGTCATTTATGAACGCTGTTTCGCTGACCCTATAGTGAATCTGTCAAGCGACAGTATGGAACAGGAGGACCTGTCACTACCTACCGTCCCTTTCGACCCGTCAAATCGTATTTTGTTGGACGTTGTAAAGCCTGCAGCTTTTAAACAGCCTCCAGCTTTTATAAAGGCGTTTTCCTGCGAATATTCCCAGTCAAGGAAACGTTTTTTTTTTTTTTTTTTAAGGGGGCAACAAAGAAAAAGTGCAGTCATAAAAGCGCCTAATTGGCCGGAAAATTTTGTTGTAAATAAATAAGCTCGACATTTTCAACGTGACGTCACGGTTCTTACCCCAGTACATTTTGAATTAACCTGACCAAATTATACGCTTACACAGACACGAATAGACTCTCTAGGCCTCTTAAATATTCTCACCCCTTCCTTCCTGTCACGTTATAATCACCAACCCTGTCACTCATTAGCCGTCCCGCGCTTATTTATCGACTCTACTACATTGAATCCGTGTGGAATGGGGGGCTTTCCATTTGTTTCTTACAGAGGGCCTGGAATGTCCTCGGGAATTTGATGGCTGGACTTGTATCAATTCCACAACGGCCGGCTCGAAGGCAGAATTCCCTTGTCCGTATTTTATCCTCGGGTTCGATCCAACCAGTAAGTATCATCCCTTGCCCTCTCATCCATCCCTTTTTTTTTTATTATTTACGGCCACGCATTTTTCTTGGTTACCCTCTCATTTTTCCTGTTTTCTTATTATTAAAAAAAAGGACGGGGCCACCGGACTTGCTTAGAAGATGGCACTTGGTTCCGACATCCCGACAATAATAAGACTTGGTCAAATTATACGACTTGTGTGGATACGGATGATCTACAAGTGAGACCATAAATTGTCTTTCCTCGCCCCCTCAAAACCCTATAACTCCTGGTGGATATTTTTTCATTACGACTAATGGTGAGGGTCACTGTTTTTAGATGCGGAACCAAGTAAATTTAATCTACAAGACCGGCTACACCGTTTCATTGGCAGCTTTGGTCGTAGCCATAATAATTTTCTTCTACTTCAAGTAAGTTTTTTAATTTCACTTCTGCGCGGGTTATAATAATAGGAATTATGGATGGGGGTAAGATTCATTTTAAACAATTTCGTTATTCAGTTGTTTGTTGAAGGATTAAAGGTATAAATCCTTCTACTTAATTCTAATAACGTTGCTACCTCCCCCGTTCCGCTTCTTCATCATCAACATTATGATGTCTTATACCATTTTATTTTCTAAAAGTAAGATTAATGCCCCCCGTTCCCCTCTCCATACCACCCTAAACCTTTTTTTACAGGTCACTAAGCTGTACCAGAATACAGATACACAAAAATCTGTTCATATCGCTCGCTCTCAACAATTTATTATGGCTCGTTTGGTACGAGGTAGTGGTCGACAACATACCAGTTCTCGTTGGAAATCATGTAAGTATATTCCCCCCCCCCTGCCCCGCCTCATCACTCCAAGAAGGCCTCCCTATGGGGGAAAAATGTTGAGAGTAAAATCCCCGGCAATTTTGAAACTTTCAACTTGTGAAGCTGTGGGTTTGTTTACTCGAAAAAGTGAGCGGTTGGATTGAGAGAGAAAGACCTTCCATTCCCCACCCCTCATCCAGAAGGCAATAAGACTGATCGAGAGAAAAGCCGTTCTTCCCAAAAAAGGGAGAGAAATTAACTAGCCCTCAGGGCCCTGAAATAGAGAGGATGTTTGGGTTGGGATTGCGTTGACTCTGACGGGAACGGGAGTGGGGCAAGCCTTTCAATCAGAGTTCCATGCATCATTTTTCCTTCTTTTTAAAGAGGATTTACCTTTCGTTGGTTGTGGGGGGGGGGAGTGGATTTGGGATTGATTGATTTTTGGAGAAGGCTTTCGCGTGCAAAAAAAATATCGATAGTTGAAAAGACAAAAAGCACATAAGTTATACGCTTGCCAACTGGCCGAAGTCCAGAGTCGGGTGGGGAAGCAATGGAGTATAGGGAGGGGGATATTTCTCATTGGGAAAAGTACATTTTTTGCGGATGTGCACGAATAAAAAGAAAGGTGGGGGGATTCTTATTGTTGAGAGAACTGAGTCAAAACAAAACCCATCGATTTTGGGGGCTTAAACAAACAGAAATGTGCCACCATAAAAGCCCAAGAAACCTGAGTGGTTTATTGGGCTAATCGTTCCTGGATCGGTAGCACAATAACAAGGTGTTGGCTTCAATACGGACAATACGGTTAATTTAGTCCCAAGCCCCAACTTTTCAAAACAAACAAAGTCATTTTCTCAAAAAAACTTCAAGTTGAGGGGGGGGGGTAACCCCTCCAGTCATGCCTCGCCTGTACTTTTGCACATAAATTATAGCCATATTTTCAACGCCAACCCCGGATTTTATAGTCTCATTTTTATCTCCAGGTTGTTCTACAGGAGCGTTAGTATTTTGTTTTTCAAAATAAGGCGACGGAAGAGCATGAATTTCCAAAACGTCAAAGTTCGAAGGGGTTTGTACAGTTATTATTGGAGTGAAATTTGAAAAAGTAAGACCTAACGCTCCTGTTGAATTTTCTAGCAATTAAAATGCTACTCTAAAATCCAGGATTGGCGTAGAAATACAGCTAGAAATTATTTGCAAAAGTATTGGCGGGGTTTGACTGGTGGGGGGGGGGTGAGGAACCACTAATGAAACGCCGCCTTAATAGCGGTCCATTAATCTAGGCACTAGATAGTGACTGTATCAGCCACGGAAAGGTCCAGTTTCCCCGAAGCCCTTGGAAATCGACGATAAAACCGTCTTATCAGGGCCGTGGATCTTGCTTTTCGCCGCCCCGGGGCTAATTTGATTTGCCGCCCTGTGCGGCTAACCCACCGCCCCGGCCAACTTCCTTCAAGGCTTGTGGAGTCAAGGAAGTAACAAGAGAATGGATTCTACAAGTTATTGGAGGTAAACTATGTTTCTTCAACCTGGAGGAAAAACCTCGAGTTGACGTCCACGACCCCATGCAGACAGATTAAATTTTGGCTTTTCGTGATGAACGTGAATGCCGCTGGGGGTTTGGACCCACCAGACAATTATGAAAATTGCCACCGCACTACGTTCTCCGGCTCAATTTATTGGCAAAACCGAGGAAACCGTGTTGATGTTTGAAACGGGCAGCGGCGCCGGCTGATGAGCCTTCACGGTTCTCTTCAGTCCTGGAGGTGAGCAGCCGGGGCCTCACAGATTCGGGTTTCACTTTCAGGCCAACCGCTCAGATCGAGTGTCTGGGTTCGAATCGCCCGCTCAGGACCCCAATAAGCTTAAACACGGAAAAATGAGGATTTTCAAGTTTTATGCACGCGTGAACGCATTCGTGAACAGGAAATTTGATATCGGCTTGGAAAACGCTTTGACAAGCCCCTATCTGACAATTTTCTTTCCATCCTTCTTAGAGGAATAAAAACAAATCAGGTGCCCATCATAGTCCGGGAGCTCACCGTATGAAAAATCCGGGTCGTTTGATCGTGTCTGGCACCTGCGCAGGACGTTTTCTATGGTCTAGGAGATGACACTTCTGAGATCGCCAGAAATTTTCCGTGGGACACGGACTCATAGCAGAGCTATCTGACAAACATACCTTTGGGTGCTTTTAAAACGACTGGCGGGAGTAAAAAGTAGTTTCCCACGTCCAATACGTTACGAAATCAACAACGCCATCCAATTTGACCTTAGGTAAAGCCGCCCGTGAATTGGATGGCGGTGGTAGTTTTCAAGTTTATTGTTTGCGAAGAATCAATTTTTACACTTGCCAGCCGTTTTCAAGCAGCTCAAAGGTGTGTTTGCCAACAGCTAGCTCTGTTGTGAGCCCCTCTGTCCCACGAAAAATTTCTGGCGATCTCAGAAGTGTCATCTCGTAGACCATAGAAAACGTTCTGCCCAGATACCAGACACGATCAAATGACCCGGATTTTTCATACGGTGGGCTCCCGGACTATCAGTGTTTGTGACTAAATATTAGATGCTGCCCTAAATTCGGATTCGATTTGTACACTTCCGGGAATAATCCGTGCCTTGTGATTAGCTGTCGAGTAGGCTGCCAAAGTTCAAAATAATGACCTCATTGCTACTTTTGAGTCATTGAATGTGTCAAGGTCGTCGTCTGGAACCGTTCTGATTTCTTCCAGGAAGGGGCTGGTTAAAAACGGCGGCATCTGGAGGTGTAGCCGCTTTAAACGGTTCGTTTATTTGATCGTTGGATTCCCCGGGTCGAAAACCCTAAAGATACGCGGATTCCGCGCAATTTTAAATGTTGGCAATTTTTGCTCAACCCGCCGAGGGCTTAAGTGAGTGATGTTCAGGTCTATTTTAACCATCCCCAGCCAAAAACGCCTCCATAAGTGGTCGTGGTCGGCAATAGCCTATCGAGTCCCATATGCGCGCAGTTCTTTTCTCGTAACAAAGCTTACGGGCAACTACGACTGAAATTGAGAAGCCACGTTCATTTTTTCGCTGTTCTGCCGGCTTAACGCGGCTAAACGTTTTGAAAATTCCAATATTCCCGGCTAAAATTGAGAAAAAGCGCTCGTTCGTGGTTAAAATTGAGAAAATACGTCAATTCGTAGTTTCTGATCCAGTTTCCAGGCCAAAATTGAAAAAAAGCAGGTGTGGTTCCGACCAATCCGCTACTCAAGTTGAGAAAAGCGCTATAATTCATATTTAAAAGTTGGAAAAATCGCTCATACGTGGAAAAATTGAGAAAAAGCGTCAACTATCCGCTAAAATTACAATTCACGACTGAAATTAGGAAAAGCTCAAGTTTCGCTGCCTAAAAAATGAGAAAAAGTGGTCTCTAAGCGATCAAGTAAACATCCATACTTGGGTTGAAAGAGCTACAGGCAAAAAATTGTTTTTGAAGCTCCAAATTCGCGAAATTATATTTTTATTGGAAGACCCAAATCCCTGAATTCGGCAATTTGGCCAAACAAAGGATGACCAGGGGGCTCGCAGAGGTGTCCGCTCCAGGGGCCCAGATAGGTGGAGGTTCGCCACTGATCCTGCTATTGCATAACTCGCACTATGGCTTGGCTTCGGCGGCTTTGTGTGTGCATTCGTGGCGTTGCGTGGAGAAGCCCTCTTGGTACAGGCACGAAGTATGAATTGAGGGGAAAAGGAGAGAGAGAAAGAAAAAAAAAAACATTTAATTTATTTTTTTGTTCATCTCTTCTGGCTCCATTTGTCTTACCCCCCTCCCTCGCCAAAAAATATTTCTCAAATTTTGCCCCCTCGAAATTTGCCGACCAGGGCTAGTCCCCCCCCCCCTATGATCCAGCCCTGCGTCTTATAGCCAGGAAGCCAGCCGCCTCTTCGACCGAGCACACTCGCGACCTCTTCTATTATTGCCCGACCGACTTACATTGCAGTTTAAATGCTCTTTTTATTTTGGTATTTTTTTTCTCACAGATATCGTGTCAGATTCTTCACATACTAGTCCATTATTTCATGGTAGCCACGTATTTTTGGATGTTTTGCGAGGGTCTCTACCTTCACACGCTTCTCGTCGTCACCTTTCTCTCTGAGAATCGGGTTCTACCCGTTTTGCAGGCGATCGGTTGGGGCGTTCCGGCTATTGTGGTCGCCATTTACGCTGGTCTTCGCGCTTCGGCGAGAGAGGAGAGCGTACAGTGAGTAAACAAAAACACGAACAACCCCTTTTTTTAAAAAATAAAAATATCACTATTCGATTTTGTCGCCTGTTTTAGTTGTTGGATTCACGAATCGTTGTACATGTGGGCCCTATCGGGTCCAGTGTGCGTTTCGATGATCTCCAATTTTGTATTTTTAATCAACATAGTTCGTCTTTTGTTGACAAAACTCCACACAAATACTACGACGGCGCGTTCCACGCCCAATTCATCTTTCAAAGAGAGAAGCAATTCTGTTCGTTCTCGAAGGTAACTAGTCAATTTATATTGTCTTGGAAAGTTTTATCGTCATTCCCTCCCTGCCCCCCCTTTTATTTTCATACGTTTTTCCAGAAGAAGCGGGCAAGGTGCGACCCTTCGTCAACCGATGGCTCCGTCAGCTCGAACGCGAAAAGCAGTTCGCGCCACTTTAATCCTAATCCCTCTGTTGGGTCTTCATTATTTGTTGATGCCGTTCCGACCTGAACAGGGCACGCACTGGGAATATGTGTACCAAGTGGCTTCGGCGCTCGTCGCGAGTTGTCAGGTATCCTTTCCTACTTTACTTGAATTTTCTCTGTTATTGACCGGTAACTTGTTTTCAAGGGATTGTGTGTGGCTCTGTTGTTTTGCTTTTGCAATGGAGAGGTAAAGTATTTTAACCTAGGAATTGTACACATTTTAGTTTTAAATATTAATCGCTTAAAAATAGGTCGCATCGGTCATAAAGAAACGCTGGAGACAGTCTAGTCTAAGCAAAGGGTTTAAAGCGAAGCCCTGGCATTCATGTTCTGGAGTCACGTCCGTTTCGGTGAGATTATTATTATCTGCGATTTTTTGTCGTTACGGTTTCGGGTTGTACACTGGTCATTGGTCATTTCTTGGTGATGGGATATAATCCACTTGTGCGCCTGTTTTACTTTTTTTTTTATAGTTCAGTCGATCTTCCTACGGTCAGGAAATGGACGATGCAAAGCATGCTGAGAGTGGACAGGAAGCTCCACTAACAATCGGGAATTGCCCGCTTTAATAATCGGGTGGAGGATGCGTGTCGCTCTCTATAATCCCACCCCACCCCCTATCACAGCATCCCACACTAATAATTTTCGGCCCACTCTCTTCAAAACAACTTGACCACTAATATTCTTGAACTAATAACTTATAATCCGGGATTTCACGGGCGTTTGTACAATATTGAACGGTTTCTCGAACGATGAAATGAATTATTTAGCGCTAATTGTTTGTGGTGACCACGGCAGGACTAATGTGTCAGTTGTCAACACTTAAATGTAATATTTTAATGTTTATTGTGTAACGAGGTTCTCATTAAATGGGTTGACACTGGGAAATTACTAATAAAAACAAAAAACTAACAAGCATCTAAAACCCAGGGGGCTCATTATAAAAACGTTTTTTTTCTGCTGTATTTTTTTGTAGAGAAATCGCAAATTACTCCTGGAGACATAAAAAAAACCCTGAATTTTCTACGTTTTATAGCAAAGTCAGGAAGGATTTTCGAAACGAGATAGAGTACCTACAAACTCGCCGGTTTTACTGGCGTTCAATATCAAATTCGGTTTTTTAATTGTTTAATTAACTTTTTTTATTTGAGAAAATTGTTTTATATTCTTTTTTTTACTAGTCTTATTCATTCTAAATGAGAATCCCATCGCAATATGTGGCGTAGCATCAATTAATATGAATGTGTTAAAAAAAAATCGATGTCTGTACAATTAAACTACGTGTGCTTGAATTTCAGGTCTATAGCTTGAGACCCCCCCCCCCTCACACCACCAATAATCACATTAAAACTACCGGGCTGACGCTGAAATTATGGATTTTTTGGGCGTGAAGGCAAATTGGTGTAAGATCTGGTGACATTATTTTAGCCATTCAACTGTTGTATTTTGACCGCAACCGACTGCGCCAAATCAATCGAGCTTGGCCACGCAGAGACTCATGAACCTCACCAGGCGTGCCTCTCCCTTCCCCTTTATATTTCGTTGGCTCGATATCCGGATACTGTAGAATTTTCCAGCATCCTGTGACCGCCTCTATGACATCTAGTACAGATGCGTGACTCTCACATTTTGGAGGGTATAGCCACAGCCCCACGACCTGCCTGAGGCTGTGAAAAACCAACCAAAATAAACGGAAGTGAATGTCGCACACTTTCGGGAACTTTATGGCGTACATGGTGGGTGGCCACTGGCCACTCATTTGCGTTCTGGTGGGTTATGGTGCGAAGGGGGAGGGGGGGCTGCTGCATCATAATAGGCCCGAAAGCGAAGAGTTAGTGCGGCAGCTGCACACCCCCTGATACCATCGGAATGTACATCAAATCCAGGGGCGGATACACAGATTTGTCCGGCCCGGGGCACTGGGAAAATATCGGCCCAATATACGTACATTTATACAGGAGTGATTCAGGAGGAATGTGACACACTTGCACCTGGTGATAGTGCGTACCTGGACGCACAAAAACGTCATATAGACGCACAGCCGAAAATGCTTTAGTTACCCACTAGCCAGCGCTATCCACCCACCCGTCTTGTCGAAAAACGTTTTTTTTTTTTTTTTTTTTTTTCACACTTTTTTCAACACTTCAGAGGTTCTTCTCAATTTCATCGGTGAATTCGATATTTCCCCCATTCCAAACGCGAATAAGCGATACGTTTCCATTTTAGCCGCGATTTTTCTCAATTTTTGCCGTAAATTACCGCTTTTATTACCAAATTTTCTCAATTTAAACCCCAATTACCCATTTATCCTTATTATAACCACGCATTAGCGTTTTTCCTCATTTTAGCCGCTAAAATTATAGATTTTTTTACCTTTCAGCCACGAATTAGAGTTTTGCCCCAATTTTCGTCGCGAACTTCGTAAAGCTTTTTCTGAATTTGGCTGTGAATTAGCGATTTTTTCACTTTCTGGCACAAAGCTACCTTTAGAAGCTGCGAATTTGACGTTTTGTCCATTTAAATAGCAAATTAGCGTTTTTCCTCACTTCAGCGCTTCTCAATTTTATCGGTGGATTAGCGATTTTTCCCCATTTTAGCGGTGAATTAGCGTTTTTTCTGAGTTTTTGCGGTGGGTTCGTATTTTTCTTGATCTTAACCGCTAATGAGCCATTTTTCTCAATTTCATTCATGAATTAGCGCTTTTTCTGTACTTTATTCGCGGAAGCTTTAAGGAAACATGAGCCACCCCCCTCTGTGGCTCCCTATGTGGGCCTAAAAATGTGGATATTAAGGATCTACAGCTATGTCTCCCACTTGTGCGCTTTCGTCTTCCTCTTTCAATTCAACACGCCTTTTCAACTTTCAACAACGCATGCGTCCAAGCTATGCACGCTATTTCTGATATCCTTCCAGCTTTTTGAGGCATGCAATAGCGCATTCCTCACGTTCAACACACCGCCTGCTATGACGCATGCCTCTGACGCACGCGAAAAGGCACAAGTGAAGACATAGCTTATGTTCATGTTTGTAGGTACGTGAAAACGAGTTTTTGGCATGCAGTTTGACAGCGATATTGGCTCCTTTCGATGCTTTTCAATCCATCCCATTCAGGATGGAGTGCTTGCAGGTGATCAGCAAGGAGTTTAGCTGAATAATCCATTTAGCCCACAAAAGCGCTTATTCTGAAGGCTCAAATTGAGAGAAAACGCACCCTTCTGGGGGTAACTTCGCGGCTAAAATAGAGAGAATACGCTGCTCCCCAGTTTGTTTTTCTTAGGTCCGTAAGCGGATAAAGATGAGAAGGCGTACTAATATGCTATTCTTGCAGGCAAGTACCAACGGCTGCAAAAAGTTGGGAAACATCGCTAGTATTTGTGGCAAAAACTGTTCAAAAGCTTTCATTCGCAGTTTCTCGATGAAACATCCAGACCGAAATTGAGAAAAAATAGCTGATTCGCGGTGTATAGATGCCACTTTATGCCTAAAATGAAGAAAAAACGCTAATTTGCTGTTGGTAAAATTGAGACGCGACGCAGTTTTTGCTTTTCTGCAAGCGCTAAAAGGCAAAAAAACCGCTAAGGCTATACGATGAAAAAAAAAAAAAACACGCTAATTGGGGGCTAAAATTGAGAAAAATGACAAGTTTGCATCTGAAATTGCAAAAAAATTGCCCGTTCGCGGATAAAAAACTGAAAAGCCACAATTCACAGCTAATTTTCGAAAAATGCTAATTCACGACGGAAATTGAGAAGAATGGCTAATTAGCTAATCCACGGCAAAAATTGAGAATAATAGCTTCTCTAATTAAGTTTGACAAAAAGCGCTACTTAGCGGCTAAACTTGGAACAATCCAATGCTGCGGACTTAATTTAAAATAATAGATAATTACTTGGCAGCTAAAATTTGTAAAAAGTCCGATAATTTGCGGATGGTCTAGAAAAAACGTTCATTCGCGGATTCAAATGAAAAAAATCGGCTAATTCACAGCTGTATTAGAGAAAACGCCAATTCACGACTAAATTTTAGTAATAACGCTGACTCGGGGCTAAAATTTAGCAAAAGACAATAATCTGTTGCTTCTGAACGCAACTTCGGACATATACCTGGAAAATAGCGCTAGTCTATAGCTAAAAGTTGAAAAAAAAATGCGGTTCAATATTGAGAAATTATTAATTAATTAGCGCGGCTGAAATCAACGAAAAACGCTATACTTGCAGCTCAAAGTGCTAAGTCACTGCTGAAAAGGTAAAAAATCGCTAATTTGCTGCAAAAATCTAGGAAAACTTCAATTCATGGCAAAAGTTGAGAAAAATCGCTAACATGGGATAAAAACGCTACTTCGCAGCCACATTCGCGGACAAAGTGTAGAGGAAAAGCTCGTTAATCCACGGCTAAAATTGAAAAAAAAAAAAAAAAACCTTCAATTTTCGGCTATTTTATAGTTTTAAAATATTCATAAGTCAAATGGGCTTCTTAGGTCATTTTTTCTCGTCCACCTTCCTTCTCCCCTGCTCATTTTGCTAGACGCGCCCCTCAGGCCTCGGCGCGGCGCCCCTGGGTGGAAGAGAAAAGACTACACACAAAGATCACAATATTCCCAAGTCCCCGATCAAGTCCTAACGCCCTGTTCCCTGAAGATTGCAACGGGACCATAAAATCGGTCTCGGTGCAGATATAAGACAGCAAATTATGGGGAAAATGTATGCAGCATGAGGGTGAGGCAAAAACTGCTGCGGCAGGCCTTTAGAGTACGTGTATTCTGGGTGATCTCAATGAGTGAATTTTGAACCAACTGCTAAGCTATACGCTATAAAACAGCCTTGTGTCTTGAGTCATGGGTTGAAGGTTGTCCCGGTTTTAAGAAAACCCTACTTGATAGGTTTTCTCATTTGTCTCATTGTACCTATAATAGGCCAGTTCCGGGATTCTGTAGGCTTACCTTAAGGACCATTACCGAGAAAAATTAATCTGTAGTTACCAGTTTTTTCAGGAGGACAAGGATCCGTCAAAATGTTGGGGGGGGGCATCGGCCCTCCGGCCGCACTGGCCCTCGGAGCCTCCGGCCCTTCGGGCTCAGCCCGATCGCCCACCCCCTGTATCCGCACCTGATCAAATCCTTCACAGTCGCCACCACATTTTGTTACGTTGGCGCTCGCTAAAAAAAAAACAGCAATTTCTCGACTTTCGCTCACTAAAAAAACAAATTCGAGGATTTTTACGCCCTCAAAATACATTTTCGCAGGCGTGACTCACCCAAAAGGCAAATTTTTCATATTTAACATTAAAACCCTAATTTTGAAACCGATTTCGCGCCATTTTGCCCTCAAAAAACATTTTGGCGCGTTTGGCTCACTTAAAACTAACTGCTGGAATTCGCGATTCGCGAATTTTTTTTAGCGGTAGTCGTGAGTTTCCGTAGCTGGAAAACCGATTTTGTAAGGTTGCTTAATAATAATAATAATAATAATTAGTGGCTGCCGGGTTTCGAACCCGGCAGGCGCCCTGGACCCTGGATCCAACTGTGCACTTGACACCCGTAACTTTACGCGGGCGTTTCGGTCGGTGCGCGGTTTTTTGGACGCTCACTGCCGGGAACGCCGTGTCACAGCTCGCCGCTACCTTATAGCGAAATGGGCAATAGCTAGATTCGAACCCAAGCCTGCTGGGGTTGCTGCGAAGCGAGTATTGTATCCATAACACCATATGGAGGCCCGCGTGAGAATGCCTAACACAACAACTAATTTTTGCGGATTGTTCGTACCAAATAGACCGTTTCCGCAGCCGCAGGTCTGCGGTCTGAATCACTGAAAACCCAATTTATCGGATTACGCTTCTCTCAAATCTAAAATAGCCAGCTTAGTGATCAGTGGCGGATTTACGGGGAGGGTTTTGGGGGTTTCGACCCCCCTAAGAAGATGGTGCCTACTATAAAATGTGGACTGTTGACTAGGGAGCTGAACAGATGATTCTTTGACCCGCAATTCGCAGCTATAAGTAAAAACAGCAATCAATCACTCAGAAGCGTCAACTAATATAAAAACGCCCATTCCAGCGGTTTTTCGAGGTAACATCGGGACTGAAATTGAGTAAAAGCGCTAATTCACATATAGATAACATGAAAAAATCACTAATTCGTGGCGAAAAATTAGAGAACCCCCTAATTTACGGCTAAAACTAAGAAAACTGCTAATTACTTCCCACCTAAAATGGGAATTATACGCTTACCCGCGGCTGAAAATAGAGATAAGGTTCAATGCGCGGCAAAAAGCGAGTAACATAGCAAGTGAAAGTGGAAGTTGCTGATTCGTGGAGCAATTTTTAGAAAATCCACTAATTCGCAGTTCACCGGTAAAATAAAGAAAACATTTGGCGGCTATGGTGAAAACTAGTGTACCTAATTCACGTCAGAAATAGTAAAAAAAAGCGCTGCCAAAATTGAGGAAAACGCTACGCCACGGAAACACGCTCTCTCACGGCTAAAACAACAGTGACCGCTTTTTCCTCATTAAAATTGAGGAAAAAAGCTTATTCGCTGCTGTAATTGTAGAAATGCGTTATTTCACGGCATAAGTTGACAAGAAACTCTCATTCACTGCTGTAATATGGAGACAAACGAAAGGTAATTCGCGGATTAGGAGGCCCACTAATTCGGGGCTGAGAGCGGTCACTCGCGGGTAAAATTAATAAATAATTCGCAACTGAAACTAGGGAATATCTCGCGGGTAAAAATTGAGAAATAGCGCTAATTTGCGGCAATAGAGATGAAAAATTTCTAATCCACATGACTGAGAAGTGAAGAAAAACGCTAATTCTAGGCTAAAATGGAGAAATGTCGGAACCACGCTTGTATTATAAAGACTCTAAACTGGTAAATTCACCGAAATTAAAACCCATAAATGTCCATCGGCCACCGCGTGGATATCCAGTCAGGAAACTGTGGGAATTTGTCAGGCTTTGCTCTAAGACCGGTTAGCCAGAGTTACGCTGCCAAGTAAAAGGCCCCAAAAATTTGCAATTTTGCTAAAATTAATATAATTAAGGCCCTCAACTTCCATTTTCGAGGGAATTAAGACAGGAAAGTCGCATTGCCGTGGATATTAGGCCATGGAACTTCCAATCTTTTGGGTTCATCATGATCTGCGGGGCTTTAGGACCAGACATTTTAAACACAATGCTTGGCGCTTATAATCTGGCTATTCGTGCTATCGGCTATTCGTGAGGCCATGGACGCTGTCGTGGTTGGTGAGACCAAATGGCTTCAAACTTTTGGTGATTCCGTTGAATTAAGCCGAGGAAATTGCCTAATTTAAGCCAGGAAAGCCAGTTGCTAAAAAACCTAGGAAACTTCCAATTTCTCCTAAAAATGCTGAGACTTTGCGGCTCCTAGACCTAGCGTAATCGTGAAACGGTGCAGTATCGTGAGTTTCTGACAGGAAGCTCTCAACTTCGCCGATATTTGCCTCAAAAATGTCACGATTTTGCAATTGTTCGTCAGAGCGCAATCGTGGGATGCCTATACCCCGCGGGCATCATGATCACTTCAAAAATAAGGCCCGGAACTTACTAATTCTCCTTATGCTAATGGCTAGAACATTGTTTCAAAAGAAGAAAGAGTTTATCAGATTTGTGGTGGAACCCCTCCCAAGATAAAATCCTAGATCCGCCACTGTTAGTGATAAAATAAGCCGTTTTGGGAAAAAATCACAATATCAGTGCCTACTAGAATCGCCATTTTTGTGTTAAAATCGCCATTTTTGTGCTGAAACCACAATTCTGTGCTAAAATCACCATTTTTCGGCTAAAATCGCCAGTTTCGATGTAAAATTTTTAGCTTTGAGGAAAAACCGCTTAAGTTATTTGTATGGTGAAATCGCCTAGGGACCTAGCAGTTTTGAGGTTAAAACTTAATTTTGTGTTAAAAAACGTCAGTTTTGTATTAAAACCACCAGTTCGGGGTAAACGTTTCATTGTGAGGATGTTAACTTTAGTTCAAGGGTATGATCATTAGTATTGAGTTGAAATCGTCAGCTTTGATATAACACGCCAGCTTTGTCGTGAATCTTTTAGTTTAGGAGGACTTCCACTAAAAAAGTTACGAGTAATGTGAAACTGTCAGTTTTGGAGTGAAATTTCCAGTTTTGGGGTGGTACCGATCAGTTTAAAAAAAAAAATGAAATCGTTAGTTTGGGGTTAAAATCGACAATGTTTAGGTAATATGACCAGTTTTTGTAGTGAAATCGTAGAAAAAACATTTCAGGATTTGATTAAAATCGTTTGTTTTGGTGTACTGATGTCTTACATGGGAACAAATCGTCAGTATTGTGATAAAATCGTCAAAGTTGTCAGTTTTGGAGTGAAATATCCAGTTCTAGGGTAAAATCGTTAGTTTCAGTGTATAACGTGAGTTTTGAGGGTAAAATCGCCAGCTGTGTTGTAAAAACTTCTCGGAAATGTTGGTTTTTGACCAGTGCCGGCGGAACCCACACGAAATATGGCTCGTTCGAGAATTCCACCGAGGTAACACATTGGTGGAACTGAGAAAAAACACTCATAATGCAGTTAAACTTTTGGGGAAATCGCTAATTATTGGCTCATTCACGGCTAAAATTAGGAAAAGTCGCTCTTTCAAAGCTAAAATTGAGAAATCCACGACTGAAATTTAGGAAGAGGGCTACGTCGTGGTCTAAATTGAGAAAATACGCCAATTAGCAATTTTGCAATGCTACGTCCTGGCCAAAATTAAGGAAAAACGCTTATCCGTGGTTTATAGAGACCTTTTTACGACAAAAACTGAGAAAAAAGGCTCATTTACGCCAAATTGAAGAAAAACTTGAAGGAAATTCCTTCTACCCCTTCCCCCACTGGAGAACAACTCTGGATCCACGCTTGGTGGTTAAGTGCGGAAACGGCCGGGGCTTGAACCGATCGGTGCGGGAACGAAAACCGTTCGTTTATCGTATTGAGGCGTGTGAAAAATCTAAACAGTCTAACCATCATAATTTTAAGGGGCGCGAATAGCCCAGTTTGGCATTTTTTTTTGTTCTCTCATCGTCAGTTTAGTCATTTTCAATTGGCGAATCGTAAGTCGCGTCGTCTGAGGGGCGCGAATGGTCGGCCATACTACAGAGCTTGCCAGTTTGGCATGTTTATAATTGCTAATTTGCCTCTGTAATAGTTGCGTGAATAGCCAGTTTTAATATTTAAATTGTGCAAATAATAAGTTTTTCCATTTTTAAGGCGGTAATAGTCCGTCAAGGCATATCTAAGGTGCCAATAAGGGCAAGTTTGCCTATGTTGCTGAGGAGGATCTTGTGACGCTCGAATCGTCCGTTTTGTCCTTTTTCGAGTGTGAACCATATTGCTTTGCTGATGCTGATTTTTTTGTTAGTTGTTGATGCTGGGGCATGAATCGTCATTTTAGCAATTTTCGAGGCGTGAATGGCCAGCTTTGCCACTTTTACGCGAGCATGCCGCTTTTTCGCGAGTGGACAGCTTTGCCATTTCTAGCGCCCGGGTCGTCAGTTATAAATATTGAGCATTTTCAAGGCGCGAATCGTAAACTCGTCCTTTTTAATGATGCATAGAGTCATTTTTGCTATTTTTATGATGTAAATTGTAAAACAAACTTTTAGTACAATGTTTAGGGGACAAATGGTCAGTTTATTCAAGTTTAGGGTACGAACGGTTAAATATTTCAGCCATTTTAAGGAGCGAATCGTCGGTTGACCCATTTTAGAAGAGCGGATTTGTCCGTTTTTCGATCGCGAATGGTCGGTTTAGCCATTCGCTGAGATTCCCCTACTATCAACAATGTGTTAGCCGCGGGATGCTATGCGTAACATATATTTTGTTCTGAAATACCTATTCGAGCATGAAACTGCAGGGTTGAGTTTTTATGGGCTAAAATAATTGGAGTTTTAGCCGTCAAAGCACAAAAATGTCAGCTCCAGGAATCGCGTGGATGGTTGGTAGACTGTCTCCAAGATTAAGATTTCATAGAGTTATAGCCCGTCAAGAAGAACATGAACCCGCGGCCAGCGCACTCCCATTCGATTAGTTGCAACTTCTCTTCCCTCTACTTTCCTAACAGAATGGTTTGTCCCACTGTTTACCAAAGATAAGTGTTATTATCAAGCCGAAGTTCCATTGAGGGGGTAAGGAAAAATAGCTAAAAGGGCTGAACACAGGAGGGCGAGGTCCACGTTTAACTTGACGGGATATAAATGTGAAATTCATGTGAAACGGCTAATCCCGGGGAACATTGGGAATACACGCCCCGTAGGGGGGTATATTCACGAGAAACGCAACAATGTAGGAAAAATTATTGAAAGGAAATGCTAAGCGTCACATCCAGGGCAATATTTGAGCGGAACGCCGCGTTTATAATACAATAAGGAAGAAACACCACGTGCATAGAAAAATCCACGTGAAGTGACACGCTTTCTATTGGCAAAACTTTTTCGAAATGTTTCATTCAAGGCGGCATTCACGCGAAAACTTTGACATATTTCTCCTCAGTTTCGTGGCTGGGGGATAGCGCCGCTCCCTCAATAAGCAGACCATTGAGGGAGCAAAAATGGCATTTGCTCCCTCTGAACCCCACCACCACCGCCACGAGTGGCGGATATAGGATTTAATAAACTCTTTATTCTTTTGAAACAATGTTCTAGCCATTAGCATAGGGAAAGTTAGTTAGTTCCGGGCCTTATTTTTAAAGTGATCATGATGCCCGCGCGGTATAGGCCTCCCACGATTGTGCTCTGACGAACAACTGCAAAATTGTGACATTTTTGAGGCAAATATCAGCGAAGTTGAGAGCTTCCTGTCAGAAACTCACGATACTGCACCGTTTCACGATTTCGCGTATTTGAAAGTTTCGGGGATTTTTTAGTTTAGTGAACGCGGAACCAAGACAATGGTGTCAACGCTACGACAGCGCCCTGACAAATAGCCGCAAAGTCACTACTGTACAGCATTTTTAGGAGAAATTGGAAGTTTCCTAGGTTTTTTAGCAACTGGCTTTCCTGACTTAAAATTAGGCAATTCCCACGGCTTAACTCAACAGAATCGCAAACGTTTGAAGCCATTTGGTCTGACCGACCCCGACAGCATGGCCTCATGAATAGCCGATAGCACGAATAGCAAGATTACAAGCGCCAAGCATTGTGTTTGAAATTTCTGGTCCTAAAGCCCCGCAGATCACGATGAATACTCAAAAGATTGGAAGTTCCATGGCCTAATATTCACGGCAATGCGACTCTCCCTCGAAAATGAAAGTTTAGGGCCTTAATTATATTAATTTTAGCAAAATTGCAAGTTTTGGGGCTTTTTACCTGGCAGCGAAACTCTGGCTGACCGGCCTTAGAGCAAAGCCTGACAAATTCCCACAAATTAGTAAGTTTCCTGACTGGATATCCACGCGATGGACGATGGACATTTATGGGTTTTAATTTCGGTGAATTTACCAGTTTAGAGTCTTTATAATACAAGCAAATTAATGCGTTTCCTCTATTCTAGCTGCGAATTAGTGGAGTTTGTCAAATTGCTCCGTAAACTAGCGTTCGTTTCCATTTTAGAAGCGAATAGGCGATTTCTCTCAATTTTAGCCTGGAATTAGCGCGCGGTCTTTCCAACTTTTAGTCATGAATTAGTGTGTCTTATGAAATGTATCCGACAAATAAGCGTTTCCCCCTCAATTTCAGCAGCGTGTTTCCGACTTTTCTCCATTTCAGCCTAGAATTAGCGTTTTTCTTCACTTCTCAGTCGTGTGGATTAGCGATTTTACATCTCTATTGCCGCAAATTAACGCTAGTTCTCAATTTTACCCGCGAGATATTCCCTATAGTTTCAGTTGCGAATTATTTATTAATTTTACCCGCGAGTTAGAGCCCTCAGCCCCGAATTAGTGGGCCTCCTAATCCGCGAATTATCGTTTTTCTCCATTTTATAGCGGTGAATGAGAGTTTCTTGTCAACTTCGGCCGCGAAATAATGCATTTTTACAATTATAGCAGCGAGTAAGCTTTTTTCCTCAATTTTAATCGGGAATAAGAGATTTGTCTCTGTTGTTGTAGCTGTGAGTGAGCGTGTTTCCATGGCATAGCGTTTTTCTCAATTTTGGCAGCGCTTTTTTACTATTTTTGTTGGGACTTAACACTATTTTTGTCGGGACTTAACCGTAGCCGCCAAATGTTTTCTTAATTTTACCGGTGAACTGCGAATTAGTGGATTTTCTAAAAATTGATCCACGAATCAGCGACTTTCTTTATTTCTCTCGCTATAAAACGCGCTTTTTGCCGCGAATTGAACCTTATCTCTATTTTCAGCCGCTCCTGTAATCTGAATAGACAAACTACCAGTTCTCTTGCCGAGGTCTCTGGTGCATCTGGCATCTTCTGCCCACCCCTAGATCACCAAGGACTGGCTACGCCCCTGCATACCTATGCGTACCACACTCGTTCGATTTATAGGCTGTAGCGTCTCTTGTTAGGGGCTTGGGGGCTTAAATTCCGATTAAGGACTTCTAAAAACATAAGTTATGAGCTGGAACCACATTTTAAAAAATTATTACAAGCCACGAGGCATGGTGGAAACCCCAGAAAATACGATATTTGAAAAACCACTCAAATTTCGGCGTGTTGCCGGGGTTGTAATATTGGGCAAAGTTGAAACTAAGATTCAGCACACCAGAAAACATTAAAATCAGTTATCAAACTTAGTCCCGGAGTTTTTTTTCCTGTAACTACCCATTTCATTAGCCTGCTTCCTGGACTATTTATGGACTTAAAATCGTCGCGAAATAAACATAAATTATTCTTCCTCTCACAAAGCAATTTAAGCTCGTGCAAGCAATTAGAAGACGAATTTGTTCAAAAAGAAACTTTCGTGTGCGTGAAAGCAGCACCTGCCTGACTCGCATGATAAGAATAAGAGAGAAAATAGAACAATTAAAATAAATGTAATTAATTAATAGGTCAGCGGCCAATTGGAAATATTTTGTCAGAACCTTGTGAAATAAATAAAAACCTAACTGTTTGTTCATTTTCGCCGCCCAATTCATCATATTTTTTATCTGGTCTAAGAAACTGTATTTTTAGAGATGGATCGACGGTTTATTAAGTCGTGGCCGGTTCAATTCTAGTTCAAAGGGACGGAAAAGCGCAATTCCACAAATTTGTTGCCCCGTCTTAACTTTTTGTATAGAATTCAGTTGAATCAAACGTCTTGCAGCCTATGAATTTAGCTTATTAAAAGAGAGCACCAAGCACTCGCTGAGGGGCGTATTACTGAGCGTCGAATTCTCTATTTGAAGTCGTTTGATTTCGCTAAATTTTATACAAAAAGTTAAGTTGGCTTCTTAAAATTGTCTAGTTCCATATTTCCACCTTGGTGGACATTAATTAAGTCGGTTAAACATCAATTAAGCCAACACCCAATCAAAAAAACAAGATTTCCTGCTTAAGACAATAACTAGGATGAATTGGGCGACGCAAATGAACAAAAAGTTAACTTTTCATTTATTTTACGAGGTTACGGGGAAAAATTCTCAATTGAACGTTTCCGTCTTTACTAATTAAATTTATTTTAATTGTGCTTTATTTCTCTTATCACGAGCCTGGTCGGTGCTGCTATCAAGTCTACCTAGTGGCAGATTCATGAAACTCCGAGGCTCATCCCTCAGCAATTATCAACTGACAAATCAACGTTTTTTGAGCGTATAAAGACTAGTGTCACGATTTGAAATTCAGCGGCGTTCTATTATGGTATGATGCATTAACTCATATTGCATCGAATTATGGTATTACGGGTTGTAGGGTCGAATTGATTAATTCTTCTTTGGGCTAATAAGGTCCGAGTTCAATAGGCTGCTTTTTCCACTTTATTGTCATAAAATAATTATATTTGGTTGAAAAGCAGTAAATTTACCGCTTATATGGGTAACATGACATCGGAATTGATCAATTTAGCCCAAGCAGTCGAATAAGCGTCTTTGAAACTCCTCCTTTGACACACTTTTCTTTAAAAAAAAAGTCATATTTTCCATAAAATCTAGCATGAATCGGCTGAAAAGGCTCCCTAGGAGGGGATGCTACACCAATGGTACTTACCATGATCCAAAAATCATAGTTATAATTTATAAAAAATAATTAATAATTTGTGGTTTGACCGGAGGTAAAGGAATCAATTCGCTCTCCTGGCAACTGCCAGCAGTATACGTGGTTGCCGCATCACGAGGGTATTGCCAAGTCTGCGATAAAAATGAGGGGGGGGGGGGGTTTCTAGGTCTAAAATGGACCAAAAACGTCCCTGTAGACATAGGTACGATTTCCAACCGGTTTCGAAATAATCAATACTTTAGTATTTTTAGCCAAGTTTCAGCGCTTATAAGTCGAGAACGGTTGCACGTATATGCAATCTGATGGCTCTACCGGAAAGAGCAGATATTTTTCAGTGGGAAATTGGTCCAGTTATCTCCAGAATCAGTCATAATTTTCCAGCAATCACTAAGTTTAACCGTAATTTGATTGCGTGATAAGAATCTTAAAAAGCTATTCAGGTTTGGGAAATTGCACAAAAACTTGCCTGATTAGTGAGGATCGAAATACCAAACTCAGATTATCGCACCCTTTTGAAAAATTTCGAAGAATTGATCACTGTAACGTATCATTGTCTGTTCATTAAAAAAAAGTCAACTGTCAACTCGACAAGTCCAAACATGGTCAAAATTTTGACGAATTTGACTAATGTCTGCTCGAACCCGTCCTCCTTATTGACTGGCAGACAGTTTTTCTGAAACTGTCATTCATCAATAACTCAGGGGAAAAAATGCTCGTGGCGAAATTCGTGGCGACATGAGAGCGACGATCGTGCGCCCAGTGGGCCAGTCCCACGCTCTTCGACTACACTCAAAGTGACTGGTGAAATCTGTTAAAGTAGATGTGCCCACCCACGCGGCACTTGAAACCCTACCTAGTCCAACTGACATCAATATTAAAGTTGTCGAAACCCAACACACACGGTCAGGAGCACTGATTCTGGAAGTTGGATCACTATTCTGACAAGCAGCGTTTCCTCGACTCAATAGGCAAATGTAATGAAACGGTGCAGACCGTGGAACTACCTAGCTTAAATCCACGGCTTCTCATCCCTGACGTTCCTAGTGATTGGACACCCGAATCTCTTGGTCAGGCAAATTACTAAATATCAGCCTAACCTACCACAGGACCAACTCCAACCACTATACCCTCGGAACCCCCCACCATCATCACGACGCACGATGACTCGCGTAATACAGGTACCCCCCTCTGTGCAAAATTTTATAATGTCCGCAGGAACTCTCCAACTCGACAAATGGCTCTGGGTCAAGCCTAAAGATCAACTGACAGCTATGCAGTGTTACCGATGTCACGCCTTCTCTCATACCTCACAGGCATGCCCTCTGCAATATGAACAGCGAATTTGCGGTTGGTGCGCCATTACTGGACATAAGTTTGCTGAGTGCCCAAACAAATCACTCCCACCAAATTGCACTAACTGTGTTTCCGCCACGCTTTCAACGGTACAGCATAGTACTCAAGACCCACGATGCCCATGCCTTATTAAGGCCATAAAAGCAAGTACACGTCACACTGACTACGGTCGCGCGGTCAGTCACCCTGAGTTATATGAACAGATTCATGAGCAGCAACTTTTTCAAGTGGAAAGAACCCAGAATCACCAATGCCAAAATATTATGGAGCACACTGCTATCCCATCGTCAACCCCGCCGGGAATAATGCAAGATGACCAATCCCATCAGTGATACTCCGCCTATCCACTGTCTGCAATCTCACACCCTTCGATACGCCCAAATCAATGAAGCGGGCTACAGCTCCACGATTCCATCCTCACGGTGGTTCAACAAAACCTACTTATAATCCTCATTCAAGAATGCCCGCTCTTTCGAAGCCGAGTCCCCAACTTGGGCCTGCACGCAATAATAGCGCCGCCTCAGCCCCACGCATTGCAGTCAACAGCGATTGCAGTGCTTCAACGAGGGCGGCTTCACCCCTTTATATGCCACAATGGTCTACAACCCACATCACGACCATCACTATCACTCGAGGGCAATCGTACCACATATGTAGTATCCATTTATATTCCACCATCACAGCATTTTATTACTATGGAAATACTTCATGACCTCAGTAACCCACTTGATGCACTGCACGACCGTAACGTCATCATCGGAGGAGATATAAATGCGTGGCATACGGCGTGGGGCTCAACAACCGTAAATGCGAGAGGTGAAGCGCTGTACACGTTGGCAACACAATATGACCTAATCCTACTGAATGATCAGACGTTAGGACCCACCTTTATCGGGCCTCGAGGCCAATCTTACATCGACGTCACTCTGATCTCGCGCAGTATGCGTAATCGCACGCACGGAACTGGAATCTCTCACATCAAGGCCCGACAGACCATGCTCTCATAACATACCACATTGAGACCGATCCTCTCCAATCGAACATCGTAGTCAAGCGACGTTACCATCTGCAACTCGAAAGCTCCACGCTTCAGCATTACTGTCTCGAAGAAAGTTCGGGTCCACGATTGACGCTACAAGATATTAATTCTGATGTTACCCTCGCGCAAACAATCATCAGGCAAAGCGGCGAGCATCGCAACACCGCGAACAGACATGGTTCAACGCCGAAATGTACCCTGGTGGACATCTGAGCTGGACACACTGCGCAGACTGGTTCGTTCGGCAAAAGCACGCCTCCGCCGTGCCAACTCTATGCGGTGGATGGTAGCATTGGACACCTACATTGCCCTAGGGAACTAGTACAGGAGAGAACTGCGACGGTCCAAACGACAGGGCTGGCGGCGCCTTATCACTGATGTCCTGTCCAAGGACCCACGGGGGCTCCCCTACCAAATCTGGAATCGGGAGGTGAACATAGAAGTTATCGCTACATGCATTGAAGATGTGCCAACGTTGACACAGCCTCAGCTGCTTCCAACACTGGCTACCTCTTGCAGCAGCTATTCCCAACTGACGAAACGTCCTTAGACTTACCGTGTGACTCTGAAGTACGACAGTCAGTGCTTGCTCCCCTTGACACACCCTTAAACCCGCAATGGACGAATGAACAAGTAGCTACTACAATGTGAGGATCAGCCACGTCCAAGGCTTCTGGCATTCACGGGGAGCACGTCCGTAACGCTACCCTCAGCAGACGTTATGTTGATATGCTAACGAACATATTTAACCGGTGTTTGCATCCAGGATACTTCCCCGTGACGTGGAAGAGCTGCCGATTACGCCTCCTCTATAGGGTCCTCATCGGGACAGGTCACTGCCAGGCTCGTACCGTCCTTTAAGCATAATGTCAACTGAGGCTAAAGTTTTCGAGAAGCTTATCCTAACTGCACTGCACCCATTCCTCGATGCTAGGGTGCACCCATCACAGTATTGTGGCATGCCCGGGTGCTCGACAGCACATGCCATAAACCGGCTCAGGGAGGAACTAGCGACGCCTTCGCGAGATACTACTGCGGTTCTCTTCTTGGACATATCAGGAGCACTTAACGAGCTATGGCAGCCGGCTATCCTAATTGCCCTGCGCGAAACGAGAATCCCATCCAACTTGTATCGCCTCCTTTGTAGCTACTTCACTGGCAGAACTGCATACTGCAATGGCGTAACCTACCCTATCACCGCAGGATGTCTCCAAGGAGTGGTCCTCACCTGCGCCCTTTGGGCTTTAACTTTCAGTGAACTACTGCGACGCTTCAGGAATCTTAATTTCCAAACAATCGCGTTTGTTGATGACTTGGCCATCATCATTAAAGTCACCGATATTGATCACCTCTGTGACCGTGTCTTTGAAGCCTTGAAAAGCGTAGAACAATGGTGTGATTCAACGCGCCTGCATCTCACAATATCCAAAACACAAACATTCGTCGCTCGGGGCCGAATACGCACCAACCACATATTACTTCGAGACGGGAGAACTCTCCCCCTGACCAAAAAGCCAGTTTACCTTGGGGTAATCCTAGACCGCCGTTTCACAGCTTTGCCACGTGTCCAAGTGTTACGGGAGCGAGTTCTACCGCTTCGTCGTTTCCTTCGTGGACTTTCCGGCCCAGGATGGGGGGCATCTCTATCCTCAAGACTCGTAAATTACCAGCAGGTACTGGTTCCACGCATCCTTTATGGGTGCCCCTTTGCTAGTCAGCGTGCTAGAAACAAGATTCTCACGATTCAGCGTCTGATACTACTGCAAGTGCTTAAAGCATACGCTACCACAGCGCACCCAACATGCCATGTTCTGGCTGGCGTCCCCCCAATAGACCTTGTTCTCGATGAGAGCCTTGCAATCCAACTTAAACGTCTGAATTCGGAACTTCCACGGCCAGACTGGATTATGGCAGTTCCTGATGAGGAGGATTTTATCTCGTACCGTCGGGTTGTAAGGCGTGCCTTGATAGCACAGTGGCAACAACGATAAGACCAAAACAACAGCGGACGTCATCTACATAATATCATTCCCTCGATTCAGCAGCGCATGCGTCTGCCTCACCTACGCCTACTATCCTACCCTGCGATCCAGCTCCTCACTGGACACGGTAGCTTTAACGGTAAACTCCACTTCTATCGGAGAAGAGACTCGCCGGATTGCCCATGTGGACACCGAAAGGAGACCGCAGCCCATGTCCTTCGGAGCTGACCAAATTACACGGATCTCCGCGTCATCTGGAATCAACCTCGATTACCACACCATTCCATCACCTCTCGAGCAGGTGTTCAGCGGTTGAACGGATTTGCTGGGGGATGGTATCATTGAAGAGGGCTCGGGGCAACTATGGCTCACACAAATATCCCACTTGCATCAACTTCCTGATTCGGCCTTCTATGCCGAGTTGGATTGATGTTGCGGGCAAACCACGAGCAGTCTCTCATGCCTCCAACCCCACTGATATCTTTCTGACCTCCCCGACACATTCGTCCCAATCCCCTATACACAACATGACTGCTCCAGTTCACTGTCAACTTCCCGGCTGGTCCATATGTCCGACCGGGTTGTTGGTGGTGGTAAATCCCTGCAGCCAAGGGGATGCACCCCGTACTTCATGGCGCTTGCACCTGCATGCCTCCCCACCGCCACTCGGTCACAACCGGGTCGTGCCCATTTTGGCCAGTGGGTGCGGCTGACGGGGAGTTGAAGTACGGGCTAACAGACATTGCACTTGTCGGGCCACTTCCCGATCGTACAAATAGTATGGCTAGACAATAAACTCTAAGGAGTTTCAGTCAGGCCCGAGAAGAAAACACATGTCTGTGGGAGTGGGGGGCGGCAGACTTGCATATTTGAGCTCAACATAAGAAGCACTTGAGTAAAGCATAACTTGCAAACATCACATAATAAAACAATAAGGATTTTTAGGTTTTATAATAATTATTCATGAAGTTAAGAACGAAATTTCCAAAAAAGTTCTCATTCGAGGGTAAAAATTAGGCATCATTTGAGGCGAAATTGAGAACCCTTTGCAGTTTATGATGCCCCTTTTACTGATAAAATTTGGGCCTGTATATGATGGCCATTTTTCGTAATTTTCTTGGGTCAAGTTTGCGACTGAAATTATGAAAAAGCGTTAATTCACGAGTTCGTGACCGCAAAAGTGAAAGAAATCGCTCTTTCGCGGCAATGAAGAAAAACACTAGTTCCCAGAAAAAAAATATCGACTGAGCACTGATTCGGCATTTTCTTTGGAATTCAGGGCTGTCGATTTCACTGAATCAGCGATTTCCTCAATTTTGGCTATGGACGTAGCATCGAGAAATCGCTAATGAGCGCTTTTTCTCAATTTCAGTCACGCACGAGCGCTTTGCCTCAATATTAACCGGGAACAGGGCCGTTTCTAGCCCTCGCGGTGCCCCTAGGCGAGACTATCGGGGGCCCCCTAGCAGCCGGTGGAGACGCGGATTCAGGTTTTGCTTAAAAGACAGGGGTTTCTTTGCTCTACAAAAAACTGGCTTGATAGCCACTCGCGTCCTTCAAATAGCTAAACTAGATATTCCCACAAAAAACCGGATAATCTATCTACAGTCGCACCAAAAAATGAAGATTTTCGTGCTTAAAATGACTAAACTTACTATTTACGACCTAAAAATAGCGAAACTGGCGATTGTCGCTCTAATAATAGCCAAACTGACTTCTCGTGCCTTATAATTGCTAGACGATTAGGGAGCCATGAGAATACCTGAAAAGTACATGATTCGCGCCCTAAAAATGGCTAAATAGACCATTCGCGCACGAAAAGTGGCCTTGGCTTTCTGGATACTTGGCGTCCGAAAAATAGCTAAGTTGGCTCCACGCACTCTAAAAATGGCTAAAAACTGACGATTCACACTATGAAAATGCCTATACAGATGACTCCCGCCGTGAAAATGGCAAAAGCGCGCCAAACATGGCCAAAACTGTGCACTCGCGCCTTTACTTCGCCCCCGAAAAATTGATTCTATACGCCCTAAAAATGGATTCGTGCCATTAGTATCAACACCGGTTGTGTTTTATTCGTTGACTCGTTTGAAATAATGGCGTTACCGAAACCGCGGTCACGTTTAGTTCAAATAAAACAAATGGGAGAAGATTTTTCATTTCTATGCCTTCATTATGAAAATTCTACAACCCCAAGACAGTTATAACGTACAAAAAGATCCAAAAGCCCCCCAAAACAGACTATTTGTCAATAAAATTAATGATGTTCAAAAATGGCGATTCAGCCATGAAACTGCGGGATTTTTTTGCGATTGATAGCAGATTAAACCGAACAGTAGCTATTTTGCACTTTTATGGAAAGGATATTTTGCTAGTCCGGCCATTGAAATTACCTGCCTGTTCGGCTCTGTTGCCGTCAAAAGTCCTCCAAATAAGTGACTGAAACGAAGGACTTGGACGAGGAATATGTGGGAGCTACTCTGTTTGCTGTGGAGGACATCATCGGAAAATTTCATAGTGGGCAAAGTGTCACTGATGTCCAAGCATACTGGCGCGGTCCTTCCAGTAAGTTTTCATTCTTCCAAGAACCTTCGAATCAAATAATCTTACCTCAGGATTTGATATGCAGGCTCGCTGGGGTCTATGGCACGAATCAGTGATATTGACTATGCGGGAAACGCTGATGAGTCGTCGAGCGATTCAACGGTAGTACATTTTAACTGTTGTAATTTTAGACCTGTTGCTTCATTAATTGGACTTCGCTTAACGTGAAACCTTGTTTAAACAAGGCAAGGCAAAACTGGGCTTGCTACTTGCTCCAATCTCCTAGATATTTGTGGGCGTTTTACTTGACTGAGTTTACGAATTTACGTCGTTTAACGAGGGGAGTGTCAGTAATTTGATCGCCGATTTTTTTGTGAGTTCTGACACTCCCCTTCCTTGTAAGATACTTTGTGGTGGGGGGGGGGACAGCGTAATTTGCCTCTATAACAAGTCACGCCTTGCTTTT